>CM040241.1:318031-878933 GCA_022545495.1 Chrysanthemum lavandulifolium
TGGTTACACATTAGACATTCAGCGGATGAGTCGATATGGTATGGTTACACATAAGGCGTTCAACGGATGAGTCGGTATGTAATGGTTACACATTAGGCGTTCAGCGAATGAGTCGGTATGTTATGGTTACATTAGACGTTCAACGGATGAGTCGGTATGTTATGGTTACACATTAGACGTTCAGCGGATGAGTCGGTATGTTATGGTTACACATTAGACGTTTAGTGCGGATTACACACGCATATAAGATGAATAATTTTAAAAACGACAAATCACAACACACCAAAGCGTATAATCAGATATATATGTATATATGCATGTAAAATAATTATAATGTTTATTACCATCTCATCTCGAAGGCGAGCCAGCGACCGGGATCCCTGTCGAGATATGACCTGGCTCTTTTACCGGTTTAGCCGATTTGTAGCGGCTCGAGCAAAGTTCTTGGGATCATTCCAAAACTTACTTTATTTGTCATGTCGATGGGGAAACTGGTAAATGTTGTAGTGATTTTTATATGACGAGCATGTTAAAGGAAAATTGGCAACGTGATAAATTATTACTTTTATTTGTTGTACACAAACATCTTTTTTGAAACAAAATACATTTGATAATTTAGACACTTAAAATAAAATGAAGGGCGACAATCTTCACACTAAAATTCTCCAATTTTATAACAACTTACTTTATTTGTCATGTCATCGTGCAACTAAGGGCATCAATTATTGTAATTTTATAATTTATTTGGATAACAAAATAATTTGATGTTACATTTGACAAACTTTATTTATTTTGACAACTTATGGTTTGTTAATTGTTATACGGTTTTGATTTCTTTGTATTAGGACACAATTTTTTTCCATGCAATAATGCATTAATTTTTTATTTTTTATTTATTTTTTTTTTTTTTTTTTTTTTTTGGAAAAGGGAACTAATAGTCCAGGCAAATATTATAAAGACAAAAAAAATAAACAATCAACTTATATGGACAACACCCATATAAACAAAGTCCTTAGACATGCCCAAAACATGCTTTGGGAACATGACTAAAAAAGAAATAAGCCTACCATAACTAGAACAATACCAAATAAAACTACAGCTATGATAAAAAACAAAAAAAGAATAACAACTCCTTTGCAAATCTTCAACATAAGTCTTCAAGTAATCAGCATCACAAACATCATACATGGGTCTCTTATGCACCTCAACAAGCTCAGTCCAATAAAGCTTCAAGAAGTAATCAATTGAGTCCACCTTATAACTCCCTATCTCATTTCCCATCTCACTATAGACCAACAAACAAAACAACCAACTGCTACAACACCAATACAAAACCAACACCAAACATTTCCTTAACATAACTATACTCTTATCCAAACACCACAGACTACTTCCCATTTCTATCCTGAAACATGACCGTCTTATTACACTGCAAAATATGAAAATTCCACAAATTAGCAACTTCCATAGCTTGTTTAGAGTTTCTAACTTTAAGACTCATCATTCTAAGTCTAACAGTTTCCTTGATCACACTAAATAACTCAATCAAAGGCCTCCTCTTGTCTTGAAAACACCTTACATTTCTTTCTTGCCATAGAAAATATACCATTGCACCTAGAACAAGCCTTTGCAATATGCTCCAAATAGATTTGTTAACAGGCCTATTTCCAACAAAATTCAAAATCTGTTGTAAATCATTAGGGGCCTGCTCCAATCTAACTAACTTCTTAAACAACTCCCATATCTTCAAAGAAAACTTACATTCAAAAAATAGATGTTTGTGACTGTCTTGAACAACATTACACATAAAGCACTTCACATCACCAATATTTTGCCAATTAGAAATCCTATCATGGGTTTTGAGCCATTGCTTAATAGCTAGCCAGAAAATAAATGAGTGTCTTGGAATATTTTGGCTAAACCACACCATCTTATACCAAGGAACTACATTCCTATCTTATGTTCCAAACACCCTTAACGAGAGAAATTACCCATTTGCCATTTTAGACTTCCAAAGAACCTTATCCCGCCTATCTCTAACAAGTAAAGGAGGAGGAGATGAGCAAGAAAAGGAATTTTCATACCGATGTGAGCCATTTCCATTCACCATTTTCAACAATATCAAGCAACCTTGCAAGACAAAGAAAATCCACTTCATAAATATCCCTCTTGAGATGAACTTACATAAAGGACCAATGAAAACCCAATTGTCAAACCAAGCGGACGTTAAAGCGCGTCACCCAATCTATGCACAATATGATCTCTTAACAACTCACGAGATTGCAGAATCTTCCTCCAACTCCAACAAATGTCATTTAACTCAGGCACATCCCAAAAATTTCTCTTCATTCTACTATCTCTCAACCTGTATGCAGAAACCCATTTTACCCATAATGATTCTTTTCCCGATACAATGTTCCAAACATGCTTTGACATCAAAGCAACATTCCAAGTATGTAAAGACTTGATACCAAGACCACCATAAATTTTAAGGCAACAAACATCAGACCATTTGACTTTAGCACTACCCTTTTGAAGATCACCATGAGACCAAAGAAACCCCCTCATCAATTTTTCAGTTTCATACGTCACGGCTTTAGGCAAGATGAAGACAGAAGACCAATATACTTGGAGAGAACTCACCACAGACTTGATCAACTGAAGTCTACCCGCAAACGACAATGTCTTATTTTTCCAGTTCAATAACCTCTTCTTTACTTTATCAACCAAGCTCGAACAATTCTTCTTATAAAGTCTATAGGATAATAACGGAACACCTAAATATCTAATAGGGAGGGTTCCAATATCAAACGGCATGACACTATAGATAGCCGCTTTAACACTAGCTTTCACATTCCCAAAAAAAGTAGCACTTTTACTCAAATTAGGAATAAGGCCAGAAACGCTACTAAACTCATCTAATGCTTTCTTCAGAATAGACACCGAATGATGATCAGCATGGCAAAACAACATCAAATCATCTGCAAAGCAGAGATGAGTAATCTTCACCTTTTCACACCTCCAATGATACTTAAATCTACCATCCTGCTCAATCTTTCTTCTTATCATTAACGTCAAAACCTCCATAACCATAGTAAAAAGATACGGGGATAAGGGATCACCTTGTCTAAGCCCTCTTTGACCCTTAAAATAACCATGATGCTCACCATTAACATTTATCATAAACGAAGGAGAAGACTGATCTGCTCCAAACCGTCAAGTTTTATCACTCAAGCCTGCCACTTGTGAATGGCGGCCGTAACAAACTTAAAAGCAGTTTAAGCACAAATGCAATGAAGATCGGGAGAGTATAGTGCTTCCCGGTCGTTAAGTCCCAGCGAGTGTGCGAGAATAGTCAAGCGTAAAGTGATCGAGAGGATTTGAGCGGGAAAGGATAGTGATTGATCTATACTTAAAGAAAGCCCATAAACTACAGGGGCTTAAATGCAAATTAAAGAAAATTAAAATGATAAAAATATTAAATAAACGCTATCACTATTTGCAAAATGATGTTTTTGTTTTTATGTTTTATAAAGCGAAATTAAAACTACGTAACGTCTGAATGAAAACGTGAAACTTACACAATATAAATCCTAAAAATATGAAAATGACATTTTACAAACCTAATGATAAAAGAAAATTTTAGAAAAAGAAAATTATTTTATAACTAATTATCTAATTATTATTAATTAAAACTATTTCTAACTATTTAATAATAGCCTAAATTACAAGAAAATAGGAAATAAAGCTAGAAAAATAAAATTAAGACTTAGAAAATATAAAATATCAAAATAGAATTTTCAAAACTATTTTGTATTTTTCGATTATTTTCTATTTTCTATGAATTTTAAACTATTAAAACTAATTAAATTACTTAAAATACAAATTTAACTAAGAAAATCTAGAAAAATATTTTTTGGCTTTTTATATTTATCTTAACTTAATAAAAATGAAAATTATTTTTTGATACTTTTCTCAATTTTTGTATTAAATGCTATTTAAAATGCTTAAAACTAATTTAAATCAAGAAAAATAGCAAACAAGCTAGGAAAATCTGAAAATTTCAGGAAAAGTCTAAAATAATATTAGGAAGCTAGGAAAAATGTAAAACATGGGGTTATGTGGAGAAATATGAAGGCGATGTGCAAAGTGCTAAGAAATAAGCACTTGAATAAGCTAGTGAGCACCAAGGGCTACCAAAGCGAAGCGAAGCTTGGATAAGCTAAAGAACCAAAATGGAACAAGTCTTAACTGTTTTAAACCACTGGAATGGCAAAGACCAAGATTTGATGAAATGAGTAATGTGCTAAAATCGGTTTAAGGACCTACTTTTGAGCTTAAGCACAAGTCACTCAATAAGCTAAAACTATAAAATGGAAGTGTGATCCCGCACTAGACACAGGTGACTATCTATAAGCCTAAGCTGAGACCTAGATAAGCTCAAATGAGCCTAATGCAAACCTTGCCAAACCCCTGTGCAGACTCAGCTTTCACTGAGTCAGTTGCACAGGGGAGCTTATGCTCATTTGGCAAGCCCATATGAAGCTTATAGAAAATCCACAAAATCTAGAAAAATGGCAATAAAGAATTAGACCAAGTGAAGTTTTTAAATCAACAAGTTTGACATGATTTGGTCCAAAACTGAGTAAATGAAAAATCCTCCTAGGTGAGCTAAAAACAGGTTTTTATGATTTTGACTTTTGAAGTAATTGTGAAATGTTGACTAACTTGAACTTTGATCTAGATTTCCCAACTGAAAATGATGTTATAAGATTAAATGAAGCTATTGCAAGCTTTGTTTATGAATTTGGAACACAAAACAAGTGTTTGCTTTAACAAAAATCCAACAGTTAACTTATTAAGATGGCTTATAAGTAAATTTGACTTTGGTGGTTGCAGGCACAAAATGATTGACTCAAATGAGCTCAAATGAGCTTAACAAACATGAACCAACAAAAAACAACCATGACTAAACCTTTAAGGCAGTTATGACAAAGAAATCAAACACCCTTTAAACAATTGATTAGCAATTACAACTAAGCTAACTCTTGATCCAAATAGTACAATTGATCAAACCGAGTCCAGTGACTTAAATACAACTAATTAAACTGTTTAAGCTAGCAATTATCACGAGATACACATACAAGCACGAGATGCAAAATGGATTGAAATTAGAAAGTGAAATACAAACTTACATATGACCGACTTATTTCTCAAGCTAAACCGAACTTAAAATCACTATACTAAACCATTTCCAACCCAAATCCAAGTCCCGTGCATCAACCCATTTCCTTTCCAAGACTTCTTGAACAAATTACTCTTCACAGTTGACTTATGTTGACCAATAATGAAACTTGCTCAAAAGCGATTAGCGAGCTTACCAAAGATTATAATAAGCTTAAATGAGCTTATTTGATTTTAGCATGAGCTTATTAGAAGCTTGGATATCAAATTTGAAGCGAAAATTTCCACATAACTTGAAAATATGAATCTTAAGTAAAACCTTGAATTAAAGTTGAAAAGCAGTTATATTGATTAAATAACTTGATTTGAGTACAATAGAACAGAAAACTACATCTTAAAACATTAATTAAGCTAAATTAATAAAAAGCGACATACAAGTTTAATTAAAAAAAACTAACTACTTGCCTTCCTTCTTCTTCTCTTTTATACTCCCATTTGCTTCCACGTGTCCTTATGAGTGTTTCCACTTTTCCTCAACCATTGGATGCCTAGAATTAATATTGGCCCTTG
Source organism: Chrysanthemum lavandulifolium (assembly GCA_022545495.1). NCBI lineage: Eukaryota > Viridiplantae > Streptophyta > Magnoliopsida > Asterales > Asteraceae > Chrysanthemum > Chrysanthemum lavandulifolium. The sequence continues at coordinate 323,786 of CM040241.1, forward strand.
GATCCATTTTGGCGGAAAGCCTATTTTTGACCTGTGGGTTCCAAAGCTGCAACTAGGGGGTGGACGGGTGTGATGATGAGGGGTTGAGGGTGAGAGGATAAGGTGAGTGATGGTGTTGGGAGAGGTGATTGGGTGCGAGCAAGTGGAGAAGAAAGGTGAATAGGTTGGGCGGCAAAGGGTAGAGTTTGACTCGGTTTGACTTGGGGTTCAAAAAAGGGGGTCATTGGTTAAAGCGGGGGTCACAAGGACTAAACATGTAATTCTTTGAAATCTTGAAGGACCAATTCGCCATTATTCCAAAGTTGTGACAAGGACCAAAGCGACAAGTTCTAATAGTACAAGGACTAGTTTTGACAATTTCAAATTTTCGTGGACCAAACTTGACATTTTATGAAAGTTCGGGGACCTTTACGCTATTTAACAAAAGATTTATTCAAAGACCATTTTGACAAGTTAGAATAATTCAGGGACCTTGAATAACATTTTTCTTTATTTTGTTTTACCAGGAATTGTTTTGACAACTTTTGAAACTTGGGGACTAAAGCGCCAATTATGCAAATTTGATCGTTTTCACCGATTTTGATATTTTGCATTTAAAACACATAAAACACTTATTTGTGATATTTTATCATTTTGATGCATTTCGAGTGTTTTCGGATGTTTTTGCGGTTTAAATGGTACAAAAATGATGAGTATTTAGACACTCATCAATCCCCACTAAGATATTGCTAGTCCCTAGCAATGTTTTGAGAAAAATTAATGGATTTCATCTCTTTACCAAAAGCCATTACTTGGAGTAGCCAAATGTTTCGATTCAAGTAAGAACCTTGGTACACCGATAACCAGTGATTTTGAGCAAACCACCGACTTTAACGGATTTGATTTGTCTTTACGAGCCGTTTGCTTCGGACTAGCCAACTCTTAGATAAATTATCAATATTATCTTTGGTGAGCTGATTACCAATTATGGTTTTTCCATCGCCTTTACCACAAGCCATAAACTTGCGGGCTAGCCAACTCTTCACTTTTAAGGATATGGTGGTGAATACCATACAATTTTGGGCAAATTGCAAGCCAAGCGGTTTGAGATATCTTTACCAAGAGCCGTTTGCTCTGGATTAGCCAATCCTTTTGTGGGATAGACATGGTGGGTGATTACCATTTGTTGTGTTTAGTACAGTACTTCCACTAAAAAATTTTAAAATTTGGCCATTTGGGGAAAAAGGGACTAAAAGTGTACATTTATGATCAAAATTCGCGAATTTCCCCCACACTTAGAAATGAATATTGTCCTCAATATTCAAAGTACCTACTGTTATGCGAAACTTATAACGTAAAGGATAACATTACTAGCTAAGTGTAGAAACACAACAATTATTCTCTTTTTAATATATACAATTTTCATTCATTTTAAGATCTACATATAACATGTGGGTATCTCCCACACTAGGGTGGTACACACGGTGAAAACCCATGTTTAACTCTGTTTTTGATTACCGAGTCGCTAGCTTGACTCGACCCCGAATTAATTTGTTCATGGGAAGTAAGTGGAAGAGACAATCTCCATCGGACTTTCATTCAAGATGTTTGGATAAACATTGAAGTGCGTGAAAGTTCCACACCGATGAGATCTGATGCGAACCGGCTCACAAATGGTACATGGAAATGCAGGTCAAAGATAATGTCTTCATTCCGAAGGAGTGAAGAATAGGAGAAGCTACGGGATAGGTGAAGAAGAGATAGAAAATCATGATAAACATCATGATTAACTCATCTTCATCCATAGGAGCATCCATAATTTCAGGATCATGAATCTCATCATTTAAGCTTTCGTGATCAAGACAAATCTCGGGTGTGTCATGATCAAATTGGGAGTTATCATACTCCAGCGGAGATATGATATGAGTGAGTTCACTGGCGAACTCCTCGTGAAGAGAATCAATCACAAGATGTAAATCAGAATTCTTGTTCCATCAGACTCATCACTATCCTCAACTGGTATCAAAGAGTGGATTCTCGAAATTAAAGTGAATTGAGTCGAATTCAAATAGAGGATTAGTGAAAGTAGTTTTGAATGTTTCAGAACAAAGTGATTAACATTCTCTATTGGATTTGTTGGGATAAGAAGTGAGTGAGCGATCATTATCAAGGAGACTTCGGTCTCTCCCGGATCGGCTTTGAAATCGAAGACTATCATTACTTTCGATGAAAGTAGATTGATGTGAGTGAGTTCATCGGTGAACTCCTCAAGATGATGATCGACATCGGTCGAGGGAGTGATGCCTCAACATACTCGATGTTTCCATGAGAAGTACAATCGTCGCTAACATCGGAGAAAGTTTCAAAATGATCTTTTGAACACTCGAGAGGAGATAGAATCACACATATGATTAGAAGTTCCTGTGACTCTCTCGGGATTAGGACAAGGTTCTCAACACTAGAATTTATGAATTAGTCCGATTCCTTTTCGAGGCAGTGTCAAGATGCTCGTCCCCATAGTCGAGAGAGTGAGTGGGAGCTTGGGTGTGATAGCGATTGTTTGAGACGGAATCTCAGCTGCTGGGATATCATCCGTGAACTTGATGAATCAAGTGTATCATCATCATCATCGCCATCGAGAATAAAGCGAAATTGAGAGCTAGATTTGGTTGCTTTTTCTTTTGCAATTGATTCCTAATGATTTCTCAAAGGCAATTTGGGATTTTATTTTAGCGACTGCTTCTTGACTAGCAATTCTTCCATGGATTTCTCATGTGAATTTTGAATGACAGGACATTGTGGGAGTGGAGATTTGTCAAACCGGAAGGTTGACATTGATAATCATCATGAGGACCCCACAATATACACAAGAAATCTGGGAGCATTTTGAAATGTTTGTTTACACAACTCCTCGGTTCTTTTCGGCGACTCGAAGTTCTAGAAAAGTGTCTCGTTAGGCTTCTTGAGGAGTTGGATTCATTTAACCTTTATGGAGGTTGGTCGTGATATGGATAGTCGTAATTGTTACAAGGATATGAATTCCTGTTTGACAATCGAGCTAAAATGGGTACCTCCACAGTTCTCACAATAAAAAGCTGTTGAGTCCGGACCGTGAATTATATGGATATTGGTCATAACCAAAGTTCCGAGCATCACCGGAGAACTGTTCATAGACAAACGTGTTTCAGTTGACACTCGGATCCTTGGTGAGGACCTCCACAAAATTCACAGCGATAATGTTGGTTATATGAAGATAAGTCGGTGTGGTGGGTAATTGGAAAAATTTGAGGGTCGTTAAATGAGTTCGATTAGGATCATAATCAAATGAATTCCTCGAACTACAAAACAAACAACTCCCGTTACGGATATCATTACCACATTGTACACATGTACACCAACGACAGGGTGAACCAGAAAGAGGCTCACCACAACCGACACAAGGAATAAACGATTCTATTTGAGAGTTATGAGAAGGAATCAGTTCATTCAAAGAATCAACAAAACCAACATGGTGATCCGGATGACTATCAAGTCTCGAAGAACATTTTGAAAAATCAGGAGGGTGGACAAGTGGTGTGCTCTGAGAGCTAGCAATTTCCACTACTTCCGTTATGGTCTCCGGTTCTGGTTCTTGAGAAACGTGAAGATTAGGCAAGTCATTCTTGCTAGTCACTGGTCTGAATTCTGCATGTTTGCTTTTAACCGTAAATCGTGAAAGTTTAGGATCAATTCTAGACGGCTTAGGAGCAATTGAGGATTAGATCTTTGGATAACCGTGGGTTAGACGTTTTAGCACTTCCATTATTAGAGGAAGTACTTGGTCCTTTGTCACCCGGTTTCTCGCTTCTATTTCCCTACGCAGAATTAATGGATCATTCTGAACAACACGAATTCTTGACATTTGTGATAAAGTCTGAAGCTTTTCGACTTTGTCCCGATTCGTCGTAGTCGAGAGATTCCATGAGAATAGAAGAAGTTAGAATCAAATGGATAGAGGGTAAAGGGATAAAGAATTAAAAGGGGTAAGAGGGTAAAGAGGAATATTTTGGTATTTTGAAAACATGATGTAGAAACAAAAATGAAAATCTTTTGGGTTTTGATTTTAAAAGAAAATATAAACACATACAGATGGTATAAACAAGGAGTGAATATCCAAATCACTAATTTGCTTGATCGTAAGACTATTAGCAATGCTCCCGGCAATGGTGCCAAAATTTGATCACCCCAAACCGTCAGTTTATCACTCAAGCTGCCACTTGTGAATGGCCGACCGTAACAAACTTAAAACAGTTTAAGCACAAATGCAATGAAGATCGGAGAGTATAGTGTTTCCCAGTGTCGTTAAGTCCCAACGAGCTATGCGAGAATAGTCAAACGTAAAGTGATCGAGAGGATTTGAGCGGGAAAGGATAGTGATTGATCTATACTTAAAGAGAAAGCCCATAAACTACAGGGGCTTAAATGCAAATTAAAGAAAATTAAAAGATAAAAATATTAAATAAACGCTATCACTATTTGCAAAATGATGTTTTTGTTTTATGTTTTATAAAGCGAAATTAAAAATACGTAACGTCTGAAATGAAAACGTGAAACTTACACAATATAAATCCTAAAAATATGAAAATGACATTTTACAAACCTAATGATAAAAGAAAATTTTTAGAAAAAGAAAATTATTTTTATAACTAATTATCTAATTATTATTAATTAAAACTATTTCTAACTATTTAATAATAGCCTAAATTACAAGAAAATAGGAAATAAAGCTAGAAAAATAAAATTAAGACTTAGAAAATCTAAAATATCAAAATAGAATTTTCAAAACTATTTTGTATTTTTAAGATTATTTTCTATTTTCTATGAATTTTAAACTATTAAAACTAATTAAATTACTTAAAATACAAATTTAACTAAGAAAATATAGAAAAATATTTTTTGGCTTTTATATTTATCTTAACTTAATAAAATGAAAAATTATTTTTTGATACTTTTCTGAATTTTTGTATTAAATGCTATTTAAAATGCTTAAAACTAATTTAAATCAAGAAAAATAGCAAACAAGCTAGGAAAAATCTGAAAATTTCAGGAAAAGTCTAAAATAATATTAGGAAGCTAGGAAAATGGAAAACATGGGGTTATGTGGAGAAATATGAAACTGATGTGCAAAGTGCTAAGAAATAAGCACTTGGAATAAGCTAGTGACCACCAAGGGCTACCAAACTGAAACAGAAGCTTGGATAAGCTAAAAGAACCAAAATGGAACAAGTCTTAACTGTTTTAAACCACTGGAATGGCAAAGACCAAGATTTGATGAAATGAGTAATGTGCTAAAATCAGTTTAAGGGACCTACTTTTGAGCTTAAGCACAAGTCACTCAATAAGCTAAAACTACAAAATGGAAGTGGGATCCTGCACTAGACCTGGGTGACTATCTATAAGCCTAAGCTGAGACCTAGATAAGCTCAAATGAGCCTAATGCAAACCTTGCCAAACCCCTGTGCAGACTCAGCTTTCACTGAGTCAGTTGCACAGGGGAGCTTATGCTCATTTGGCAAGCCCATATGAAGCTTATAGAAAATCCACAAAATCTAGAAAAATGGCAATAAAGAATTAGACCAAGTGAAGTTTTTAAATCAACAAGTTTGACATGATTTGGTCCAAACGAGTAAATGAAAAATCCTCCTAGGTGAGCTAAAACAGTTTTTATGAATTTGACTTTTGAAGTAATTGTGAAATGTTGACTAACTTGAACTTTGATCTAGATTTCAACTGAAAATGATGTTATAAGATTAAATGAAGCTATTGCAAGCTTTGTTTATGAATTTGGAACACAAAACAAGTGTTTGCTTTAACAAAATCCAACAGTTAACTTATTAAGATGGCTTATAAGTAAATTTGACTTTGGTGGTTGCAGTACAAAATGATTGACTCAAATGAGCTCAAATGAGCTTAACAAACATGAACCAACAAAAACAACCACCGACTAAACCTTTAAGATGGTTATGACAAAATCAAACACCACTTTAAACAATTGATTAGCAATTACAACTAAGCTAACTATTGATCCAAATAGTACAATTGATCAAACTGAGTCCAAGTGACTTAAATACAACTAATTAAACCTGTTTAAGCTAGCAATTATCACAGATACACATACAAGCACAGTATGCAAAATGGATTGAAATTAGAAAGTGAAATACAAACTTACATATGACCAGCTTATTTCTCAAGCTAAACCAGAACTTAAAATCACTATACTAAACCATTTCCAACCCAAATCCAAGTCCTGCATCAACCCATTTCATTTCCAAGACTTCTTGAACAAATTACTCTTCACAGTTGACTTATGTTGACCAACAATGAAACTTGCTCAAAACTGATTAGCAGGCTTACCAAAGATTATAATAAGCTTAAATGAGCTTATTTGATTATAATAAGGACCAATTCTGCCATTATTCCAAAGTTGTGACAAGGACCAAAACTGACAAGTTCTAATAGTACAAGGACTAGTTTTTGACAATTTCAAATTTTCGGGGACCAAACTTGACATTTTATGAAAGTTCAGGGGACCTTTTCGCTATTTAACAAAGATTTATTCAAGGACCATTTTGACAAGTTAGAATAATTCAGGACCTTGAATAACATTTTTCTTTATTTTGTTTTACCAGGACTGTTTTTGACAACTTTTGAAACTTGGGGACTAAAGCGCCAATTATGCAAATTTGATACGTTTTCACAGATTTTGATATTTTGCATTTAAAACACATAAACACTTATTTGTGATATTTTATCATTTGATGCATTTAGAGTGTTTTCGGATGTTTTTGCGCTTTAAATGGTACAAAATGATGAGTATTTAGACACTCATCAAAGACAGACAGTTCATGATCCATATAATCATACTATTATGAAAACCAAAGTGAACTAAACACTGCCTCACAAAACTCCACTCCACAGAATCATACGCCTTTTGAACATCAATCTTAAAGGCAACTTTAGCAACACCATTATTCCTATGATAATTCCTCATAAGTTCCTGAGTTAACAGGATATTATCACTAATTTGTCTAGAGGGAATGAAGGCACTTTGACATTCATCAACTAAGCTACCCAAAACGCCTTTAATTCTATTAGCAATAATTTTAGTGATGCACTTATATAGTACATTGCAACACGCAATGGGCCTAAAGTCCGACACTTTTTGAGGGGTGGCAGATTTAGGTACCAAGGCTATAATGGTAGCATTAAGCTCCTTCAATAACATACCATTGCAAAAATAGTCTTGGACAGCAGAGCAGACTTCATCTCCAATAATAGACCAAGATGCTTTGAAAAATTTTGCAGAAAAGCCATCCGGTCCAGGCGCCTTATTATCATCCATACCAAAAATAGCTTCCTTGACTTCTTCCTTAGAAATTACTCTGACCATGTACTCAGCATCAAACTGGGACAATTTCTTAACAAACAAATCATTTGGGCAATTAATAGGCTCAACCAAAGAACTTTTGCCAAACACATTTTGGAAATGCTTAACAAACTGCTCCCCAACATGCTGGCCAAAGAACGAATTACCATCTATATCTTCCACTCTTTCAATTCTGCTTCTGTTGATTCTTTCTTTAACGGCTTTGTGAAAAAACTTGGTATTAGAATCCCCTGCACTAAGCCATTCCACCTTGGATTTCTGCTTCAAGAACTCCTCTTCATTTCTAACAGCTTTATTGTATGCTTTAAGAAAAAATAACTCCTCAAACCTCAAATCAGCATTATGAGAGTCTTTTTCCATTTCCGTCTGCACTTTCTCCAATTCAGCCTTTAATATACTAACTTTTTCAGATAAGTTTCCATTAGCTAATCTAATCTTTCTAAGCGGCTTCTTTAATCTTTTCAACTTGGAAACCACAGAAAACATTGAATAACCAGGAATAATAGAACTCCAAATATCTTTAACAATTGGCAGAAAATCATCATGAGACGCCAAATAATTAGCAAACTTAAATGGTCTTGGTTTGGCTCTAAGAATATCAGGAATAATAACTACAGCTGGGGAATGATCAGAAGCCACAAAAGGAAGAAACTGAGCATTTGCATTAGGAAACTTGTCAATAAAATTCAAATTACACATGATCCTGTCGAGCTTTTTCAATAATCCATCAGGGCTTTTATTCCATGTATATTTAAGACCAGTCATCACCAAATCTTCAACTTCCAAAGTCTGAACACATTCTCTGAAATCTTCCATGTCTGATGTAATAGAAGTTGACCCAGCCGACCTTTCACTAGGGTCAAGAATAATGTTGAAATCACCCATAAGCAACCAAGGCTTATCTTTAACTAACAAGCTATGCAAAATCAGATCCCTCCATAACTCCTTCCTACCCCTAGGCCTGTTATGAGCGTAAATGAAAGTACAAAAGAAAGCCTTATTCCCATCCACCGCTTCGACATACAAATTCATCACCTGAGAGGTTTGACTAATGACCATCACCCTAATAGTATTGGAATCCCACCCTACAATAATTCCAGTGCCATTAGAGCATGATGCATTATTAGAAACCCACTGCCAATTACCAAGAACAGTTGCACAAATTCTACGTAAATTTCTCTTTTTCACCTTAGTCTCTAATAAACCACACAGACTAAAATTACCATTAAAAAGTAAATCAATAACCTGATTTTGATTAGGGGAGTTATTGAGACCCCTAACATTCCATGAAAAAGCCTTAATCATTGGAAACAGGATTTACATCATTGGCCATTTCATTTCCATTCTTCTGGCCATCATCAACATCATACTCTGGCCTCATTTCATCAGCCAAACTACCTTCATCTGTCTGAACATCATCATCTTCAAAATTGGGATCAAGTCCATACTTATGGCAGTTATTATAAAAATAGTCCAATTGCGTAAGAGACCATTCCATTCTAACTTTCATAGTAGGATAATTACCAGATTCCATAACTGAAATAACATGTTGTTTAAGCTTGGGCCACGTCACATTCTCATATTCCTCATCCATAGCATCTAAAGTTTCTTTTTCCTTCTCCTTCATTCTTTGATCATCCAAAACTTGAAAAGAATTAGCTACTGGCACATCTTCTGCCCTACCACCAGATTGCCCACTCAAAGAACTAGACCCCTTGACCAATACTCTAGGCTTGAACTTTGACATATCCACAGGAGCATTCTCAATACCACCCTTACTAGTACCTTGTTCCAATGAAGATTTCTGCATACTAATACTCTTCGGCAAACCAGCACTTCTATTGACATTCTTGAAATTACTCTGTAGTCCTTGCTTTGAACCGCCCACAACCCCTTTCAACTTAGCAGAATTCTCTGGTTGTCTAACATTACCACTTCTATTTTGCTGATTAGGACCATGTCTACTATAAAATGACTTAAAATTTCCCCCGTTTTGCCTATTAAAGCTCTGAGCACCACTATTTTGAAAACCATTACCATTTCTAAACTGAAACTTTCCTTGGTTAACATTACTATGCATTTGAATAGGTCTATTCTTCTTACCAACCGTCACGAACCCATCATCATTGTCATCAACATTCTTTGAAGCAGAACCAGTATTACCCACCTTTAAAACACTTTTCAAATTAATGGATGCCAACTCTTCTTCGGTCTTAGGTCTCACCTTGCAAGAAGCAGTTGAATGACCAAAAGTTTTGCAGTGAGTGCATAATGGAGGTTGCCATTGATACTTTACTTGAAGCTTTCCAACTCTAGCTGGTCTATCTCCAATAGCAGGGTAAGAAATTTCAATCACATGGGGAAGATCTTGTTCAGCCTTAACTTCAACCAACACACGGGCAAAATCAAGCTTCCCTGACTTTTTCAAACATCTCTCCTTAGTCAATTTATCCATCAACATTGGTTTTCCCACACCACTCATTATTTTACCAATACCATTTCCATTGCAAAGCTCCAACGGGATATTATACACACAGACCCAAATCGGAATTGTACTTGGTTCAACCTTCTCCAACCAAATACCTGGTTCCCAAACATTCAGCACCAACGGAACATTGTTAACCATCCAGGGACCACTTTCTAAAACAGCCTTCATTCCCTCTTCATTTTTAAACTTAAAATAAAATACTCCTGAATTTGTTTTAGTAATATCAGAGATACCATAGACCCTCCACATCCTACTTAGATTATCACTAACAACCCTGTAATCCATTGAAGTGCCTACAAAATACCCATACAATTGCAATGCACAAGCTTCACTACCCTTTTTTATATCCTCCTCAACAAACACAATTCTAGGAACACCATTTTCTAGCTTGGACACACACTCAGGTACATAGCTCATTTGCAATTCCCTATCCTCCATGCCTTTCTTCATCTTCTCAGCAAAGGATTCTATATTAAGAGAACCATCACCATTTACAGCTTTAACTCCAGCCCCTCCTTTAGACCAAGCATTAGTAGAACTAAGCTTATGAAATAGACTTGGCCCAAAATGTACACTAGAAAAACTTACGGATGGCTTTTTAAGAATACCTTTATTACCCTGATTCACTCCAAAAACAAATTCAGTCCCAACCTGCGCACCTCCAACTCCTTCCTTATCAGCTTTCATAATACTAGCATCATCAATATGCTCTACTCCAGCCACACTGTGAATACTAGCACCATTACTAACTGAACAAGAAGCATCCATCATATTAAAATCAACACAACCCTCCTTTTTCTCCAAAGAACCCCTATGAACCTCAACATCAGACACAACAGGTTCAATAGGTTTCTTAATAAAAGAACCATCATTACCCCCAATCAAACAATCATTGCAAGCACTTTGCACATTAACAACTGACTTAGCATACTTAACAGCACTAGAACTATGATTATTTTCACCTACAATTCCTTCCTTAAACACCATTTGACTAGCAACAGCCTTATCCACAGAAATCCTATCAACAACCTTAGCTAAAACATCATCTAAAGGAGTTGAAATAGAACGTTTACCTTCACTATGATCATCACTAGCAGAAACATTGCGATTTCTACCTTTACCCACCAATTTTGAAGACCGGAGTCTTTTGAGGACTGAACCCGCACCCACAGATGCTGAACCAGGTGATTGGATCTTGATACGAAACCTAGAATGAGTATTAGAAGACTTCCTTGGTCTACCCCCAGCCTTAGGTAAGTTAATTTCAATAGAAGGAAAAGAATTAGGGTTATGACGAATTTCAGATGACGTCATCCCTGTAAGAGTATGAAACTCCTCAAGGATTGGGTCAGGGGGTTTTGGGGATTCAATTGGCATATCAATAGTGAAAGATTAGAAGTTAAACAACAGGAATAACGGATTAGAAACACAGAAATCAACACCAAAATTACGTGGTGATTGAATCTCTGCTAAAAGAGGCGAAATCGCCAAAATCGCCTGGAGAGAGAAAAAGGGTGTTTTTTTTTCGAATCGTCTGTCTAACATGTACTTGCAGATTATGGTTGTTTTGTTACATGTTCTTGTTTAAACTGTTTTAATAAACAAAGTTCAAGTCCCCTTGACATCTTAGTGCAACACCATGGTGTATCTGCATAATGAATTTTGTTGAAAGTTGTTATCAGATTACACTAACTCAGAAAAATCGACAATATACTTGATTTCGAGTTCATGGACCCGCCACATAGACTTAACATTCTTAACTACATGTATCAACTAAAAATGACTGGTATTGGAAGCATTAAACAACACAGGGAGTCTGACTGATATTGGGCTAATAATGGCTCAATTCCCATTGGACCCAAGATCTCGCTAATCTGCTTTTAACATGTGAAGAATTTAGTTGTGTAAACGAAGTTATAAAGATCGTATCTATGCTCTCATCCCGTCTGTATTCTTTAGTCCATAAGCCCGCATAAAAAGCGATGATGCACATGCAAAGTTTTTCGTGCCTAAACCGATCATCTAACCTTACTCAACATCTACAATGGAAAGCTAACAAATACTGTGGAGACTGGTGTAGCACTCATTACTTACAAGTGAAAGCTCTACGAAAGGATCGGAAGTGAGTTCTCGTTACTCGACATCTTGAAAAAGCTCATGATCCGCTGACATCTTGTGGGTCTAATTGGAACGTCATCGAAAAGCGATATGCTCGCCACTTCCATAACGCTGCAAAACGTAAAGGGATCATGATACATAAGTATTAGGAACCGGATGCCGTGCCATATGCACCGGACCTCAGCTTTATGTTGCAACATCTTGGATGGTATGGCTGCTCTTTGAATAAACATTCGTAAGGGTGGGAAAATGGGCGGGTCTAGCGCTTGTGTAACGGGTCAAAACGAGAACATTTTCGTAAGGGTGGCAAAGGTAATGTTTTGGTTTTAGGAATAAAACAGTTATTAAGCTTTTAACTTTATTAATCTGATATTCATTTTAGCTTCATACTTCATAAGCTGAGAACAATTCATATGTTGAATCTGGACTGTCCTATAGTTTGAAATATTGCTTCATTTGGCCCAAATGGGCGCAAGAGAAACTGGAAGATTAAATTTCTTTATGCAATAACTTAATGGTTTGTATAAAAGGTAATTCGAGTTAATGCAAAAGAGACTAATATCGTGCACCGAAAAGGTTTATACAACATAATGCATGGAAATATGGATGGGTTAGGAAATGGGTCAAAACAGGATCAGGTTGAAATGTATCACTTTTAGTAGTGGTTGAAACTGGACACTCAAGAATATGGCGTGTGTGAATTCATTAATGTAGGTTCATCATTGTGAGTAATATTATCAGTTTGTTTTGGTTTCTTACCATACACATTTCTACCGTCCATTTTTCCACTTCATTTTTTTGTTGTTATAGTGGAAAATGTTGCAAATATAGGAAAAGATTCATTCGTATACAACCAAATACATGCTTAAACCAGTTGCATAAAATGCCAGCTTTACCTCAGCCAGACACTCTCGATAAAAGTACATATTAGAAAAGTTATACTGCACCCGGTGAGAGTTCGTTCAAGCGTATTGGGTGTATAGGACTGTAATCTATTCCGAAACAAGGCCAAGCCATGAATTTACCACAAACTTTAGACTAATCGTTAAAGACTCGTGAATGGCCTAAATGAGCAAGGTTCACTGGACTATACCAAAACAAATAGGCACTGAACCAAATGGATTTGCTCTCATGGTATCAGCATTAGTCAATATGTAGCAAAAAGAAAGTCGCTGACTTGGGAGATAGTACTCCAATCTATTTAAAAAACTGCCAAGTAAAAAAGTAGAAACCGTAAATGGGGACAGCTGATGAATTCAAGACTAGTCAACCGTTGCAGGATCTCATCCTGGTCCAACAAGCACACACAGACAAACGACACCTATTTAAGATAGGCAATTGACTTCAAATCATATTAATACAATCCTATTTGTTCATGCAACTCAACGATAAGTATCTAATAAATAAGACGACACACAGTTGAAAAGGTACAGCACCTTGTAAGAAGACTTAGCCCATTTGACACATGCATGTAAATGTAAAAAATCTCTTAAAGACCACACACCGCGATTTTTATATGCTACAATATGACAACACAAATCACAAAGCAAGGTAACTCGATAACCGCAGCAACAGGAAGACGAAGACGACGACGACATGACTGACTTTCAGACCCATAGTGAGCAACAGCTGGACAACTCTGGACCTTCTTAAACATGTCCTAGTACTCACTGGAACAGTAGATACATAAACACATATTAATAAAAAATAGACGGATGACCATGTGCTTCATTATAGCATAATTCACAGCACGATTATAAACAAACGAGAAAGTAAATCGGTAAAGAAAGAAATTGACTAGAAAGTATTTCCGCTTTACATTCATAGGGACTGTAAGCATGCAAATGCATAACTTAATAAAACATTCGACAAAAACAATACAGACCTGATCATTGTTTTCTTCTTCTGTAGGGGAATTCTGGGATTCTAATGGTTTGTCTGCACCGCAGTTCTGTCGGTTACATTTGGTCCTAAAAGGATAGTTTATGTTGTTACATTTGTCACACTTCCAGCTCCCTTCGGGCATATCCGCTTCTGAAACAAAATACGATACATATATAAGATTCAGACTCGAGAGTCACTAACAAGTAACCAAATATATATACATGAAGTACTTACTGGAACCTGATTTAGGTGAGTTGCTTTTCCTCATGTTACAGACTGTTCTGAAGGAGAAATTGACATTTCCACATTTTGGGCATTCCCAGTCATTTTCTCGTGTTCCATCTGTAAGAAGCAAGTGAAACAATGAAAAACAGATCGTAAATTACAATCATCTGCTAATCTGTGTAGTTGTATATGAATAAGTTAAATATAACATACCTTTCTTTTGTGATGGCTCTTCTGGGAAAAATCCAGGCCAAGGTCCCTATAAAAATTCAAAAACCAAATGATCGATCAATATAGCATCACATGTTTATATACATGTTGTTAACATAGGGAGTAGGTGAACGAATAATCAAATTTACTCATTGCGATTAGGGGGTATTTGTTGCGGCTTATATTGCCGGATTCTAGCTTATTTGGTTTTAGGCTTATATTTCATAAGCTCACTTTTTGTGGATTATTTTGAAACTTTTCGGCTTATATAAGTGACCTTATGAAACATAAGCCTAAAACCAAATAAGTCATAAGCCGAAGCCGAAAAAAACACCCCCTTAGTTGATTGATATAACAAAATTCAGACATACCATGGCAGCCTGAGCAATGGGCAACCGCAAACCGAATTGTTCCATCAGCTGAGGTAAACCATACAACACACCTGCAAAAAAGATGTAATTCCAGTTTCAGCAAGATGTCACATAGTAGCTGGTAGCGGTGTTACTCGGGTCGGGTCAAACCGGGTCGAGGCTAAAAATAACATACCCGAACCCGACCCTATTGAACTCGGGTTAGTTGGGTTCGGGTCCACTCGGGTCGGTGCTATTCGGGTTTGGGCCAACCTGAATATGAGTAAAATGGTCATAAAATTGCCTATTTGTTCTAATTTAGATACATAATTTATAAAAAAAGCATATTCAAAAAAAAAAACCCCCGAGTTAGCCAAAAAAATCTAACCCGATACCCAACCCTATTTAGCATCCGGGTTGACCCAAACAACCCAAATAAGATTATTGAACAAAATAAGTATCAGAATACCATAACTTCTAAACAACACACGGTAAACAATAAAAAGGCCAAAATCAACCCAAAAAACACATACCGCCTTTATCATGGCCCACCAATAAGCGGTGTGGCATAGAGTTGCAAAGGACGAACGATAAGGGTTCCTCCAGTGCGACGGTTACCGTTGTAGTTTAATGATAAGCGGAACCATCATAAGGAGGCATAGATGTTCCATTAAACGGAGATGCAAGATAAGGTGTTACACCCATATACATTGAAGAGGGTGCACCGAATCGTGAGTATGAAGCCACTTCATCGTCAAAAAGATAGTGGCGTAATAAAGGAAACCACTAATTCAAGAGTGCCGTAAAAGAAGCCACTAATTCAAGAGTTGTTGATAGTGCCGATAAAGAAGACACTAATTATGTAGTGGCTATTCTTTATGGTTCTTTTTCTTTTTGACCAACTATAATCTCTATATAAGAGATACTCAGATTTGTAAATGAACACACCAACCGACACACAACAAGATGTAATAAACACTCCTAGTTACCCACGGTGGACGTAGGTCGATTAGACCGAACCACCTTATATCCTTGTGTTCTTAATTATGGCGGTGTGTGTGGCGCTTAATTATGTTTGTATGTGTCATCCGATCATAACAATCGGTATCGAGCTTTGGCTCGTGATTGATACATACGAATGCAAGGTGAAGAAGTTACCGCTTGGCGATATTGTGACTGTGACCAGACCACCACCACCTTCGATTGACCATCGCCACTGTGGACCGATCGATTCACCGGTCACGGTGATAGAACTCCGATCGCCGATGACAGTCGCCACCACCACCGACCACCAAGCGCCACTTCCGCCATCGTGACCAGCAGCCCAACTACCCATCACCAGTCACCGATCATTGATCAAACCCGATCACGGAGAAGCCGAGAAGCCGGACCGATCAGATCGGGAGTGATACTCTTATCGAGTTGTGGTCTCTTTTTTAAGAAAAGAAGATAACAGTGTGTTTGATTTTTTCTTTGGGAAGGACCGTGTTTTGGGAGAAGATAAAGGAGCAGACAGTGTGTCATTTTTTGGGGAAGAAGAAAAGGACCAGACAGGATTCTTGGGAGAGGATAAAAGAGCGGGAGTTGTTTTTTGGGAGAAGATAAAGACCAGGCGTGGTCTGTGTTTTTTCCTTTTGGGAGGAAGAAAAGACCAGTGTTATCTTCATAAGTTGTGGTGTTATTTTCTTTTGGTGTCACAAGTTTTCTTCTTTGACAAAAGTAGTCCCTCACAGTTTAATCAAGATCTTTGCACAAGTTCATTACCATTTAAACATGTTTGGTCTGTAGCAGTTTGGTAATTTGTTTGAATGGCAGAAAGCAGTAAGCTTCAGATTGAGAGGATATGAGGGAAGGAAGTTCAGTTACAGTGCACATCAACAATTTAAACTCGATTTTATCCAGACTTGGGTCAGTGGGAATAAAGTTCGAGGATGAAGTTCAAGCTTTACTATTGTTATCATCATTACCTGGCAGTTGGTCCGGAACAGTTACAGCCGTTACTAGTTCATCAGGATCGAAAGATCTCACTTTTGAGGGAATTCGGGATTTAATTCTAGGCGAAGACGTCAGACGAAGAAATTCCAGGGAATCATCAAGTGAACAATTGAATGTGGTCAGAGGTAGAAGAAATAACAGAGTTAGTAGGAGTGGGAACAAGAGAAGGAGTCAGTCGAGGACTCGAAATGATGTGACTTGTTGGATCTGTAAAGAGGTTGGACATTTCAGGAATCAATGTCCAAAAAGACACGAAAGAAGTTAACGCTGCGAGACCATACGATGATGATGTTTTGATCGTAGTATGGAGAGCAATGTGGATTCTGGGTTATGGATTCGGTGTTCATTTCACGCTACCCACACCGTGAAGCATCGCGAATCTGAAGAAGGGATTTTGGTAAGGTAAACCGCGAACGATGAGGTTCTTGATGTTACGAGCATAGGCGACTTAGATCCAAGACTCTAGTCGGTCCATGGACTTTGAAGGATGTCCGGTAATTCCAAGTCTCAAGAAACAGTTGATTTCTTGGCGCTTGGATGAACAGGACACGAGGTTAAGTTCGTGAACGGCAGGTGGAAGGTTATGAAGGAAATCTAGTCGTAGCTCGAGGAAAGAAACAAGGTTCGATGTATGTGGTCAGTTTACCGTCTGAGGGAGTAACCGTCCCGGTTCAGAAGAAGACCAAAGTCCGGTTCACAGAGTCTCGTGGGCAGAAGAAGGTTCGATTTACAGATGGCAAACCTAGAGTCACAGGTCAGATTCAAGTTGAACGTGCTAGAAAAGGTTCAGTAAAACCAGTCAGGGGCATTCATGGCAGTGGGAGCATAGGTTGTGCTTCAGTCAGAGTTACCAGACGACAATGGGTTAAGAGAACCAGTATTCCAGCTGTCAAAGTCTCTCCAGTTGATTATCAGCTTTATTCGGAGAGTGTTTGTTCTCGTGATGTTCCAGATCGGGCGTCGCGTGTCGTTGGGAGCCGATAGGGACAGAGAATGGGTCGATGATGCTTCGGTCATGACCGATGTGTTGGAGCTAACGGAGCTTCAACGGGCCTTCGTGTTAATTGAAGAGAAGGCAACGGTAACTAGGATGGAGCTAAGATCAAAAGTTCTTGTTTTACGTAAATACTGAGAAACACAGTTGAAGCACGGTGAAGATTGTTCCGTGGCTTCAAGTGGGAGATTGTTGAGTATGAAGCCACTTATCGGTCAAAAAGATAGTGGCGTAATAAAGGAAACCACTAATTCAAGAGTGCCAAAAAGAAGCCACTAATTCAAAGAGTGGTTGATAGTGCCAGATAAAGAAGACACTAATTCTGTAGTGGCTATTCTTTATGGTTCTTTTCTGTTTCTTGACCAACTATAATCTCTATATAAGAGATACTCAGATTTGTAAATGAACACACCAACCGATTACACAACAAGATGTAATAAACACTCCTAGTTACCCATGGTGGACGTAGGTCAGATACCGAACCACCTTATATCCTTGTGTTCTTAATTGTGGCAGTGTGTGTGGCAGTTAATTGTGTTTGTATGTGTCATCCGATCCTAACAGGAACCAGCGTAAGGAGAAGACGAGGAGTAGCCTTGTGGGGTAGGCATTCGCCTTGGAGCAGATTTCTGTAGAACGAACATTTCATTTAAAGTGTTTAGGACAAAAGACACATCAGCAAACTGATACAGCATAACCAAATATTTTAAATTTGATTACACGCATCGAGGACTAAAATCCAGTATAAATTCAACTATTAGTTATCAAAACTACCAATATGCATGCTTTGATGAGCAATCAGTTTCGCATTTATCCTGTTAAATGTCTATTCTCTTACGGCCAAAAAATGATAACTACTACAATATGTTTTATATACGGATTGTAACTTACTGAGTTATGATCAGCTGGTCTTGGCTGTGTACAGTTGCGCATATTGCAAGCTGTCTGAAAAGAAAAGTTGACATTCCCACAGCTAGGACAGGTCCAGTGATCTTCTCTACGACCACCTAATATCATAAGTACAACAAATAAATATGACTAAGAAGTAAGTGCCATTTACACATAATAGATGTATGGGTCCATGTATAAACTAACACGGGAATAAGTAAATGCTTACACTCCCAATGTGTTTCTAACCAGTAACCATGACGGTTTCACACATAACATCTACTCTAGTGTCTTACTTGATAATTGATATAAATATACTTTATGTTATCAAACAGAGTAGTACATCAGTCTGGGTTAAATAGAAAAATCCGAGGTAAATAAACAGTTATCCATATGAAAAACGTTTCTTAGCTGCAGCCATTTTTAACATCCTTATTCACCATTACAAGTGCTATCAACTTTTAACATTGCTGAACGATATTTTTAGCATAGCGTGAAGGCAGAAGGTGCATTGAACTATATATCCTTTCTACACGCTAAAATGAATGAAAATAGTAAAAAGTACGTAATGATTTGGTATGTATTGTGGTACTTACCCTAATTTCATTATCCAATATCACATGGAAACTATAACATTCTTATCTCCATTAAGCTAGACTTACCTATATGCAAACTCAATACTAATTCATTTTGTGCTGTAAGATCCTTCATAAATTTGATTACATGGCATTACCAGATCAAGTAATCAATGTTATTGATAATGATGCAATTGTGTTGCAAAGTACCGAAGCGAATGCAAAGAAAGTGGAAGAATGTTTGGCTGCAACTATCAAGATTGGAATATCATGCTCCGTGGATTCCCCACCCCAACGACTAAAAATTGGAATTGTTGTCAATGAGTTGCAGCATATTCTCGATGTGTTTAAAAATATATAAGGTACTCCGTTCTCTCTTTTTGGAGAGTGTGATTTTACATGAGTTGGTCAATAAATCATCACTGAAATGGTATTTGTTTTCTTGTCTTTTGAACTCTTTCAGGTATGGTGAAGTTGACAGTAACTGCAAGTTGTTGTTTGTAATTGTGGTTTAATTTTCTTGTTGCATAAGTGTACAAGACATAACTTAATAAACGCTACGTAACATTACGCTTTCTTTCCTGGTGACGTATCATATGTATCAAGCATGTTTGTAAGTGTAATATCAATTCCATGAATCCAATTTGTGGTAGTGAATTCTACTTAAGTGCTACTTGGTGTTTGATTCCTTAATGAAAAGCCAAATGTTGTTCGTGTTCTTTGACTTTTTCTTGAATATCTAAATGAGAAAGCTCAAGGCTCCCCCCTCTTCTTGTTCGAGCAGTGTATGGTTCAATTTTATAGAAAGTTAACCTCATGTTTGGTATACTATATTATTACTTCAAGTATACTGTATTAAAAATGTGTCAATAATTACCAAAGTGGATTTCTGCTACATAAATCAGCTCGAATATTTTGATATACAGTTGGTCCAACACACGTACATTCACATTAGAGACTTGAAACTTGAGATTTAAGAGTGTTGCCAAAGTTAATACTTAATGGAAGTTTAAATAACAAAAAAGGTGTAGTTATGGATTGTCCTAAAAATATAGATAAAACTGAACTAGGTCAATTAAATTACAAAATACGAGTCTTGTATCTACTTACTAATGTAATGTGGAAACATGTAACTCTTGTGAAACAAACCAAAGAACAGCGAAAACTAAAATTGGTCAAATGGGCAGACTCAAAAAATATCTTTAACTGAAAGTGTCATTATTTTCTTCCGTTCCATCAGAGATTGAAGACCTCAAGTTGTTGAACCATCTCGATTAATCTTATAATAATTTACCAGATACCATTACTAGTAGCCTTGTTCAGTGCATTAGCCTTACAATGTTAAACCTACAAGGCAACCACTACAGTTTCTGAGATAACTTCAGCCATGAATGAATTTGTTGCTCTTCTTTTCCGAAATGAACATAGTATTGATTCAAATAAGGAAGATTCATTGACATTACAAATGAGTTGATACATTGAGCTTGCCTATTGTATGACTACTCTTGCAAACAACACATCTAAAAAGACACACACCAACCTTATTAACTGCTAGAGCAGAAATGAAACTAAAACATACACCATAGACGTCACTGTATGTATTGTTATTATCATCAATGCCTTTGAATAACTCGAGAAAAACAGATGGGGTTTGATGAAGTTGATGTCGTCTCCAATCAGCCTTTAGAATTGAGAATCAGGCCATATGACAAATACATAATAAATCTTGACTTTATCCATCCAAGTACAAGCTCCAAATAACACTAATATAACTAGAAATACACCACATTGACCACCTGCACTAACTAAAACAAACACACTTTATCATTCTTTCGAGGACGTGCTTCTGTAGCAGAAGTGCGCGCATTACATCCGTCTTTACAACCGACAGAGGACGTCTCCCCTGCGGCAAGATGGTGCGAATATTTAAATCCGTCTTTGTACCGGACTTGCAATACCTCTTACATACGATCTGCTTCCAAATATGCTGCGTGGACGCTGCACGGAACAAGTGGTATATATACCGGTAGCCCCCAAAGTTTGATGGTGCTACTCGTGTAGGAGCATTAAACTTATTTATGCCTCACAAAACACTTAATGCAAATATTAAAAGTATATGCCACGAATCGAAACATATAAAACCTAATGAAGTGAAGCAATATATAGCACATAGCATTTGAACTTAACACATAAGAGAAGTGGCGGTCATGAATTACCCCTATCGCGAGGTTTTACAAACTACATAAAAATTATTTTTTTATTTTTATTTTTAATATAAAAACCCGGATGGACATACCGTGACCGAGACTAATAGACGCAGATGGATATATCATGACCGCATAGACTCGAACGCTTGTAGATGATCGCAGATGAACATAACATGACCACGGCCTTTGTCAAGAGCGCTCATGGCGATTGACTAGCATCGTGGTGTTTGTTCGTATCTAATCTGCGAAGATGTCCGAACGCACGGCCTAACGAGGGTAGATTTATCGTGACTGCGTTGTTCGATCGTACGAACAAGCACGAACAGGCATACCAACCGTAAAAACAGTATCTGCGCGAATTAATTCGCGGCTAAAGATAAAATAGGTCCGATCGTGCGGACTTTTTTTTCTATCTGTCTTAGTAAAAGAATAGACTATTATACACATTCTTGTATCTCATGTAACGAAATATTAAGATTCTTATACTTGTTATTTTCCAAATTGGGTACCGTGTAACAACTTGGATGGCCTTAATTAATTAATAAACAATATGTCCTGGTTTAAGCTTGGACAATACTATATACGATTTATCATATTTTAACATTTAGCCATGGGTGAAACACGATTTGATAAGCAAGTTCATCGACCAATGAGTGTATTCATAAATGATTCGAAGTCACTCGCTAACCTTAATGAGTGTATTCATACCGTAAGTCAGCTGGTGACAATATATGGTGGGCATACGAGACTAAATATTTTGTTCATGTCCCACGGATGGCGCCACTTGTTGATACAAAAGTTGGGCGTTCCTTGTTTGGGGCTCCGGTTCTCGTATCAATTGGATATTGCTGCTTGAGACCTGCGCACTAAGTAAACAGAAAACACCGTTAAGCTTATCGTGGGATTGTCTCCCACGATTATCCTCCGGCGTGAGAGTAAGTAATCGATTTAGGGTTTAAGGAGAGTTAGGGTTTTGTAGATCGTCATGTTATGTTACCTATATCATGTCCTCAAGAAGAAGATCCAACCATGTATTTATAGGGCATGGATTAGGGTTTAGGCGTAGAGTGGGCCGTTGTCTGCCGGGCCTGACCCATTCCTGGCCCATTCCGGACTATACGTCGTCCACACCTTATCTTTTCTTTGGGTCAAATCAATGTATCAAAATTCGACAAAGGTTTTAGAAGCTTGCAAAATTGGCGCAATAGTCTATCTCTATTAATACCATGGCGACTGAGCAATGGGCAACCCAAACCGAATTGTTCCATCACCGAGGTAAACCATACAACACACCCGCAAAAGATGTAATTCCGGTTTCAGAAGATGTCACATAGTAGCCGGTAGCGGTGTTACTCGGTCGGGTCAAACCGGTCGAGGCTAAAATAACATACCCGAACCCGACCCTATTGAACTCGGGTTAGTTGGGTTCGGTCCACTGGGTCGGTGCTATTCGGGTTTGGGGCAACTCGAATATGAGTAAAATGGTCATAAATTGCCTATTTGTTCTAATTTAGATACATAATTTATAAAAAGCATATTCAAAAACCCCGAGTTAGCCAAAAAATCTAACCCGATACCCAACCCTATTTAGCATCCGGTTGACCCAAACAACCCAAATAAGATTATTGAACAAAATAAGTATCGTATACCATAACTTCTAAACAACACACGGTAAACAATAAAAAGGCCAAAATCAACCCAAAAACACATACCGGTTCTTATCATGGGCCCACGAATAATAAGGTGTGGCATAGAGTTGCAAAGACGAACGATAAGGGTTCCTCCAGCGCGGGCACTGCTTGTAGTTTAATGATAAGCGGAACCATCATAAGGAGGCATAGATGTTCCATTAAACGGAGATGCAAGATAAGGTGTTACACCCATATACATTGAAGAGGTGCACCGGAATCTGTTGAGTATGAAGCCACTTATCGGTCAAAAAGATAGTGGCGTAATAAAGGAAACCACTAATTCAAGAGTGCCGTAAAAAGAAGCCACTAATTCAAGAGTGGTTGATAGTGCCGATAAAGAAGACACTAATTTCAGAGTGGCTATTCTTTATGGTTCTTTTTCTTTCTTGACCAACTATAATCTCTATATAAGAGATACTTTGTATTTGTAAATGAACACACCAACCGACACACAACAAGATGTAATAAACACTCCTAGTTACCCACGGTGGACGTAGGTCGATTAGACCGAACCACCTTATATCCTTGTGTTCTTAATTATGGCGGTGTGTGGCGCTTAATTATGTTTGTATGTGTCATCCGATCCTAACAACCTGTATCGAGCTTTGGCTCGTGATTGATACATCTGAACGAGAAGGTGAAGAAGTTACCGCTGGCGATATATTGTGACCAGGACCAGGACCACCACCACCTTTGATTGACCATCGCCACCAGGGACCGATCGATTCACCAGTTCGCCGGTGATAGAACTCCGATCGTCAGTGACAGGTCGCCACCAGCCACCAGCCACCAAGCGCCACTTCCGCCATCGTGACCAGCGCAGCTCCAACTACCCATCACGATTCACCGATCATTGATCAAACCCGATCGCCGGAGAAGCCGGAGAAGCCGGACTGATCAGGATCAGGAGTGATACTCTTATCAGGAGTTGTGGTCTCTTTTTTTTTAAGAAAAGAAGATAACAGGTGTGCTGTATTTTTTCTTTTGGGAAGGGACCAGTGTTTTGGGAGAAGATAAAGGAGCAGACAGTGTGTCATTTTTTGGGGAAGAAGAAAAGGACCAGACAGGATTCTTGGGAGAGGATAAAAGAGCGGGAGTTGTTTTTTGGGAGAAGATAAAGACCAGGCGTGGTCTGTGTTTTTTCCTTTTGGGAGGAAGAAAAGACCAGTGTTATCTTCATAAGTTGTGGTGTTATTTTCTTTTGGTGTCACAAGTTTTCTTCTTTGACAAAAGTAGTCCTCACGCTTTAATCAAGATCTTTGCACAAGTTCATTACCATTTAAACATGTTTGGTCCAGAGCAGTTTGGTAATTTGTTTGAATGGCGTAGCGCGAAGCTTGATTGAGAGGATATGAGGAAGGAAGTTCGCCATGATGCACATCAACAATTTAAACTCGATTTTATCCGACTTGGGTCAGTGGGAATAAAGTTCGAGGATGAAGTTCAAGCTTTACTATTGTTATCATCATTACCTGGCAGTTGGTCCGGAACAATGATTCGGCCGTTACTAGTTCATCGGATCGAAAGATCTCACTTTGAGGGAATTCGGATTTAATTCTGGCGAAGACGCCGATCTAAGAAATTCCGTGGAATCATCAAGTGAACAATTGAATGCGGTCAGAGGTAGAAGAAATAACAGAGTTAGTAGGAGTGGGAACAAGAGAAGGAGTCAGTCGAGGACTCGAAATGATGTGACTTGTTGGAACTGTAAAGAGGTTGGACATTTCAGGAATCAATGTCCAAAAAGACACGAAAGAAGTTAACGTTGCAGTAGACCATACAGATGATGATGTTTTGATCTGTAGTATGGAGAGCAATGTGGATTCCTGGGTTATGGATTCGGGTGCTTCATTTCACGCTACCCACAGCCGTGAAGCACTGCGGAATCTGAAAGAAGGGGATTTTGGTAAGGTAAAACTGGCGAACGATGAGGTTCTTGATGTTACGAGCATAGGCGACTTAGATCTGAAGACTCTAGTCGGTCCATGGACTTTGAAGGATGTCCGGTAATTCCAAGTCCAAGAAACAGTTGATTTGCTGGGCGCTTGGATGAACAGGACACGAGGTTAAGTTCGTGAACGGGCAAGGAAGGTTATGAAGGAAATCTAGTCGTAGCTCGAGGAAAGAAACAAGGTTCGATGTATGTGGTCGGGCTTACCGTCGAGGGAGTAACCGTCCGGTTCGTAAGAAGACCAAAGTCCGTTCACGAGTCTCGCGGGCGTAAGAAGGTTCGATTCGATGATGGCAAACCTAGAGTCACAGTGTCGATTCAAGTTGAACGTGCTAGAAAAGGTTCAAGAAACCGATCGGGCATTCATGGCGGTGGGAGCATAGGTTGTGCTTGATCGAGTTACCGACGACAATGGGTTAAGAGAACCAAGATTCCACCGTCAAAGTCTCTCCGCTTGATTATCGCCTTTATTCGAGAGTGTTTGTTCTCGTGATGTTCCAGATCGGGCGCTCGTGTCGCGGGGAGCCGATAGGGACAGAGAATGGGTCAGTGACAGTTTCAGTCATGACTGATGTGTTGGAGCTAACGGGAGCTTCAACGGGCCTTCAGGTTAATTGAAGAGAAGGCAACGGTAACTAGGATGGAGCTAAGATCAAAAGTTCTTGTTTTACAGAAATACAGAGAAACACAGTTGAAGCACAGGTGAAGATTGTTCCGTGGCTTCAAGTGGGAGATTGTTGAGTATGAAGCCACTTACTGGTCAAAAAGATAGTGGCAGAATAAAGGAAACCACTAATTCAGTAGTGCCAGAAAAAGAAGCCACTAATTCAGTAGTGGTTGATAGTGCCAGATAAAGAAGACACTAATTCTGTAGTGGCTATTCTTTATGGTTCTTTTTCTGTTTCTTGACCAACTATAATCTCTATATAAGAGATACTCTGTATTTGTAAATGAACACACCAACTGATTACACAACAAGATGTAATAAACACTCCTAGTTACCAATGGTGGACGTAGGTCAGATACCGAACCACCTTATATCCTTGTGTTCTTAATTGTGGCAGTGTGTGTGGCAGTTAATTGTGTTTGTATGTGTCATCCGATCCTAACAGGAACCAGCGTAAGGAGAAGACGAGGAGTAGCCTTGTGGGGTAGGCATTCGCCTTGGAGCAGATTTCTGTAGAACGAACATTTCATTTAAAGTGTTTAGGACAAAAGACACATCAGCAAACTGATACAGCATAACCAAATATTTTAAATTTGATTACACGCATCGTAGGACTAAAATCCAGTATAAATTCAACTATTAGTTATCAAAACTACCAATATGCATGCTTTGATGAGCAATCAGTTTCGTACGATCCTGTTAAATGTCTATTCTCTTACGGCCAAAAAATGATAACTACTACAATATGTTTTATATACGGATTGTAACTTACTGAGTTATGATCAGCTGGTCTTGGCTGTGTACAGTTGCGCATATTGCAAGCTGTCTGAAAAGAAAAGTTGACATTCCCACAGCTAGGACAGGTCCAGTGATCTTCTCTCGACCACCTAATATCATAAGTACAACAAATAAATATGACTAAGAAGTAAGTGCCATTTACACATAATAGATGTATGGGTCCATGTATAAACTAACACGGAATAAGTAAATGCTTACACTCCCAATGTGTTTCTAACCAGTAACCATGACGGTTTCACACATAACATCTACTCTAGTGTCTTACTTGATAATTGATATAAATATACTTTATGTTATCAAACAGAGTAGTACATCAGTCTGGGTTAAATAGAAAAATCCGAGGTAAATAAACAGTTATCCATATGAAAACGTTTAGCTGCAGCCATTTTTAACATCCTTATTCACCATTACAAGTGCTATCAACTTTAACATTGCTGAACGATATTTTTAGCATAGCGTGAAGGCAGAAGGTGCATTGAACTATATATCCTTTCTACACGCTAAAATGAATGAAAATAGTAAAAAGTACGTAATGATTTGGTATGTATTGTGGTACTTACCCTAATTTCATTATCCAATATCACATGGAAACTATAACATTCTTATCTCCATTAAGCTAGACTTACCTATATGCAAACTCAATACTAATTCATTTTGTGCTGTAAGATCCTTCATAAATTTGATTACATGGCATTACCAGATCAAGTAATCAATGTTATTGATAATGATGCAATTGTGTTGCAAAGTACCGGCGAATGCAAAGAAAGTGGAAGAATGTTTGGCTGCAACTATCAAGATTGGAATATCATGCTCAGTGGATTCCGCACCCCAACGACTAAAAATTGGAATTGTTGTCAATGAGTTGCAGCATATTCTCGATGTGTTTAAAAATATATAAGGTACTCCGTTCTCTCTTTTTGGAGAGTGTGATTTTACATGAGTTGGTCAATAAATCATCACTGAAATGGTATTTGTTTTCTTGTCTTTTGAACTCTTTCAGGTATGGTGAAGTTGACAGTAACTGCAAGTTAAGTTGTTTGTAATTGTGGTTTAATTTTCTTGTTGCATAAGTGTACAAGACATAACTTAATAAACGTTACGTAACATTACGTTTCTTTCCTGGTGACGTATCATATGTATCAAGCATGTTTGTAAGTGTAATATCAATTCCATGAATCCAATTTGTGGTAGTGAATTCTACTTAAGTGCTACTTGGTGTTTGATTCCTTAATGAAAAGCCAAATGTTGTTCGTGTTCTTTGACTTTTTCTTGAATATCTAAATGAGAAAGCTCAAGGCTCCCCCCTCTTCTTGTTCGAGCAGTGTATGGTTCAATTTTATAGAAAGTTAACCTCATGTTTGGTATACTATATTATTACTTCAAGTATACTGTATTAAAAATGTGTCAATAATTACCAAAGTGGATTTCTGCTACATAAATCAGCTCGAATATTTTGATATACAGTTGGTCCAACACACGTACATTCACATTAGAGACTTGAAACTTGAGATTTAAGAGTGTTGCCAAAGTTAATACTTAATGGAAGTTTAAATAACAAAAAAGGTGTAGTTATGGATTGTCCTAAAAATATAGATAAAACTGAACTAGGTCAATTAAATTACAAAATACGAGTCTTGTATCTACTTACTAATGTAATGTGGAAACATGTAACTCTTGTGAAACAAACCAAAGAACAGCGAAAACTAAAATTGGTCAAATGGGCAGACTCAAAAAATATCTTTAACTGAAAGTGTCATTATTTTCTTCCGTTCCATCAGAGATTGAAGACCTCAAGTTGTTGAACCATCTCGATTAATCTTATAATAATTTACCAGATACCATTACTAGTAGCCTTGTTCAGTGCATTAGCCTTACAATGTTAAACCTACAAGGCAACCACTACAGTTTCTGAGATAACTTCAGCCATGAATGAATTTGTTGCTCTTCTTTCCGAAATGAACATAGTATTGATTCAAATAAGGAAGATTCATTGACATTACAAATGAGTTGATACATTGAGCTTGCCTATTGTATGACTACTCTTGCAAACAACACATCTAAAAGACACACACCAACCTTATTAACTGCTAGAGCAGAAATGAAACTAAAACATACACCATAGACGCCACTGTATGTATTGTTATTATCATCAATGCCTTTGAATAACTCGAGAAAACAGATGGGGTTTGATGAAGTTGATGTCGCTCCAATCAGCCTTTAGAATTGAGAATCAGGCCATATGACAAATACATAATAAATCTTGACTTTATCCATCCAAGTACAAGCTCCAAATAACACTAATATAACTAGAAATACACCACATTGACCACCTGCACTAACTAAAACAAACACACTTTATCATTCTTTCGAGGACGTGCTTCAGAAAGCGCGCGATTACATCCGTCTTTACAACCGACAGAGGACGCCCCTCAAGGCAAGATGGTGCGAATATTTAAACCGCCTTTGTACCGGACTTGCAATACCTCTTACATACGATCCGCTTCCAAATATGCTGCGTGGCGCTGCACGGAACAGTGGTATATATACCGGTAGCCCCCAAAGTTTGATGGTGCTACTCGTGTAGGAGCATTAAACTTATTTATGCTCACAAAACACTTAATGCAAATATTAAGAGTATATGCCACGAATCGAAACATATAAAACCTAATGAAGTGAAGCAATATATAGCACATAGCATTTGAACTTAACACATAAGAGAAGTGGCAGTGCGAATTACCCCTATCGCGAGGTTTTACAAACTACATAAAAAATTATTTTTTTTATTTTTTTATTTTTTTAATATAAAAAAAAACCCGGATGGACATACCGTGACCGAGACTAATAGACGCAGATGGATATATCGTGACCGCATAGACTCGAACGTTTGTAGATGATCGCAGATGAACATAACATGACCACGGCCTTTGTCAAGAGCGCTCATGGCGATTGACTAGCATCGTGGTGTTTGTTCGTATCTAATCTGCGAAGATGTCCGAACGCACGGCCTAACGAGGGTAGATTTATCGTGACTGCGTTGTTCGATCGTACGAACAAGCACGAACAGGCATACCAACCGTAAAAGCGATGATCTGCGAATTAATTCGCTAAAGATAAAATAGGTCCGATCGTGCGGACTTTTTTCTATCCGTCTTAGTAAAAGAATAGACTATTATACACATTCTTGTATCTCATGTAACGAAATATTAAGATTCTTATACTTGTTATTTTCCAAATTGGGTACCGTGTAACAACTTGGATGGCCTTAATTAATTAATAAACAATATGTCCTGGTTTAAGCTTGGACAATACTATATACGATTTATCATATTTTAACATTTAGCCATGGGTGAAACACGATTTGATAAGCCGAAGTCTACTGACCTGAATGAGTGTATTCATAAATGATTCGGTAAGCTGCCTGCTAACCTTAATGAGTGTATTCATACCGTAAGTCAGCTGGTGACAATATATGGTGGGCATACGAGACTAAATATTTTGTTCATGTCCCACGGATGGCGCCACTTGTTGATACAAAAGTTGGGCGTTCCTTGTTTGGGTCTCCGGTTCTCGTATCAATTGGATATTGCCGCTGAGACCGCGCACTAAGTAAGTAAAACACCGTTAAGCTTATCGTGGGATTGTCTCCACGATTATCCTCCGGCGTGAGAGTAAGTAATCGATTTAGGGTTTAAGGAGAGTTAGGGTTTTGTAGATCGTCATGTTATGTTACCTATATCATGTCCTCGAAGAAGATCCAACCATGTATTTATAGGGCATGGATTAGGGTTTAGGCGTAGAGTGGGCCGTTGTCTGCGGGCCCGACCCATTCTGGCCCATCCGGACTATACGTCGTCACACCTTATCTTTTCTTTGGGTCAAATCAATGTATCAAAATTCGACAAAGGTTTTAGAAGCTTGCAAAATTGGCGCAATAGTCTATCTCTATTAATACATAAACATTTGTTTTACGTTACCCAAAGAAAAGTATATCTCGATTAATATATCAACATAACCCCAAACTGACCCATTCCTAATTAAATGGGTCAAAGTTTGAAATTCATCCAAAGAATGTTTCTGAAGATGGGTCATGGGAATTGAAATATTAAGTGCACCCCATACTTACTTTGTATGCTGAAAAGAATGAATGATAATTTGTTGTCTACGAAGGACTATTGGAGTAGGAAGTATGAACGGCCAACGACCCTCCAAGATCTGCACCTTAAGAATGCAGCTTATCTCCACACTATACTCCAACAACAGAAGGTTTGCCTTGAAATATGTTCAACATATGGCTTTTTTCTTTATGTTTTTAGTTATTCATATATTTTAGTTAGAATTTCACCCAAAATTTCCAAGGGATTTTGCGCGATATGTTGGCAAGTTACTTCTCGAACCTAATGAAAACCACATTTGAGCGAACTTTAGTGGCTTCACTTATGTGGGGCTTAATTTGACACGTATGGTTTATTGCTTGGTTAATTATTTGTGGTTTTGGAAAGGGTTATTTCAGTTTGGACTTTTTTGGGTTGAATGAATGACGTTTGCATTAGCATACCCTTGTGAATATACGCACTTCCAAATATTTAGTGGATGTCTTCAAAAAAGAAGAACAAATTCTTTGATTGAACAAATCCCTGCTAACTTAATCACCATTTTAGTGTTTTTTCGAGTAAAATTAGCTCACTTTTGGCGGGGACATGTCCCCGCCAAAAGAAATGCCACGATGGACAATCTTTGACCAGACCAAATGCCGTGGGACCCACTAGTCCCCGCCAAAAGGCTAACATTGTCCCGCCAAAAGTATCAACGACTAGGTGTTAGCGGACGCTTTAGGCGATATATCCTCGTGAAAGTTATTGGAGGGACATGTCCCTGCCGAAGCGAAAAAATGTCCCTCCAATTGCAATCAATGTTGTAGTGATGTTTCTAAACAGACGGGTAGGTTTGGTTTTGTTATTGGGTCAAAAGGAGTTCGGGTCACTCTTATATATTTTGACACATGATACAAAATGATTTTCAGGCTATATAGATCATTGGAATATCTTTTATGAAATAATTGTGTTTCAGTGATTTTATTTATTTATTAATTTTTATTTTTCATTTTTTTTGCATACTTGGTATTCTTTTCAGGCAACATTGCTCATAATATCCATTTATATCATTGCAAACTAGTTTTCTCTTTGCTATATGTAACTTTGGAATGAGGATCCTGGAATTTAAGCTCGTGTCAGCTTAGAGGTTTTTGAAAGAGCTATTCATAATTATAAATTACTATGTACTTAGGAGGTTAGTAAAGCCTGAAAATGAAGTGGTAGCAATTGCATAATGACTCCTAATATATCTAGAACAAACCTAACTAATAAAATATGGTATGTCATATTCTGCCTAAACTATGAATCATGGCACTGTGGCCATGGACAGCCGATATCGTCTTATGCCAAGTATGTCAGTCTGCTGCTCATGTTTGTATATGCTTCTCTTGTTATTTGTTTATGTAGTGTTAACGGAAAGTTTACATATAAAACTGATATATGCCTGCTGTTATGTAGTGTTGATGTATAAAATTGAACAACCCTTCTTTTACTTATAATCTCACAAAAAATAAGCAGAACAGATCTTTTAATGAGGTTCCAGGTACTGTTGGCTCAATTGCAAGGGTAGTGTGATGAGATTTTAATACTTTACATTTAAGGCAATTGAGGAAACAGGGAGAGGAAGTGTCTGTGATTGGAGGGTACAAGATAGCCCACTATTCAAATAAATAGAAGGCCATGAAATTTTGGTATTTTCAACTACTGCATCTTTGGCACATAATTCTTTATATTAACTTATCAATGCCTAGGTGGTTAAAATGATATACTCTTTTGTCGAAATATGGTACTGTTAATACTAGTAATGATAGCGTCTTTTAGATATGTAGAGGTTATTAGTTTCTGTCTAAAGACGTCCATAGAGGAATAAAAGGTATGGTCAGTAGTCGGCAGTGTTGCACCGAAACGCCTATTAGGCTCGCGTTCCCGTTTGGAAACGTGGTGGGAACGGGAACGCCCCGAAACACCCCCGAAACGTTTCCCTGCCGTTTCCCTAGCTGTTTCTTGATTTCCATGCCGTTTCCCTAGACGTTTCTGGATTTGTAATAAGTTTTCAAGTCGTTTCTGATGGGTTTTAATGGGCTTTTCTGTCGTATCTAAATTGAAGAAGAAAGAAAAAAGAAGAAAGAAGAAAGAAGCCGGAAAAGATGAAAGACTTGTAGATGTTGAAGAAGAAAGAAGCTAGAGAAGATGAAGTAATAAACTAAAACTAAAAAGTACTATTACACACAGCTACACAGCTGTCAAAGTTTATTTTTAAATTTTTAGTTGCTTTAGTCTTGAAGCATATGCTATTTTATCTTTATATACATGTATTTTCTCTTTTTAATATTTTTCTTTAGAACATGTAGTACTTTTGGCTTCTTTCTTGATCCACTTTGAGAGTGTGTTAATATTTTTCTTTGGAGCACGTGTGATTTGATTATTGATAATTAATTACATTTGGAACATTAGTACTTTTGGAGTTTACAATTTACATCAAAATATATTTATTTTGGATTTTCTTTAATATATATATTTTTATATTTTTGTTTGCCGTATCTATGCCGCTCCGTATCTTGAATTTTTTATTTTTGCCGTTTCCGTTCCGTGATCGCTCCGTATCCCTTGCCGCTCCGTTTCGTGCTACACTGGTAGTCGGTACTTATCGAATGGAATTTGTAGAGACCGCTAAGTTAACTACAAGTTCAGTTAATATTTATGAAAGTATGCTCGGTAGTCTGGTTTCCCTTTAAAAAATTCTCAAGCACACCATAGTTTTCTTTCATTTCATAGATGTCCATAGAGCAATAAAAGGTACTGTTGGTAGTCTGGTTTCCCTTTTAAAACATTCCACAAGCTAGGATAGTTTTCTTTTATTCTTAGATGTCTCATGAGGATCACAAGTTACAATAGTGAACTTTTGTGAGTGAATCTGTCACGAAATCCTGATAACAGCTGCAAGCCTTTGTGCCCATGACAATTTAT
Organism: Chrysanthemum lavandulifolium; assembly: GCA_022545495.1. Classification (NCBI taxonomy): domain Eukaryota; kingdom Viridiplantae; phylum Streptophyta; class Magnoliopsida; order Asterales; family Asteraceae; genus Chrysanthemum; species Chrysanthemum lavandulifolium. The sequence goes on from CM040241.1 coordinate 357,290, forward strand.
GCCTTGTTGCCATTATATTATCATGTTAACCTTCTATTACTGGGGATAGTTTGTTGGACTTATAAAGTCATGTATATTGGTTCTGCTGCTATATATGTGTGTTTGGTTTTATGGCTTCTGATTGGTGGCTGCTTCTATATTGGTTGTTTTGTCACAGGAATTTGAGGTAGGCAGTAAAATTTTATCTTGAATTTGTCCTTTGTATGTCCCTGAACCTTGGCCAAATTTCATGTTTCGTCCCAACCATTACGAAAGTGCATAAATCGTCCCTGTGGAAACCTTTGAGCAAATTTTCGTCCCTGTTTGGGACGAAATTGCATTTTCATCCCAACCAGGGACGAAAATTTACTCAAAGGTTTCCTACAGGACGATTTGCACTTCGAAATGGTTGGGACGAAACATGCAATCCGGCCAAAGTTCAGGACTATTTATACAATTAACTCTTGTTTTAGTAAATGGGTTTTTGTGAGTTTGGGTGTATTTTGATAGATAGTTTATGTGCTTTGAATTTACTATTTTTATGTAGGGGAATGGGAGGATGAAGATTATGTTGAGGCTCGAGATGATGTGTACTGGATGCTTGATATATTGGTAAAATCGCCACATAGGGATTCTACAATTGTTGTCAAGCAACTTTTTCTTTCTTTTCCTTTGTACCATTATTGTTGAAAACATATGCAGAAACATATGCAATGAAGATTTTCTTGTCGCCACTAAAGTCCTTTTTCTTGTAGTGGATCATGTAAACCCTAAACTTGCACAACACATGTATATATCACACATCTACTTATTATATATGTTGTTGCCATTACATTCGTCCATTGATTTTGTTTCTGCTAATTGTTTGTTGTTCCTTGTTACTACTTTATAAAACTATATATCCATGTTTTGAACATCTGATAATCGCACTTAGGAAACTTAATAAGAAACAGTGTTTGGTTTTTGAAAAATAGTGTTTAGCCACCAGGGTTTAGCTTTTGAATTTTGTTTAAACACTCCTATTGGAAACACGCTAAGTAGATGTCTCCTATTGGAAACACGCTAAGTAGATGTGTTTAGCTTTTATGTCAATCTACATTTTATAATACTCTTGCAACTACGATATACAATATATGTGTAGTCTTCCATATCCCAAGTCTTTTTAGAAGTATCCTGTGATCCATTATACATGGAAAATAGTTATTATCGATCAAATTGTCTCGCCAAGCTTGGAAGGAATATGTGGATAATAGACCATAGGTTGCATAACTAGCGTTAAAACCCTATCCCAAGTCTTCTTAAAGTCTTGGTGATTATAGACCATAGGTGATGCTAGTCGTACCGTGCAAATTGGGTTGCATGATTAATGTCACAATGGAATTTAAATGTCGTCTTCCCAATCTCAAGTCTTCTTTAAAGTCTTCACTGAGTATACATACAAACTAGTTATTATCAATCAAATATTTTTTTGCTCAAGCTGATAACGAATTTGTGGATGGCATTCTCTTCAAAATTTGCGTGTCGTGAACGTTAAACATTAAATTTAGAAAATACCAGAGTCTCTTCAAGTTTGAAGCTTGTACTAGTTAAGTGTCTCAACAGCAAAGTATAATAAAGGAATTTGTGATTTTCTTATTAGTTTTTGTTTATACCAAACTTTTTGTTATTATAATCTATTCATTTTATTTGCAAATATTGGTCCGTCCTATATATGGAATCTAGAGATGTCTTTATCGCCAATTAATAATTGCTATAAAAATTGCATACTCAATGAAAAGTCTTGGTTAAGATGATAATGAATTTGTGGAAGCCATTCATTTCATCAATTGCATGTCACGGATAAAAAGCCAATGCATGTTCTTATAATTTTAAGTAAAGAGCAACAAATAGTTACTATAAAAAACACTTACATACATATCATAGCAAAACAGTTTAAACTTTTTAAGTGTTGTTGCTCAAGGTTTAACATGGAAGTTAAAATATCAATTTCAATGTTATTTTGAATCTAATCAAGCTGGCAAATAAGTTCTCCTATCCTATAAGTTCGTATTCCTTCAAGTGTCACCAAGATTCATAGAACCAAAGGATTTATGCTAAAATGAGTTATCTTTTAAGTATTTCATTCAGACATTTTATCAAACGGTTTATATGCATATTACAACTGACTTGTTTAACGATTAAAAATATGCAAATGAACTCGAATAAAGAAATGCAATACCTTCAAATTATAATTTACCAGCAAAGAAATAACCAAACCCCCAATCCAAAGCCCAGCAGCCACCAAACTCGGCAATCTAACCAAATATCATTCCTTATAACATCATCAACCAAATATAAATACCAACAAGCTAAGCTGGAAGACCAAAAACCATATCCAATTCCAAAATTACTAGTACCCAAGACCACCAGCATATTTCTATCCCACGAAGAACAGATAGTAGAACACGGTAAAGTATTGTTCATACGACACTATTACTTCATTGATTGCTTTCCTTATATGTTTTTTCAATAAGTTAAATGAAATGTTAGAAATATTTATTTTGTTCATATGTGCGATTTGATGTTCTCAAACATCATTTTTTTTTGGTTCCTAATATTTGTGTGGAATTTTGATGTTAAGATCTATTTTAACTGTAAAAATTTTTAGGAGAACCTCGTCTTCTTCATGAGGACCTTAAAAGGTAATACTTAACGATGAAAGATTCGTTAAATTATGGTAAGATCTCACGGATACATTACCACACAAAAGCAAGTAATATTTCCAAAAATCTCGCTATGATTGTATGCACCTCAAGTTGCATCAAAACAAAAACATAAGCAAGTTCGGTCTCATAATTTCAGTGTTAGATCTGAATTAAAAAGAAAATATATAACGGTGAAAGATCCGTTAAATGTATGTCAAAATCTAAAAGAAAATTTTGACCATCATAAGCAAGAGATTCTTGCAAATGCGAGCACATTTTTTGCAATATTAAGTAGTACATCTGAATGATAAAAAGAAAAATGCGATGAGATAGTTAATGCCTCGAATATACTCATATATCGAGAACGATGCTTTGATATAAAAGAAATGGGCATGTTTGAACAAACACGATAACCCGTTTACTAAATTTGCTCCATATTGTCGTGATAAAAGAAACTGGTTGGCAACCTCAAGTTGCAACATAAAGATCTCCATTCCTTCAAGTGAATGTGATAAATGATCAACATAAGATGTCCATTCCCTCAAGTGAATGAGATAAAATGATCAATATGAGATCCTCATTCCCTCATGTGAATGTGATAATGTAACGATAAATGGTTAAAGATCATTTATCATGGTAAATGTTATGGTCGAGGAAATATGACAATGACAAACCACTAGTGGTGGCGAAAATACAATAAGAAAGGAGCATACAAAATATGCTATCTATGCAAAAATGCAATGTGATGTATATGAAATACAAGTGTGTCAAAGATATTACACACTATATTCATAGATTTAAAAATCTATGCTAGCGCATTTTGCTCCACAAAAGAAATATAAAATTGTCATGAGAAACGAGGTTAAGCATTAAAGATACATTATATTCTTTTATATCTTCCTCGACATGCATTATATAAAGATTAGTAAAAGCTAATCACTGCCATAAACTTAAGTTTATGAGCAATAATAATTATAATATTTTTGGCATGACCAGTTACACCATCTTGAGTCATTAATGATGCGAAAGCTATGAAAGAATAAATTTCTTCAATATAATGTTATAATCTCTCAAAGAAAGTTGATTATTATTATATCAACTAGAATGAGGATTAAATTCCTCAATTTTAATAGGAAAGAAAACAAATATATATATATGTAAGCATACAAATCTATTGTATGAACTCTGGGAAGGACTGTTGTTCTTCTATCAGTTGTGACTGAGAAATCTCTTTTTTGGACTTTGCTAGACCAATTTCTAAAAATGATAGGAGTTGAACCCATCTTCTTGTTGCTAACTGAATTGAACCGATGACCTTAATGTAAATTGATCATCTTTTGCCTTAAGAACCTTTTTCTAAAGTTCTTAATAGAATCCACCATTGGTTGTGGAAAATGCCTTAGCTCTTGAAGGTTGTGGCTGGGATAAATGTTGTTTATTAATCCGGCTTCAAATGCTTGTTGGACTAATTTTGGATCTGCTCCTTCAACAAAGTTGTAAAGGCTTTTAGTGACTTTGTCAGTTGTGAAGAATTTCTCATGTATGAGATCTTCTGGACAAGCCGCTCTTGCTTTGTTCCAAATTGTTCTGAAATCTTCAAACTTCATTGGAGGTTTGAAAATGACTTGCTCGTCTAAATGGTCGTTAAATCGCAACCTCAAGTTTGCATGATTAATATCTCAATGCCGGCCTAACATTCCAGAGTAAGTATTTCATTATGAAAATGCGATGAATTACTTCTAAATTATCAAATGAAACTGAAAGAAAAACTTGTGTTGTTGTATGGAGCCATATTATAATATGCATAACAACAAAATTAGCATCATGCCAATATGTTATTATAAATCCTCCCTTTTATAACTGGTTTTGGTTATAAACCAAACATATCCCATTTTTGTTCTTTTGTGTGCAAAATACTCCACCTAAAATGCACATATATGGGATATAGAAGACGGATAATTCCTTTAGAAGGAGAGAAGTAGCTGCAAATTCAGAATGAATTATCAAATTTTGTTGATCCTTGAAAGAATTGTTTTTATGAATTGATTATTCAATGGATAATCTAATAGCCATAAATAAACATTGGCCAAAAAACAAAATTTCAACAACTCATGCTCTAATTAGAAGTTGTCCCTCAAGGACACTATTTTATTATGACATGCCTCAAGCATGGTAGACAAATCGATACCAAATAAAATACTCGATGCAAAATATGGAGCATGAAAACGAGATGGTTGTTCGAGGTATAAAAGACCCCATGATAGTCTCATAAGAGACACTAGACATTAAGGCTCCAAAGAACCTTAGATAGATAATGAGATATCAGTAAATTCTATCTTGTGTGGAATTATTATGGAATTGACACAAAACGAAGCCGATAAATTTGTCTACATACAATATACTGCTTGATATTATGCATGATGAAGATCAAATATCAATTAATATCCAAATGTGCGCTCAACGAAATGATTGGCCAACATAAAAGGACTTAGTATCTTGCAAATACTAAAAGTATTGAAGTTCGTACACGTCAATGTGTAAAATCTATTGGATATAATCGGTTTTTGTGCTAGACCGAAATAAGAGCTCTAAATTTTTGTGTTTTAATACTTGAATTGTGAAATAAATTTCAGAAAACAATAAGTTGATTATTAAGAGGCAAATTATCTCGAGGTGGATGTAAATATCTTATTGATATTTTATGAGATAAGTATCTATTTTTCCTTAAAATTGGGTTTATTAGAGCTCTCGTATTCTATGAAGGATATGTAATGTCTCAAGCATGGCTTACAACATCAACTTCTAGATACGATTAATAAAGTTCTCAATAACTTTATTTGATCAAAATGATTTTGGACGCATATTTTATAAATTGCTTTTGCACATGTCTCAAAGAAATAATTAGTCCTCAAGTACCATACATAAGTACAATTGAGGTTTGAATGCCAATTTTGTAATTAATATGAGTGACGAGAGTGTTTTTTTTTTTTTTTTTTTTTTTTTTTTTCTTTTAATATTTATACATGCATTGTATACTTTCCAACCAATTGATTTCATATTAGGTTGGAAGCTACACATATATTTTGTCATTTTTGCATGACTTATTCGTAACATCATCAATTTGATGGACTTCATTGTAAAGTTGTTGCCGACAAAAGTTTACGAGCAAGTCGTTTAGAAGATTAGCATGCGATGCTTGAAATATATACATTAAATTGAAGAGGAGCATTATACGCACTGCACTCTTTTCCTTCATCAATTTTTTTTTTTTTTTTTTTTTTTTTTTTTTTATCCCATTGGGTTTTTCTTGATAAGGTTTTTGATGAGGCAGTCTATGAAGTATGATGAACGATAAATATCCAAGGAGGAGTATTGTAAAATATTATGGGCTTATGAGCTTATGTCTATTCATCTTAATCTTGATTAACAAGTTAGGATTTTCCTATGTCTTATAAATACCTCATATTGTAACATTATGAATACATCTAAATAATAGGAATTTTCTTCCTCTCTCATTTTTGTGTTCTTATTCATTACGTTCACAACACTAGTCAATTATTTTTAAAGTTATTTATTTGCAATTGAACAATATGAGGTGCGTTACCTACATTGATAACTTGAATATAGTACGTTACGTATTTACGGGCTTCACCCATAAAATAAAGTAGTAGTTTGTCTCTTTCACGATCAAAAAAATTTTCAAGGTTAAAGTTTGTCTGTTTTATGATCACAAAAAAAAATGTTAAAGTTTGAATTGAAAAATAATAATAATAATAATTAAAAAAAAATTGAATTGTAGATACAGTTAAACATGTTTTAGTTAACCTGAAAACCTGTTTTAGAACTCATAGTCATGGTTGAATAGGGTTGAAGGAAGCCATTACTTGACACACAATTGTGTAAAATTAACACGTGTGCGAAAATTGGCTTTTTAACTCATCATAGTTTTGAAATTCTTGGGTTCTAATCTGCTTAGAGGATAAACTTTGAGCAACAACACCTATGTTCACGGATTAAACAAAACATAGAACAACTTATACTTTCATAAAAAGTCAAATTGTTGTAAGCTTACCAAATTGGTGAAAATGGATAGATTGTGCTTATGAAATATGTATCAGAGTTTTTTTTGTGGATATATTTTGAATAAATTACACTATTAGGTTTCATGTCAATTGCAATCTTTTTAGCTTACACTATGTTTTCAAGATGATTTTTGAGATGAAAGTGAGTGAAATGGAGTGAAACTAAAAACTTATGTGGTGCTCTTGAGTTTTTTTCAAGGAAGAAATAAAGAGTAGATAAAAGAAAGTACTTGTATTTTTTTTTTCATAAAATGTTTCACTCCATTATTGAGACGAAAGTTAAACACCCCCAATTTCTTTACTTTCTTTTACTCTACTTTCTTTACTTTAATTTCCCTTCAAAATAACGACGTTTATTTACTTTAGCTTCTTTTGACATTAAATAGCCTAAAGCTAGGTAGGTGCTTAATTAGTTTAGGCTGAGTTCATTACTCATTTGGAGTTTACACCAACTTTAAAAACAATATTTTTTTGAACCAAAAAAAAAAAAAAAAATAAAAAAAAAAAAAAAAAATAATAAATGTGTTCATTTGGGTTATTAATTTATTTTAGCTTATCACCTTGAAGGTACTTATTCCCAAACACGTTTAAGCTATCCTTTATGTTTTTATGGTCATAAAATTATTCTGCAATAATCGTTGCTAAATTTTAGTGCTTACTGATGCTCAGGGACTATGTTGTATTTTATGCTATGGTTACATGAAAGCTTAGAGTCAACAACCACAACATGTCAAGAGATACATATCTATCCATTTTTGGTATTTGCAAATCAACCTCGTTGGACCAATGTTGATTCCAAGAATATGCTCGAGCGGTTGTTTCTTTGAGACGAAGTCGTGTGTAGGTTCTCAAATGTGTACTTTAGAGGTGGTAACCGAGACCCATTTATTATTATTATGAATAGGTCGATTCAGTTATGTTTTTACCGGCTCATTTTTCCATGTATTTTAAATGCCTCATTATTTCAGTTTCATTTTGCAATCCCGAGTGTTAATAGGTCATGAATAAAACTATTAATGTGATTCATTAGTAAAATGAAGTATATACGTACAATCCATTAGATTTGTTTATCGTTGATAATTATTTCGATACATATATGTTACTCAGTTTTTACTATACAACTTAACATTTTTTTTTGTTATGTTTAATCAAAATAAATGAAAATAGCCTGTGTGTTACACGAGTTTTAAAATAGTACAGTAATAAAATAAAGCAAAGTACGCAACTTATGTTAGTGGTAGAAGAGGGTACTTGTAACACCCCCAAAATTTCACAGCGGAAGCGTTCGGGTAATGGGGTGCTACTAAATCAATATTCACAACACAAGGTAATAAGGAATGGAAACTCTATTCCATTTTCAAAATATAGATTAATTTAAGAAATTGTTTTACAATATTGTTTCAAAGTGCGGAAGTAAAGCCCATAAAAATATATGTTGTCCCATTAAAAGTTGTATTAGAATGTTTGGAAACACTTCGGATGCCAGTCTTCAACGAATGCCTTTACCATTGCCCACGCCAATAAGTAAACCCGAGAAAACATGCTAAAATGTCAACACAAAGGTTGGTGAGTTCATAGGTTTAGTTTAAAGAAATTAAGTTGGACCACAGTTGCACATATAGCATCTCCGTGAATGACACTATATGCAAAAGGCTATTACGCTAGTACCAAGTTCATGCGACGAAACTACGACGGTGTGCATGCATCTAGAAGCATGATAAATAAAATCCCAGAAGTGTATTTCCAAGACACTCAATCAATACGATATGATATACGCCCGACGCTTTGCCTATCCGGTCAAACTCGAACGGGGTGTCATCCCCAATAGATCTATTCATAACAATCGCGCCTCCCAAAGGGAACTAACGGTAGCATAGTTGGGATTCAAGGTTGTTTCACGTAATAGTGTTTTCGGCCTGGTCCGAAAAGAGTTTTGCATGTTTCTCACCCCATAGTTTTATAAAGCAAGTAAATAAGAGTAAAAGTGGGGCTATAAACTCACCTTAGCAATTCGATTAATAAAGCACAAAGAGATCGAGTGTGATATAGCGATGGCTCCTACCCGAACCTAAGAATGAGATGGCGAGACTCGGTTTGCGCTTTGTGTACTCAAGACTCAAGTGTGTAAATAAATTTAAATGTTTACAAGTGGTTGTGTTTAATGTTGCTTGTGTGGCAATGTTTACGTTAAAAGCGTTTCAAAATGTTTTGTAAGTATTGGCTCTTGAATGTATACGAAACTTTCAGATAAAAGTTGGCTTGAATATCGACTTGTATTTATTAAGTTTGTTAGGTTTCGAGGTGTGAAAATATATATCATATATATTTATCGAATTGTGGAAAATAATATATTTAGAAAAATATAATATTTATAGTTTACGGGGATGAAGTCGTTGAATAAAACACGTGTTAAACATATTTATTTAACGAAAAGTGATACAATAATATAAGTTGTTTTAAACTTATAAAGGTTTAGGATGAAAAGTTGTAAAACTATACAAGTTACAATCTTATAAATGTTTTTAAGGAAAAATATTAAGTGAGTTAAAGTTGGAGAGTTGAAAGTGTAACAATTTATGTAAGTTAGAGAACTTATAAATATCATTAAAAAAACGTTAAATGGTTACAATTGGAGGGGCTGAAACTGTCAATCTGTGAAAGTTTTAAAAATAACAAAATATGGCAAAACTGCCACTGCTGTGGCTCGATCTTGAGACCTTTCACTCACAACCCAAACGTCCCAACCATCTGAGCCAAGAGTGTTTCGTGTTTTATGTTACAGCATTCTCAGTTTTATCCTACGTTTAACTGTTTTGGTTTTTGTTAAATTCTTTCTCAGTGTACGTATATAAACATATGCATAGTTGAGTTATTACTTCTTCTTCTTCTTAAAACACAATGCTTAATGGTTATAAGAATGAGACCAAGATTGCTCAAATGAGTCTCGACCTTTTTGTGTTTGTTTGACTCGACTTCAAATGTAACTAAAGAGTTTTAAATCGATTTCGCGAGGTGTTTAAAAGCTCATCATGTTCATTTATGCGTCGCATAAATTGTAAAATTTTAAAGTAAGTATTCCGTACAAACGAGCCAATACTTATGTTAACTTTGTTTTATGTTCCCTTGTGTCATTTTTAGTTCTAAAACTTTAAGTAAGCTCATATATATATGTGTATGTCGATTTGAAAAATAACATGGGTGTTAGTTATTTCTTGCGATGTTTAAGTGTTAACGAGTCCAAAGTTCACCACACAAGTTTCAAGCTACACAACCATGGTTATGAACAAGTCGAACGTTTATATATATGGGTATATTTTCGACAGTAAGCATGCACTAAATAACACCTTCTTATTTTGTTTTCATAATTCAACATATGCATGAACTAAAGCTTACGACAAAGTAAAAGTTTAGACATAGTTCAACCTTACAGTGAGGGTATGCGGTGCGAGTCGAATGAGACGTGAACAAGAACAAGTGATACCCAATGCGTGACTTAGCTTCCAAAACCCTTAACCCGACTAGAAACTAAACCCGAAGTAAACTCTTAACTTATGAAAATGAAAACCAGAAACCTTGCTTTCTCTTTCTTCTTCTTCGGCAGTGAACAAAGTGAAATAAGATGTGTTTGAGAATGTGTTTGTGAGTGATAGTTGTGAGAGAATTGGCTAGCTGTTAAGGTGGTATATATATCAAAACAAAGTGTGGCTCAAATATTTGTTTAATGAGCTAAGTGATGAAAGTTTGGCAAAAAGAAAAGAAGCATGATGTTGTCTTATCAACAATTGAAAGTGGGAAACATAATAATTTTAAGTGGGGAATATAATACTTCAATGTGTTAAGTAGGAACGTCAACCCAATATAGGTTAATAGTTTATTGTTGTAGAGACGTTTAGTGTTTTGCTTTGATTTATCACATGATAAATAAAAGATAGGTTATATTATTTGTATGTAAATAAAAGATATGTTATATTCTAAATAAGGTGTACATGTATTTATAATGGCTCAAGAATGATTAATGATTAAAGTAAGCACAAGACTTGTTTACTAAAGATTTAGTGGGTTTTTACGGAGTACAATCCGTGACTTGTTAAGTTTAAATTTCGAAATAAAAGAAAAAAAAAAAAAATAGCCACGAAAATAGGTATGGAAATTCACGGGTTCTTACAGTACCTACCCCTTAAAAGAAACCACGTCCTCGTGGTTTAAGATGCGGGAATCGTCGAGGTCGACACGGTGACGGGATGTGAGTATATATGCTTAAAACGTGACGTGGGAAAAGAGCTAGTCGTTCATGAAAGTTTTAGTGACATGAGGCAATAAGTAAACAAAAGATAAAGGATTTATTTAGTGGAATATTCAGAATACATCGCGATTACACACAAGAGTAAAATAGATAGGAAACTTAAAGGATTGCAATCTAAGTAGGTGGAGGATTTCTTTATTGTCGTTAGTTTAGATAGTGTTGAAGTTGATCTTGACGCTCCTCTTTTTCTCCAAGGAAATAAACTCTTCCTCGGGCTGGTTCAATCTGGGTGTTTCCATTCTGATTCTTTGGATTGGGACACTCATTCTTGTAGTGTCCTCGCTCTCCACACCCAAAGCAAGTTATGTTAGCAAGATCCTTTGACTTGCAGTCTTTGGCCATGTGCCCAATCTTCTGGCAGTTGCGACATTTCACCGTACACTGACCACTGTGGTGGAGTTTACAGCGGTTGCACAAAGGGTGTTTCCCCTCATAACCCTTCTTCTCTTCTGTTCCAGCAGAGCGGACCTTAGCTACCTCTTGCCTCTTGTTTTGGTTGTTGTTGTCTTTGGAGTTATCACTCCACTTCCGTTTGTTGTTATCTGCGACTTCAGCGGCATCCTCGATCACTTGATCCATTAACTTGTTTGACACTTCAATAGTCTCATGAAGGTCAGCAGCCTTGGAGGTAGTCACATTTCCCTTGATAGATGGAGGTAGCCCTCCGATGTATCGCTCTATCAAACGAGTTTCAGTTGGTACCATTTCCGGACATAGCAAGGCTAACTCTTGGAAACGTTGGTTGTAAATTGCCATATCAGTGCCTTTCACCTTGAGGTTCCAGAATTCAGCCTCCAGTTTCTTGATTTCATTGCGAGGGCAATATTTCTTAAGCACCATATCCTTGAATTCTTCCCAAGACATGGCATAAGCAGCATCAATGCCTGCAGACTTCAGGTAATTATTCCACCAAGTTAAGGCAACCTCTTGAAAAGTGAACGAAGCAAACTTCACCCTATCTTCATCTTCACAGTTGCAGATCCTAAACACAGTTTCCAGTTTTTCAAGCCATCGGGTCAAAACAACAGCTCCCTCCGTTCCATTATAACCACCAGTCATACAGTTGTGGAATTCCTTGTACGTACAGCCGCGTTTGTTATCAGTAGGCCTAGAAGTTCCGGCAACAGTGGTTGTGTTGTTCGTATTTATCGCAGCTAGCGCTGCTGCCACACGCTCATTGACCAATTGATCAATCATAGCTTGATTCATAGCGGGTGGGTTTCTAGCAATCCTGGTAGGATCAGAAGCAGGAGCAGCAGGAGGAGTAGTAGCGGGTCGGCCACGGGCGATTCTGGTTGACTTTCTACTAGCCATTTTCTACGATACAAGAAAAGACAGTAATTGAGTTTAGAATAGAAGGAGTAGTGGCCTATGAGGTTACGAAGGATTAGAACATATGAGCGAAATAAAAGGATGTGACCAGTGACAAAGATGATTTTAAATATGTGGGTGAAAATAATATAATCAAGTAGTTGTATGTTACATGGAGAAATAACATAGAAGCAATGACAAGTTGTACGTTACATAAAGAAATAACGTAGCAGCAACGACGAGTTGTACGTTACATACAGAAATAACGTAAAAGTCGATTACAGCGACGAGTTGTACGTTACATACAGAAATAACGTAGAGGTCGATACAATGACAAGTTGTACGTTACACACAGAAATAACGTAGAAGCCGTGACAAGTTGTACGTTACATACATAAATAACGTAGAGGTCGATACATGGACGAGTTGTACGTTACATACAGAAATAACGTAGAAGCAGTTATAAAAGCATATCATAGTGTGATATTGTAATAGTGGGCACGTTACACAGTTTAACATAGAGGGGTAACAAGTATAAGCATTCGTAGTCTACTCTACACACTCCTTAAATTAATTATTCCTTAATCTCATTCAGTTTGTTACATCAACATTATTCTCATTTAAACTTCGCGACCCAATCAAACAAGAACAGCCTTAAAGTTTAAATGTGAGTTAATTAAGAAACTTAATGACTTTAAGAAATAATTAATTTAATTCAAATGAGAGCTTATACGAACCTAAAATATATCAGTAACACATAGCACGACTACATCGTGTAACAAGAGGGCAAGGCATGGCGGACATCGGCAATGTGGCGGCGTTGAAGTGTTTTAGGAAAATTTGGTTATAGTTTAGGTTTTGAAAATACCTAATTCTCTATAACCTTGTCTCGATACTAATCAGTAACACCCCAAAATTTCACAATGAAGCGTTGGGTAATGGGGTGCTACTAAATCAATATTCACAACACAAGGTAATAAGGAATGGAAACTCTATTCCATTTTCAAAATATAGATTAATTTAAGAAATTGTTTTACAATATTGTTTCAAAGTGGGGAAGTAAAGCCCATAAAATATATGTTGTCCCATTAAAAGTTGTATTAGAATGTTTGGAAACACTTGGATGCCGCCTTCAACGAATGCCTTTACCATTGCCCACGCCAATAAGTAAACCCGAGAAAACATGCTAAAATGTCAACACAAAGGTTGGTGAGTTCATAGGTTTAGTTTAAAGAAATTAAGTTGGACCACAGCTTGCACATATAGCATCTCCGTGAATGACACTATATGCAAAAAGGCTATTACGCTAGTACCAAGTTCATGCGACCAAACTACGACGGTGTGCATGCATCTAGAAGCATGATAAATAAAAGCCCAGAAGTGTATTTCCAGACACTCAATCAATACGATATGATATCGCCCGACGCTTGCCTATCCGGTCAAACTCGAACGGGTGTCATCCCCAATAGATCTATTCATAACAATCGCCTCCCCAAAGGGAACTAACGGTAGCATAGTTGGGATTCAAGGTTGTTTCACGTAATAGTGTTTTCGGTTCAGTCCGAAAAGAGTTTTGCATGTTTCTCACCCCATAGTTTTATAAAGCAAGTAAATAAGAGTAAAAGTGGGGCTATAAACTCACCTTAGCAATTCGATTAATAAAGCACAAAGAGATCGAGTGTGATATAGCAGTGGCTCCTACCCGGAACCTAAGAATGAGATGGCGAGACTCAGTTTGCAGTTTTGTGTACTCAAGACTCGAAGTGTGTAAATAAATTTAAATGTTTACAAGTGGTTGTGTTTAATGTTGCTTGTGTGGCAATGTTTACGTTAAAAGCGTTTCAAAATGTTTTGTAAGTATTGGCTCTTGGAATGTATACGAAACTTTCGTATAAAAGTTGGCTTGAATATCGACTTGTATTTATTAAGTTTGTTAGGTTTCGAGGTGTGAAAATATATATCATATATATTTATCGAAATTGTGGGAAAATAATATATTTAGAAAAATATAATATTTATAGTTTACGGGGATGAAGTCGTTGAATAAAACACGTGTTAAACATATTTATTTAACGAAAAGTGATACAATAATATAAGTTGTTTTAAACTTATAAAGGTTTAGGATGAAAAGTTGTAAAAACTATACAAGTTACAATCTTATAAATGTTTTTAAGGAAAAATATTAAGTGAGTTAAAGTTGGAGAGTTGAAAGTGTAACAATTTATGTAAGTTAGAGAACTTATAAATATCATTAAAAAAACGTTAAATGGTTACAATTGGAGGGGCTGAAACTGTCAATCTGTGAAAGTTTTAAAAATAACAAAATATGGCAAAACTGCCACTGCTGTGGCTCGATCTTGAGACCTTTCACTCACAACCCAAACGTCCCAACCATCTGAGCCAAGAGTGTTTCGTGTTTTATGTTACAGCATTCTCAGTTTTATCCTACGTTTAACTGTTTTGGTTTTTGTTAAATTCTTTCTCAGTGTACGTATATAAACATATGCATAGTTGAGTTATTACTTCTTCTTCTTCTTAAAACACAATGCTTAATGGTTATAAGAATGAGACCAAGATTGCTCAAATGAGTCTCGACCTTTTTGTGTTTGTTTGACTCGACTTCAAATGTAACTAAAGAGTTTTAAATCGATTTCGCGAGGTGTTTAAAAGCTCATCATGTTCATTTATGCGTCGCATAAATTGTAAAATTTTAAAGTAAGTATTCCGTACAAACGAGCCAATACTTATGTTAACTTTGTTTTATGTTCCTTGTGTCATTTTAGTTCTAAAACTTTAAGTAAGCTCATATATATATGTGTATGTCGATTTGAAAAATAACATGGGTGTTAGTTATTTCTTGCGATGTTTAAGTGTTAACGAGTCCAAAGTTCACCACACAAGTTTCAAGCTACACAACCATGGTTATGAACAAGTCGAACGTTTATATATATGGGTATATTTTCGACAGTAAGCATGCACTAAATATGTTGGAATTATGTTATATCAAGACATTCAAGATAAATAATCACAAAACATCAAAGTAATATTTCAAATAAAAGAAAAAAAAAAAAATAGCCACGAAAATAGCGGAAATTCATACAGGATGTATTAACGAATAATTAATTAACATAAAGAATATGCGGAAGCGTATAAGGATTTGTTGATTCTAGTTGATTCTAGCCGAACAAGAATCAAATCCACAAACTAGCAACGGATGAACCCTAATTTGATTTAGTTAGGATTATGTGAATTACCCTCACCGCTTTGTAATTCAATCCAAGATAATAACAAAAGTATGTTATTACTAAGTTCTTGTACACACGCACTAAACCGAATTAAAGTACCGCTAGTTTTTATCAAACAAATAACTTGTTATTGTGGAAAAGCTTTGGATCGACCCTAATGAAGGTGTACGATCGGTTTTGAAGACAAAAACACACACAAAACAATTTTAGGGTTTAGCTTATGAGCACAAGAGATGGAAAACAAGACCCTAGCCTTGTATATATACCCAAGTAAACTTGGTGAACAAGTTGGTCCTTGTTTCCTTTTCTTGATGGCCGATCGGTTTGGGGATCCCTTAGGGATTCGGAACCTTCCCAACTTTTGCAATTTGATCCTTTTCCATAAACATTTAACGACCGTTAGTCCATTACATTAATTACTTAACGTCTGTTAGTTATTTCGTTTAATAAATAAATAAATATAACATTTATATTTAATTATTAACTTTAAATTCTCATACGTAAAGTGTGCAATCCCAAAGTCTCGAAGTTCGATCCTAACTCACGCCTACTAATTTATATCCATAAAACCAACAGCCCCACTGGATATATCTTAATAGAGTGATCACATTCGGTTAGCGTCTAGCAACACTTCGATGCCTCTAGTACAACTCGAGCAAGGCTCCCGGAAAACCTTTAATGATTTCTCATTATTATTATCCTTTGTTTCTAATACCACGTTAAATAAAGATATGGAATTAAGTCATTCTTTATATAACTAATCTGCTTTCGTTTGTAAGTGATTGACCAAGATTACCGAATCATCTAAACATATTTAGGGAGATTTGGGTGCGGCAAGACAAACATCTTGTCAACCCTACGAGGGCCCAAAGAAGATTAAACTCCAAATAAATTTGAAGGAACAAATTCTATTTTGACTACAAGAATAACCCACAAACTTTGTAACATTTCGAAAACAACCCTTATAACTACCGCCACGATAGCGTTAAGTTGCTTTACGTAAATGCACTACATTCATGACACTTATCCGGTATCTCAAGTCCGAGGATAACTATTCATAATTTACTTATAACAATATCCACAAAGTAAATTATGTAGTTGGGATAAGTCCTATATTCAATTCATTGAATATCATCCGAAATTGGTATGCATTCTCATCAATATACTTTCAAGTATATTCTACCACATCTCTCGATTTGTCTTAGTTTAATGATACTCCCATATCATTAATTGACAACGGACATTTAGAATAACTAAGTTACTCACGGATTAAACATGCAAATATAGGACAACAATATTATAAATGAAAATAAACATAATCCAAACTTTATTTCATTAAAATAATAAATGTTTTACAATATCCTTTATCCAAATACTAATCACGCTTATGCATGAAACTATTAGCTAAACGAAGTCCAATTCCATTGGCAAGTCCTACAAGCTTGTCTTTAGCTAAAGCCTTAGTGAACGGATCAGCTAAGTTATCATCTCGTGAACTTTCGAGATTTATTTCACCTTCCGGACTTGTTCCCGAACATAGTGATACTTAGAGAAAATGTCCGTGCCCTTCATGACCTGTGTTCATTGGCAAATATGATTGCGCAGAATTGTCACAATACATATCAATAGGTGATTCAATCAAGGCATAACACCAAGCCCCGAAATGAATTTCCTAATCCAAACAACCTCCATTGCGCCTTCCGGCAGCTATGTATTCGCTCGCAGCAGATCGCAATCGAGATCGCTTCTTGCTCTTCCAATCAATCGCTCCTCCATTGATGACAAAGACATAACCCGTCGAGACTTCGTATCATCTTTATCACATTGCCAGACGCATCACAAGAACTCAGTAACACCAAGCTCGTGTCCGGATTTCCACCATACACTAAAAACATATCTTTAGTATTTCGAGATACTTGAATATGCTTAACAAAGAATCCAAATGAAGATTACCCGGATTCTGTTGATATCGATCGGTCATGTTTTGAGCGAACGCCACATCCGGCCTTGTGCATCTCACAAGATACATAATAGATCCTACACCAAGCATAAGGAACTTTCGCATGCGTGCCACCTCGCAGTGTTGAAGCACACATATCGCTACATAAGCCATGCTTTACTTCCATCGGCAAATATCCTTTCTTGGAATTTTGCATACTTGAATCTCTTCAATATTTTATCAATGTAAGCGCTTTGACTTAAACCAATTAACCGCTTTGACCTATCTCGGTAGATCTTAATTCCTGAATGTATGCAGCTTCTCCTAAATCCTTCATGGAAAAACACTTCCCAAGATATGCCTTAACATTTTGCATGCTTGGAATGTCTTTTCCCATAATTAATATGTCATCGACATAAAGAATTAGGAAAATTACATCACTCCCACTAACTTTGTGATATACACATGGCTCATCAAGATTTTGAACAAATCCATACCTTTTGATTTCTTCATCAAATCTTTTATTCCATTGCCTTGATGCTTGCTTCAATCCATAAATGGACCTTTGAAGTTTGCATACACGGTTTGGAAATTGTGGATTCACGAACCCCTCGAGTTGCTTCATATAGATGTCTTCATCTAAGCGACCATTTAAGAAGGCGGTTTTGACATCCATTTGCCATATCTCATAGTCATAGTATGTCGCTATAGCTATGAGAATTCTAATAGCTCTAATGTCCGCTACAGGAGAAAAGGTCTCCTCGTAATCAATGCCATAAGTTTGAGTAAAACCTTGCGCAACTAGACGAGCTTTATAGACGTGTACATTGCCATCCATGTCGGTCTTAATCTTATAGAGCCACTTACTCCCAACCACCGAGGCGTTTGGAGGTAAGTCAACCTCTACCTGACTTCATTTTCTCTCATGGATTGCATTTCCCATTCATTGCAACCCGCCATTTAGCCTTGTCGACTTGCCATGGCGCTTTATAACTAGTAGGCTCTCCAAGATCTCCTAACATAGTTTCCTCAACCTCTACGTTAAGACATAGACGTTCAGTGCACGATATTCCTTACGGATCTACGAACGGAATCACATCAACTTCGGTGGAGGACCCGCACTATCGTGTTCTACCGAAGTACGTTAGTGTTTTCGTAAGGTAATGCATCTTCATGATCATCTTCCGGATCATAAACTCTCCCATCGAATTCTTGAGATACGAGATCTCTTTCAAGAAAATCTCCATACCTAGCAACAATTACTTTATTATCGTTGATAGTAAAAGTAGTAACCCATAGTTTCCTTAGGGTATCCTACGAAGATACACTTTACGATCTTTGTTGGAGTTTATCTGCGAGTCACGCTTAACATACGCCTCGCAACCCCGCACCTTTAAATAAGACAGTTAGAGCTTTACCATGCCATATTTCATATGGTGTCTTATCAACCTTCTTTGTGGGAACCATATTTAGAATACGAACAATGATTCTAAAGCATAATCCCAAAAGGATAAAGGTAGAGTGGTAAGATTAAACATAGATCGTATCATGTCCAACAATGTACGATTTCTTCTCTCGATACACCATTTTGTTGTGGAGTATATGGAGAAGTGAGATTCGGACAATTCCATTCTCGCCTAAGTAATCTTTAAACTCTTGGCTTAGATACTCGCCTCCTCTATCGGATCGAAGAGCTTTAATCTTCTTTCCCAATTGCGCTTCTACTTCACTTTGAAAACCTTAAATGTTTCAAACACCTCATGTTTATGCTTAAGTAAATAAACATAACCATAACGGCCAAATCATCAAGAAGGTTAAGAAGTAGCTAGCACCTCTCTTGACACATGTCTAAGTGGTCCACACACATCAAGATGAATAAGACCAAGTAGATCGAAGCCCTCTCCATATTGCTATGAAAAGGTTTCTTAGTCATCTTCCCGATATGCATGACTCACATTTATCAAATGATTCATCATTGATATTTTGCAAAAGCCCTTCTTGTTGTAGCTTATGCATGCGAGCCTTGCCTATATGAGCAAGTCTACAATGCCAAAGATAAGAAGAATTCACGTCGACTTTATCTTCTTGTTAATGCTAAACATCGAATTATTATTATTGTTAGATTCATTTCCAATCATATCAATTTCAAACACACCATTCACAGTAATTGCTTTAAAATAAAATACACCATTTAAAGAAACATCAATTCCATTACTTGAAATAGTATGAGTAAAACCATCATCCAACAAACTTGAAAAGGAAACAACACCTCTAATTATAGAAGGTGCATAATGACAATTGTTTAATAACAAGACTAAGCCCAAGGCAATACTAAACTAAACGTTCCTATGGCTTCAACAAATGCATGTGCGCCATTTCCCACGCAGATATTGCTCCCCATAGGCAAGCTTCCTCTTCACTCTAAACCCCGCAGTATTACAAATGTGAATACCACAGCCCGTATCATATACCCGTGAATTATTATGATTTAGAGTAAATAATTCAATGACAAATAAATTACTCAAGTACCGCTACCGAGGACCCTTCATACTTCATCTTATTTGCCCGCAATTCATCAAGATAGAGAGCACGCTTTCTTCCAATGCCCAACACTCTTACAATGATGGCATGCTTGATCCTTTTAGGATTATCCTTCCTAGGAGTAGGGTTCTTCTTGGGTTGAGGTTGATAGGCCATCACCGTTTGCCTTTGTCAACCTTTCCTTACCCTTCCCTTCTTGTTGTTCGCACGCGGTTTTGGCTTATTAATTCTTCCACCTCGAATAGCAAGTACCGGGCGGTAGGAACCTTTGAGGCAACCCTTTCTCATAATCAATGAGCAATGCGTGTAGGTCAAGAATCGCCTTCCCACGCAGTGCATATTGAAATTTCGACAAAACCATTAAAATCCTTGTTAAGGGATCGATTAATCGATTCACGACCATGTCATCCTCATAAGTTTTGCCAAGTGCTTTTAGTGGTCCATGTAACCTTTCATTTCCAAAGACATGAGCACTTACGGGTTTACCTCTCCCCGCCACATACTGTAACGCGTCGGTCAAGTCATAAATCTCGACGGCACCGGTTTCTCAAACATAGTTCAAGTTCATTGAGCATATTATATGGGAAATAATGTTCGAACCGCTTTTGAAGAGCGATTCCATTGTTCCCAACATAAGACAAGCCACATCATTATGACGCTTATACTCCGCTTCCA
Organism: Chrysanthemum lavandulifolium; assembly: GCA_022545495.1. Taxonomy (NCBI): domain Eukaryota; kingdom Viridiplantae; phylum Streptophyta; class Magnoliopsida; order Asterales; family Asteraceae; genus Chrysanthemum; species Chrysanthemum lavandulifolium. Next base: position 378,049 of record CM040241.1, read on the forward strand.
CTCGTCCTTTTGAGCTTGAGTAGCTTCAGACCGCTTGGTTCAAGAGGCAAGGTTCATAAAGATATTTCATACGATCAAGAACTCTACGACAATTCTCAAAGAGCGGTGCCAATCATTGAAATTCTTAGAGCGATCAACTTTTCTCGATCAAAAAGCTTTTGAACGCAGAATTTAGAGCGATGTTAGTGTTATCGGTGTTTTGAGCCATTTCTACGTAAAAAGTTCAAGTATTAGTATTTTCGATAATACACTTTTCAAGAAAATAAATATACCCAACGGTAATATAAACATATAACCATATAATTTTCTCGAAAACTAGGATCCAAATTATCATAGGTTCATCACATCGCTTGATCCGCTAGCAACAAACGATATAATAAGGTAATCATCGAACATTAATTGGCAAACAATTTCCAACTCCTAGATCATTATGGGATTTATATTTTCCAACGCTATTGCAAATATAAACATGTTTTATCCCATCTTATGCCATTGAGTCCAAGATCTCACTTCCTACTCAACTTAAGTGTCTAACTTAAAGAACTGCAAATATGTCCATGCAAGATCTCACTTTACATAGAGATTTACCTCTCCATCACAATCTAGCCAAGTACTCTCATGACTAAATTGCAACTTCAAGTGTTCCTTTTAATTAGATGGCATATTCTTAATTTTAAAAGGGTACTAGTTTTGATTTTATGTGGTCAAATCAACTATGTACAAAGATGTCATGCATTCATCTTGTAACATAAATTTAATAAAAAACTTTTTATTACCAATTCATAAAGATCAAATTATCAAAGTTTTGATTGAGGTATTGGGTTCACCAATCAAGGAATTTAGTATTAATTATCATCCATTATACCGTACTTTTGCATAAGTGTAAACACTTAGTGTTTCGGATAATTACCACCGAGTGGCGCATGGAATTAAAACTAATTCGCCTTAAGATGAGCTTGCACATTTATATGACTTACTAAGTAGCTCCACCGAACTTACAGTAAGGCGAGGACTGTGCACGCTAAAGCACAACCTAAGACATCCATTCAAGTGTGACTATGCGCACTTCTTTAAACCCCTTTATTAGTTCATTCGAATGGGTGAGCTGCTCACCATTGTACCAAAGTCACCAATCAATTAAACTATATTGACAACTTAACTCTTCCAAAACAATTAAATTTCGCCATTGTTTAGTCCGTATTATTTTTCTATTCAAAATTACCCTTTGCTTAAAACCTGCCTAACATAATAAACAAACAAGTAACAAATAAAAATAACTACTAAAAACAATGCGCACATAATAAACAATTTATACGTGTAAACAAGTAGCCACATGCAACTTATTCGATAAAATCCTATTAATAATCAATATCTAGGTTAAATTAATGTATATATTAATTTAGGGTTTTCACTCAAAGAATAGAAAGTGAGCCACATACATCGATGAATCGATTACAAACCCTTCATTAATTATACCAAATTGCACATAATTGATTCATTAATATATTAATTGAGTCTTCCCAATTCAAGATTTATCATAAATAAATATGTCTCAACAATTAAACAATATATCAAAGCAACTTATCCATGACTAACATGCATGTATAATCATGGATATCATAACAATTATACAAGTAAGCCACAAGATCGCATATAAAAATTCCATGACACATAACAAATTATTCATGAATTAATCACGTAATCAATATTAATTCTAGGTTTTAATAAGGTTAGCAAACAATTTTCAAAACCCTAAAAATTTTATACATGTGTCGACTAAAAAAATAGGGAACGCCCATTAATTAAAAAATCGACCAAAACATAAATAAAACATAAACCCTAGATTAACATAGCAAACAACATACAAGTATTTGTTTTATTACGCTTATGTAATTAATTACTCATTAAAACCAATGACTCGTGATGCCACTGTTGGAATTAGATATCAAGACATTCAAATAAATAATCACCAAAACATCAAAGTAATATTGCGGAAGCGTATAAGGATGTATTAACGAATAATTAATTAACATAAAGAATATGCGTACTTTGTTGATTCTAGCCGAACAAGAATCAAATCCACAAACTAGCAACGGATGAACCCTAATTTGATTTAGTTAGGATTATGTGAATTACCCTCACCGCTTTGTAATTCAATCCAAGATAATAACAAAAGTATGTTATTACTAAGTTCTTGTACACACGTACTAAACCGAATTAAAGTACCGCTAGTTTTTATCAAACAAATAACTTGTTATTGTGGAAAAGCTTTGGATCGACCCTAATGAAGGTGTACGATCGGTTTTGAAGACAAAAACACACACAAAACAATTTTAGGGTTTAGCTTATGAGCACAAGAGATAGAAAAACAAGACCCCTAGCCTTGTATATATACCCAAGTAAACTTGGTGAACAAGTTGGTCCTTGTTTCCTTTTCTTGATGGCCGATCGGTTTGGGGATCCCTTAGGGATTCCGGAACCTTCCCAACTTTTGCAATTTGATCCTTTTCCATAAACATTTAACGACCGTTAGTCCATTACATTAATTACTTAACGTCCCCAAAGTTAGTTATTTCGTTTAATAAATAAATAAATACAACATTTATATTTAATTATTAACTTTAAATTCTCATACGATAAGACAAAGTGTGCAATCCCAAAGTCTCGAGTTCGATCCTAACTCACGCTCTACTAATTTATATCCATAAAACAAACAATATTCTGTGACTGGAGTGGTATTTCATGTGAAAGCGGCACAAACGCAGTGACTGCTTTACGGCTTGGTTCGCAAGGCTTAGAAGGTTCGTTGTCTCCTCATGTAGGAAACCTCAGCTTCCTCCGTGAGCTTTCTCTCAGGAACAACAGCTTTCAAGGAACCGTTCCTCATGAACTTGGTCGTCTTTTTAGGCTGCGTCGTCTTTATCTTAGTAAAAACAAATTCAGTGGGGTCATTCCAACAAACTTATCTGGCTGTTCTAACCTCGAAGAGCTTTGGCTTGCTCGAAATAATCTAGTTGGAAGCATACCCATGGAGATTAGTTTATTCTCGAAACTTAAAATTCTTAAAATTCCCACAAATAACTTAACAGGTGGAATCCCACCTTTCCTGGGGAATATCACATCAATGGAAGTATTTTCTGCTACTAGGAACCCGTTGGGTGGGAGAATTCCAGATACCTTGGGTCATTGGAAAAGCTTGACGGAATTTTACTCTGGTGAGTGCAACTTATATGGAAGCATCCCTCAGTCCCTTTTCAACCTCTCACTCCTAGTTAATTTTTCCTTATATGGTAATCACCTCACTGGTAGTCTTCCTTCAGAAATTGGTAATCAGCTCCAAATCTTGAGTTCCTTCAGTTAAGGGATAATGAACTGACTGGAATTCTTCCACCTTCTCTTTCTAATTGTTCTAAATTAAGATTTCTTGAAATGAGTCAAAACAATTTTACTCGGAAGTTGAATATTGACTTTTCAAAACTAAGAGATATTAATATAATTTATCTACATGGTAACAACTTCCATGAACACGGAGAAGCTGACGACATGAGGTTTGTTGATTCTTTGAAAAACTGCACCAGATTAGAAACTTTGATTCTTTATGATTGCAACTTTATAGGAGTGCTTCCTATGTCAATAGGTAATCTCTCTCATCAACTCAGTTATCTAGATTTAGGAGAGAATCAGTTATCTGGAAGCCTCCCTTCAAGTATAGGTAGTCTAGTTGGTTTGACCGCTTTAGGTTTACAATCTAATCGTTTCAAAGGAAAAATTCCCACTACCATTGGTAAACTTCTAAAGCTACAATTTCTTGGTCTATCTGGAAATCAATTTTCAGGGCCTATACCTTACGCCATTGGGAACCTATCATTGTTGACTAAACTTTTTTTTCAGTCCAACCAATTAGAAGGCCATATTCCATTAAGCCTTGGGAATTGTAAACAACTTAATGAGTTATACCTTTCAGACAATAGACTCACTGGAAACATACCCAAACAACTTCTTCAATTTCCATCACTAACTATTTTTTTAGATCTTTCATACAACAGCCTGTATGGTTCAATTCCGTCAGAGATTAACGATCTCAAGACGTTGAGCGGGCTTGATTTATCTTATAATAAATTATCAGGTACTATTACTAGTAGCCTTGGTGAGTGTGCTAGCCTTGTAGAGTTGTACCTTAGCGGCAACATATTTGGAGGCACAATACCACCTTCATTCAGTTCCTTGAGAGGATTGAAGGTACTCGACATTTCTCAAAATAATTTGTCAGGTAATATTCCTCAATTCTTAGACAATTGGCATTCCTTAGAATTTCTGAACCTATCCTTTAATGATTTGGAGGGTAAAGTACCGGTTCTAGGAGTGTTTGCCAATGCAAGTGCATTTTCGGTTTCGGGGAACGATAAGCTTTGTGGTGGTTTGGTTACACTTGAGTTACCCAAATGCAAGGAGACGGGTAGTAAGAAAAAAGGTTTCCTTTCTTCATATTAGTCATCTTGATTGCAGTCACGTTGCTCGTCAGATTATGTTGTGTGTATCTTTGTGTAAGAAGAAACGCAACAGTCAACCATCTCAATCATCAGGGGTGAACGGTTCATGAAAGTTTCATACCATCAACTTCTCAAGGCTACTGATGGCTTCTCTGCAGCAAATTTGCTTGGGGAGGGTGGGTTTAGCTCGGTTTACAAAGGAATTCTTGATTCTAATCATAATAAACCTGTTGCAGTCAAAGTTTTGCATCTTCAAAATAAAGGAGCTCACAGAAGTTTTCTAGCAGAATGTGAAGCATGTCAGAATATTCGACATCGTAATCTGTTGAAGATAATAACTTCATGTTCAAGTACTGATTTCCAAGGCAATGATTTTAAAGCTCTGGTTTACGAGCTTATGCCCAATGGAAGTGTACACAACTGGCTTCATTCAAGTGCATATACATCGAAACTGAACCTTCTTCAACGAATTAACATTCTCAGAAATGTTGCCACCGCACTTGATTATCTTCACAATCGCTGTCAAACAACGATTGTTCACGGTGACTTGAAGCCTAGTAACATTCTACTTGATGAAGATATGGTGGCTCATGTTGGGGACTTTGGTTTAGCTCGACTACTTGGTACAGACTTAAACCAAAACAGCTCAACCGGGGTTAAAGGAACAATTGGTTATGCACCTCCAGGTAGTATTCAATAAGGCTTACATTTACTTACAAATTACTGTTTGTAACTTAAGTAACTGTTTTTAATTCGCAGAGTATGGTCTCGGTAGCGAGATGACATGTACTGGGGATGTCTATAGTTTTGGAATATTATTGCTAGAGGTGATAACCGGGAAAAAGCCGACAGATGACATGTTCAACGATGATCTTAGCCTTCATAAATTTGCTTACATGGCATTACCGGATCATGTAATCGATGTTATTGATGATGATGCAATTGTGTTGCAAAGTACGGAAGCGAATGCAAAGAAAGTGGAAGAATGTTTGGTTGCAATTATCAAGATTGGAGTATCGTGCTCGTGGATTCCCCACCACAACGGATGAAAATTGAAATTGTTGTCAACGAGTTGCAGCACATTCTCGATGTGCTTCAAAATATATAAGGTACTATGTTGTCCCATTTTGTAGAATCTGATTTTACATGAGTTTGTTAATAAATCTTCACTAAAATGGTTTTATTTTTGAACTCTTTCAGGTCTATCATCAAGCTTGTATGGTGATGTTGAGAGTAACTACAACAAGGAGCGGTGCATGTCGTAGTTAAATAAATGTTAAGTTGTTGAAGATGTTAGTAATTATGGTTTAACTTTCTTGTTTCATAAGTGTACGAGACATAAGAGTGCGTTTACATTCCTGGTGACGTATCATATGTATCAAGCATGTTTGTAATTGTGGTTTAATTTCCATGAATCCAATTTGTGGTTTTGAATTATACTTAAGTTTTATTTGGTGTTCGATTCCTTAATGAGCAGCCTAATGTCATTCGTGTTCTTTGACTTTCAATTTCATAAATTTGACTTTTTTTTTTTTTTTTTTTTTAATATCTGAATGACAAAGTACAAGGCTTCCCCCTCTTCTGGTTTCGAGCAGCCTAAAGTTAACCTCATGTTTTGTGATACACTTGTACCATGTATTCGGTTAGTACAAAATCATTATTAGTACTGCAAGAATACTGTATTAAAAATGGGTCAATAATGACAGAAGTGTATTTCTGATACATAAATCAGCTCGAATATTTTTAAACTTTTCGTATACCTTATACAGTTAGTACAACTCTATTTTCATCAGATAAGCGTTTGGATAAGCAATCCCAAACTCAAAACTGCGCTTAGTCTAAGCAAGCCCAAACAGCCCTTTAGCAGTAATGTGCAGCTTTATGGTCATCATTGTTGTTCTAACCATGTTTCTAGAAATACAAGCGTTTAGCTTTTGGATGTTGTCTCTCCCATTTGAAACGATAATAAACGGAGACTTTAGCTTTAACATCACTTTAAGCTGTATACGTACTTACAGTAGCTATTATGTTACCAAACGCTTTGAAAAAACAAACTACCACTGCTAATAACTGTTAATAATTGGTACTTCAACTACCCTAGTTTTTCAAACAATAGACTTGAGTTTATTAGTAGTTTTGAAAAAGTAGGCGTTATTCTGTATGGATTGATTGACAATAGGTGAGCTTAAGGGGTTATTCTGGAAACTGAATATAGTGTAGGGGTACAAGTGTATTGATTCAAATAAGGAAGATCCATTGACATTACAAATGAGTTGATAGTTTGATACATTGAGCTTGCCTACTGTATGATTACTCTTGCAAACAACACATCTAAAAAGATACAAGCCAACCTTATTAACTATTTAAGCAGAAATGAAAATAAAACATACACCATAGACGCCACTGTAAGTATCGTTATCATCACTGCCTTTGAATGAGAAAAACAGATGGTGTTTGATGAAGTTGATGTCGTCTCCAATCTGCCTTTAGAATTGAGAATCAGGCCATATGACGAATACATAATAAATATTGACTTTACCCATCCAAGTACAAGGTCCAAATAACACTAATAACTAGCAATACACCACATTGACCACCTGCACAAACTAAAACAGACACACTTTATCATTCTTTCGAGCTTGAAACATATGAATGGCAGTAAATGTTAAGCCTTGGCATTGCTGATATCACTGAGCCCATTCCAGTAACTTGTTGCTCTTTCAAAGGGAAGAAAATATTTACTATACATATTTCTACCGTCCATTTTTCCACTTCATTTTTTTGTTGTTACAGTGGAAAATGTTGCAAATATAGGAAAAGATTCATTCGTATACAACCAAATACATGCTTAAACCAGTTGCATAAAATGTTAGCTTCACCTTAGCCAGACACTCTCGCTAAAACTACATATTAGAAAAGTTATACCGCACCCGGTCAGAGTTCGTTCAAGTGTATTGGGTGTATAGGACTATAATCTATTCCGAAACAAGACCAAGCCATGAATTTACCACAAACTTTAGACTAATCGTTAAAGACTCGTGAATGGCCTAAATGAGCATGGTTCACTGGACTATACCAAAACAAATAGGCACTGAACCAAATGAAAGAGAGAAGATTTACAATACATATGTTTAATGTTAAGTGGATTAGGCATGTAATTAGGATTGCATTTAGGCCTAAATAATTTGTAGCAAAAATGAACATAGTTGCTCAAAAAGAAGTCGTGAGTTGTTGGGGTTTCCTTTCGCGGGTCTCTCCTAGTGGTTCGGGTCCCGAGGCCTGCCCATTTGGATGGTTTAACTCGTATGTCGGATTTCAAGTGTGGTGACATTCTAAAATAAATAAATAAAGAAAATAAAATAAAATAAAAAATTTGATCAACTACATTTAGAACGTTTTTACTTTTCTCTTATTCTCTCTTAATTGAGATAAATGTGAGCCCAAAACACATATATATTTTTTGTTAATTGAGAGACTCACAAATGTCTCTCTCTTCCAATTAAGAGGATAATTTAGACACTTAAGGCTAAACCACTTAATTCAATAAACAACTCCTTACTCCACTACTATTGGGAATAAGGGCATCCACTATAAGAGGTTCATGAAAAGGTTTATAAAATTTAAAGAGGTTTATAAATTAAGTCACTATAGTGAGATGAGGTTTATGATTACATGGAATAAAATAGGTGTTGCATGTTATGTGTGTATTGCTATAAGAGACGCATCAAAATATAAAAGTGTAGAAAAATGATACCGTAAATCTTTTGATCGTTGAGACTCAAAAACACAAGCAAGGAAAATGTTGAGGCCTGTGATGCTCACAGTTTCCTTAAGACAAATTCGTCCTCTCCACGGTGCTTTAGAATCGTGAACGTCTATCTCCCAGGATACAACAACAACGGATAACTCCGTTAGCACAAACGGGTTATCAAGGAGAACCAAAATTGTGCCTTCCTTCTATTACGAACAGGATACACAAGAAATATGAATGGTAACACAAAAGGAGAGGAGTGATGAGTTGTGTATTTTTCGGTGTATCTGGACAAATGAGAAAAGCTCTCATTTATAGGTGAAAGGGGATGAGGAAAAGAAACGGTCACAATTAAATCTACTAATGGCTCATGAACACAAACTTAATTCGGTCGTTACAATTGACCAAACATTAATCTTGTTCTTAACTCCCATTAGTACACATGATCACCATCAATTGTCATTCAAATCTAAAAAATTTTGACGATAATTTCCAACAATCACCCACATGAATGAAATTGATAACGAGAAACAAAAGTCAGTGTCTCGATGTTGTAATAGAGTTTTGCAGTTGATATTTGCAAAGGACAGGTAGGTGTTACTCTTTGAACCTTCCCTTGTGAAATATACTTAGACTCCTAGCAGCCAGTAGAACTCGATGTCTTTGAACTATCTGTTGTTTGTGGAGACGACAATATATATTCACACAAATATCTCCTTGGCATATTTTGGTTCTCATAGTTATGTTCGTTATGGTCATGAACATTAGCATGGTTCTGCAAGAGCTGTTAAGAATTGTGCCCCCACAATTCCCTTAGAAGCGACCCCACATCTCTCTCACATAGGTAATTCTCAATTGATCATTAAAAGCTATATGATTAACCTCATATTGTCACTATTATAGGAATGAACTAGGAAATTTGCTAACTCCCTTAAATAAATGTGGAGTTTATTACTCCCCCACAGTGACCTCAGTTTATACAAATAGGTTGTCCTATTGAACCCATATCTTGGGATCTCTAGTCAGCTGGGTTAGGTTTTCCTTCATATAAACTTTTCAAGGGCTTTAGTCACATTCCTCTTCACGACTTGTTAACTATCTCTCACATTTAGCTTTTCGCTAGCTGATCCGCAAAGTTATTCTATGACTTCATATTGTCAATAGGGATAACCCATGCTGAGAGTAGTTTTCGTATCGACATGATATGTTTGTACAAATTTGAGTTTCATGCAACTCTAAATATATCATGCTCTATGTAATTCTTGAGTATTCCAACTAGGCAAGAACTTCATGTTTGTTGACGTTCTTTTGAACTCTAGCTAGGCGGGAATCCCCCACATGGAATTTGTCTCAAGAATTTTATAGAAAGATTATCTCTTTCAATGTATTAATCTTGTTTATAAGATTTTTTTTCTCACATGGATATGACATCAAGATCCTTAGTAATTTGTCACTTCACAAGTTTCATACTAGTGTATGCAAACTTTTTGATTGTCTTATGTTAATTATTTTCCGTGTCATAATTAACAGATTTTATATCTAACATGCTATAGACCAAGGAATTAAGCGTATGACAGAAGATGCATCATTGTGATTACTCATAGCTTCATCTACTAACATTCTTCATTTAGACAAAATACCACCTTAAACCACACATGTTTTAGGAGGATCCCATAATTTATATGTGTAAGTCCTACACTTATAACATGTCATTTCAATTCACTTGTGATTATATATAATCACATTTAATCTCTTACCATTATATGATCATCACAATTTATTATGTGATTATAATCACATAAAATCAATGTGTAATCATTTTTACACAATCAAAATATGTCCAACTTAGCGAATGGACAATAACTCACATTAGACGACAATCACACCGTTCAAGTTAGTTACATAAACAAACGTAATTCATTTTCATCTATATGTGTGTTCTTTATTGACATTTCACAATGTCCTACACGGTTATATTCAACACATAGTCATTTCTTACATATGACAAACCGGTCGATTATTAGCAATATGAGTTATAACAAGTCTCGACGATTATTCATCTTTCTAGAATAACAAGTAGTTTGATTATTTGTAACAATATTCTCAACAGAACATTTGTAGCATCCAAACTTTCAATACTCGATACAAAATCGAGCGACTTGTTTATTCTCATGTTACAAAATTAGTTGCACAAAATCGCACAAAACAACTTTACATAGGCACTACTTTGCCACATTATTTTGTACCAAAATAAACAAACAATTTTGAACATTGTACAAAATATCACTTAATTTCGTATTATAACAACCAGAAAAAATGTTGTACCAAACAACATCCAGTCAACACAAATATCAGCACAAAAAGAAATATATAAGCCGCTTGAAAAAAATGTTGTGCTAAAATGGAAACTACGATCATCTGATTCTTCCGTTTAAGCTCCACATAAGTGATTTATTTATTTATTTTTTCCGAAATCAAGTTTAAGATGTTTCATTGTTACCTACTCACCGAGAAAATTTTTTTTGATGCAAAACTCATTTGTTACCATGCAAAAAACATTTTTTTTTCTCACGACATTGCGGTTGTGACAACATACTAGTCCAAACTGAATTGATGTACCAAAATAAATAATGTAACCAAATGGGTCACCCATTTAAGCTTAAAATTTTCAGAAATCAAGTTTAATGTTTAGCCACAACGTATTCGTTTACTATGCAAACGGTTCAATTTCCCACGAATGTGCAGCTGTGATTTTGCTATCCCATCAGCACTAGTATTCTTATTCTGCAAGAATAAGTTATACCCCAATATCCGATAATGAAATCAATACTAGTTACACAAACCAGTAGCACGATAAGATTTCATCCAACACACTTCGAACACTCTATTGTTCTATTAATATGTAACGATTCAAAAGTTTTATAACAACATACAAAACAACCAGTTTGTAGTTTATCTCTCAAAATTATTTGAAGAAATTCACTATAGCTTTTCCAGAAATCAAATATTCTTAATAAGTTCAAAGTTTTGAGCACTTAGTTGTTGTTCATAACAACTTCTGAACAATTACAAAATTTTCCAAGCAAAGGCAGTTGAATGCTAACTAATTTGACATAAATTAAGAAAACCTAAAAGTATGTAACCACTTATTTCTATGCTCCTTTGAACCTTTCGTAACAAGGGTCACATAATTATTTAATCTAATGACAAACATGAATCTCATATTTCTTTTGAAACCAGATATAGGCACTCGTAAAAGTATACATATGAATTTTTTAACTTGTTTGTGTTTTTGAGTCTCAACGATCAAAAGATTTACGGTATCATTTTTCTACACTTTTATATTTTGATGCGTCTCTTACAGCAATACACACATAACATGCAACAATCTTAAGATATATTCGTCCTCTACACGGTGCTTTAGAATCGTGAACGTCTATCTCCCAGGATACAACAACAACGGATAGCTCCGTTAGCACAAAAGGGTTATCAAGACGAACCAAAACCGTGCCTTCCCTCTATTACGAACCGAATACACAAGAAATATGAATGGTAACACAAAAGGAGAGGAGTGATGAGTTGTGTATTTTTCGGTGTATCTGGACAAATGAGAAAAGCTCTCATTTATAGCTGAAGTAATAACTTATGGAATGGCTCAGTGCTATCACCAATGCCAACCTTAGCCATGGCTGAAGATTTAACTTCTGGAATGGGCTCGGTTATATCACCAATACAAAGGCTTATCATTTGTTCATCAGGGTATTTTAGCTTATGTGCAGCAATTCTTCTACGAATATGTAATTCCACCAACACATTTCATGTATCTAAAACTCATGCCCAAATGAAAGTTTCTATATCCACATATTTATTTATAAGAAACGTCTCACAGTAATATCAATGAAAATGGAGAGACCACGTTTGCAGGTCAACCTGATCCAGTCCAGACTAAAATTACCAGTTTGACTTGTTTCCCAACCTGACTAGCTGCCCGTTATGGAACACCTCTAGTTTAGATCATGTGTTACCTGTAAGGCTCCCAAGCCTGCATTTCCAAGGGTCCACATCTACGGTGTGACTGATAAAGCATTAGCTAATGCTTTTCTGCAATACAAAGAAAGGGGAATAGCAACGGGTTAGGACTGAAGTGTCATATATATGGTTCACAATGTAAACGAGTCAATGTCAAAAACAACCATTTATAGTAGCAAAATTGGGGATCTTGCAACAAAAGTCAAATATATCAATAATGTTTTAAACACAGAATTTTCTTGTGGAACTGAAGAAATAACTTATGGAATGGGCTCAGTGCTATCACCAATGCCAAGGCTTATCATTTACACAAGCAAGAAATACAAGATAAGAAATAATCCTACCTTAGCCATGGCTGAAGATTTAACTTCTGGAATGGGCTCAGTTATATCACCAATGCCAAGGCTTATCATTTGTTCATCAGGGTATTTTAGCTTATGTGCAGCCATTCTTCTACGAATCTGTAATTCCACCAACACATTTCATGTATGCCCAAATGAAAAATAACAAGTTTCTATATCCATGTCTTTATTTATAAGAAACGTCTCACAGTGATATCAATGAAAATGGCAAGCAAGTGTTCAAAGATGAAATGCCTAGTAGATCTTCTACTATAGTCTAATCATAAAAGAAATGCACATATACAACATAATTTGAACTTAAACATTTATTTCATACAGCTAACAAATCTAATCATAAAAGAAATGATTATTGAAAAAAAGAGCCAAAAACCCTAAAATTCTCTCTCCCTAAAGGAGAAATCCGGCCGCCATCACCCCTCTTTTTCCGGCCATAAATCTGCCCAAATTCGTCCTCTCTATCTTTCTTGCAAAGGTATGCAATACGTATTTGGGATCGGATTTTCTTTCAAGGGTGATTGGTGGTGGCTCCATTATTGATTTATATACGGAGTTCTTCTATTATTGCTTAAGATGACATATGATTGTTTTAACCTTTCTCAGATTCTTGATTGGGTTATTATTATTCATTGTTTATTTATTCTTTGATTGACCGACATAATCACTTCATTAGATCGTGGGTTCTTTTCCACCGATCTATTATTTTAATTTGCTCAATCTTTGTGGGTCGGCTCTATCTTTTTATTAGTTCGTTGGATGTGGGATTATGATACTATTGTGCTTGATACTCTATTATTATTCTATAGTATCTTCTTAATCAATTTTTGGTTATTCTGGAGGTTATGGGTGATCAAAACCTTGCCTTTAACAGCCTTCCGTCTTTGGATCGAATGGTTTGTTAAGGTTGCTATCATGATCGAAACCCTAACTTTAGGGTTTTCGTATTTTATGGTTGTGATTACTAGGGTTGCTGCTGTACGTTAATGCATATATTTTTGGTTGTAAGTTGGACTACTGTCCATTCATGTCATGAAAGTCGATCCGTTTGATCGTGGTTATATTCTGGTTTGTGATGTTAATTCGTGGAAGTGCGTTGAGAGAGGTAAGAAGTTGTTGTCGTTGAAGAGTTAGGGTTTTTTATTACCTTAATTTTCTGTATGTTAGGGTTTCTAAACCCTAGTTTATGCTGATGCGTGCTACTGCTGCTGTTTGTTGAAAGTATAAACATCATTTTTAGCTGCTGTTTGATCGGTCATGCTGGATGTCAAATGGATATTGGATCGGTCATGCGTTCATGTAAGTTAAGTTTGAGGGTATACTTATTCAAAAACCCTACATGGATCCGCTTGTTGCTTCTGCCTCGTAGTACACATATTTTGATGCAACAATATGGTATCTTTTGGAAGTGGTGTTCGAGGTAAGTTGCAGTTTTGATGCATTATGTTGAAGAATGCTTGGATGTTCATACTTGGATTCTTCATGGAAGTTAAAGTGGACCACATTAGTGACATTGAAGGCTCAAGTATTTTTCTTGAGTAGTATTGTAAATCTTTATGTACTTTTGTCATTATTAGTTGGTTCATTTTAGTGTAAGTTATAAGAATGGTTTGTCATTCTTATATTCGAGTCTGTAAGTGTCCTAAGGACCTGAGATGAGGAATCACCTCATCCTTTGTACCTCAACGCTTTTTGGAGTAATACATTTTACCGGGGTGTTAACCCTTTTACCCAAAAAAAAAAAAAGAAATGCAAACATGAACCCAAATACAAAAGCTTTACAAATAAACTGCTAGTTTGAGGTCATATGAACAAGGCTGGCAAGGATTGTATGTGGAATTGAGCTTTAAACCAACACTAACGGCGTTAGATCTCATTAACAAAAGGACCAATAACCCGTAATTGAACATCAACAGTTGGAATTTTATGATTAAATGGATGTCGAGAAACATTGCATACCTGGTTGTTGAAGATTTTAACCCAAGCCGTCAATTGGAAACATGTAAAAAGTGATTTAAGGGTTTATGTTTATGTGGTCTAGGTGAAAAGAAATAAGAAAGCAAAGTGAAAAAAAGAGGGAGGAGAAATCCCGCTCAAAAGGGAATAGTTAAAAGTATAGTTGTTAGGATCCCGATCCTGATCTTAAGATCTTATGATTTTACGATACTTCAAAGCAAAAACGATCCGGATCCTACATAGGATCTTTGCAAGCTTAAGATCTTATAGGATCCCGATCTTGACCAAACGATCTTACGATCTAATCCGATCCGATCTTACTTTTCTCAGATTACAAACTAAAAAACTACAAATTTATGGGTTGTTTGTTTGTAGAATTCAAAAAACAACATGTTAATCTTTTTAAACATTTTATAATCATAATTTAGGACAACATTTATATGAAACATTTATAGTATTTTATGGTTATAATGTATAAGAATTTGTAGATTTGTATAAATTTACATAAACTATTAAGAAATAACATTTGAGTAGGATCTTAAGATCCCGATCCGATCTTACGATCACGATCTTGCAAAGACGAAAACGATCCTGGGTAGGATCCCGATCTTGACAACCTTGGTTAAAACAAATAAAGCCGGGTTAGACCCCCATTTTTTCATTTCATAACCGGGCTTTATGCCTTTGTTTTTTACGGAAAGCTTTATTGAGCCTTTTTTTCCTATTAACTGGGCTCTATTAGGGGGGCTTTACTTCAGTTTTTGTAGTAGTGTGAGAATTTCAGTACCAAGGTACATAGCCATCTGATAAATCTTCAAACCCAAACACTCCTTTAAAGGTAACTGCTATTCAATAACCAGATATTTCCAAATCTAACCAGTTAATCGATCAAGGCAGATTATTATAGCAGATAATGACATTGTACAGCCTGCAAGCCTTTTATCCATAACCATCCAAATGAGTGATCATTTAATTTACTACCAAACAGGAAACTATCCATATGATTTTTACTAGCCAAAGACATCGAAGACAATCCAGTTGCCTATCCCAAACACACTATATCGCAGATGTAAAAGCTTGTGAAGCAAAGGTTTTCAAAACCAAGATACATAGCCATCTGTTTAAACCTTTATTCCAAACACCAGCTAGGCATATAACAACTTTTCTGGTCAACAAGGGAGGTATGGTTAACAGGACCGTTAGTTAGGGAAAAGTAGCTTCATCTTTCACAGCTTACTAGCCCCCATCCTAAAGAAACCACCCCTCACTCTTCACATAATCCCATTCATGTCAATATACCATATCTTATAAGTTTGAATAAGTGCTACTGATTTCTTAACATTAAGGCTCATATGCTGCAGCATCCGAGTACAAACTCAGTAATAGGTATGGGCGCAAACCTGATATAACATTCATACGCAAAATACAACTTTGATTACCAGTTGCAGATACAAAAATTTCAACATTTTAACAAGATTAAAAACATTATCTCAAACATCCAAGTTACCTCTGAATGTGAGATAGAAGCATATCCAGCAGATCGTTCTTCTTCAGTGATACTTTCTGCAACATTAAAAACATCTCACAATATCAAAATTAAGATAGGATATAAGTAGAGTGTACACCAGAAAAACTAATGAACCTTGCAACTTTTATAACCAAACTTCAGAAGATAAAGTCTTTAGATATGGTTCTTATCTTGATGCAGAACAAGGCAACATACATTATATTAGCTTCAATCATGCCTAAAAGATGCTAAGACGTACTGTATATGGATGACCATATGCTTAACTTATCTAGTTATTCATTATCGAAAAACCCCTTATTCCCCCAAATAACTAATAAGCACTTTGGCATAAGCTTGTAAGTTCTTTATACAAGCTTACCCAAACACCCCTAAATCCCATATTCTCATGACGGTATCCTCGTATAAACGCACGCTTTTACACATGATAATTAGGGAAAAATAAATACATTCCAATGTATAACGACTTTGACATAAGCTTTACCCAAACACCTTCAATAAGCTTTTAACTTTTTATACCCAATAACTTATTAACCTCTTAAAATAAGCCTACACAGTAGTAGAACTCGGATCACAAAGTGATCAACCATTACTAGCTACAAGGCCGGTGACTGTATGAGTTGAGCGAATCGGCCAAAAGATTCAATTTGGTCACAAGTTGGTCAGCTCGGTGCTAACTCGTAAAAAAACTCGGCTTGATGTATTTTAACAAGTGTGTTAAAGTTTCTAAACATATACTTCTAGTGTCCATGAACATTTATATAGTCCTATAAACATGTCATACTCTTACACATAGCTTCAAAACTTATATATAAAAATTCCTATCTAAGACTATGAGTACTCCCCGCCTAGGCCGATAACTCACTACAAGCAAAACAAAATACAATATTTGCCTCCAATCATGCCCACAATATACTAGGGGGACGTTTGGGTAAGGTAAGAGTTAATAAAACTTATGCATTCTCGAAATACCCCAAATTAGTGGAATCAGCTTATTAGCTTAATGATCCCATCAAAAACACATAAGCCCTTTAAAATAAGAAAAAATTCAATAAGCTTTTTTGCTTTATTAAAACACAATAAACTATTAAGCTCTTTAAATAAGCTCACCGAAACACCCCCTAAATCCCAATGATTCCCATGGCAGCTATCTCTCACACAAAATCAAATTTTTCTAAATAATTATGATTCGATAACAAGGCTACATGGGTTATATTGGCTTCAATCATGCCCAAATGATACTAAGATGATGTAATGTAAAATAATAATCTTATACACAACTTATAGCAGCCTATAAAATCAGTACTTCTGACCACAACTTATAGCACTTAGACCTCATATTGCCTTATGTGACGCCTTTAGATATGTGGTTCTTATCTCAAGGCAGAACAAGGCTACATACATTATATTGGCTTCAATCATGCCCAAAGGATACTAAGATGATGTTATGTATCAGGGTAACCTTAAGCTTAAGTCTTAACTTATGCACTTATTCATTATCGAATAACCCCTTATTCCCCTTAATAACTAATAATCACTTTGGCAAAAGCTTGCCCAGCCTATAAGTTCTTTATACAAGCTTACCCAAACATCCCCTAAATCCCATATTCCCATTACAGTTATCTCCCTCACAAACACACGCTGATAGTGATCTACACATGATAATTAGGAAAAATACAAATACATCCCAATGTATAAAGCACTTTGACATGAGCTTATACCCAAACACATTCAATAAGCTCTGTACCTTTTTTTTTTTATCCCCAATAGCTTATTAACCTCTTAAAATAAGCCTACCTAGTGTTGTAAAGCTCGGACTACAAAGTAATCAACGATTACAAGTCACAAGGTCAATGACCAGGGCGAGTTGAGCGGAATCGGCCAAAAGATTCAATATGGTCACAACTTGGTCAGCTCGGTGCTAATTCGTACAAACTCGGTTTGAAGTGTTTTAAAAATTGAGTTAACGTTACCAAACATACTTTTTGGTTCTATGAACAATACTATGGTCCTATAAACATATCATACGTATAATTTCAAAACTTATACATAAAAATTCCAATACCCCCACGTACTCCCCACCTAGGCCAATTACTCACTGCCGCCTAGCGAGATTTGCAACCTTAATTTCAGCTTTTTTAGAAACCAATAACCTATTAAGCTACTTTAAATAAGCTTACCCAAACACCCCCTAAATCCCGTACAATCATATTAGTATAACAAATAATAGTCCAAAAAAAGGCAAATACATCATCCCAATAACATAAGTCCTCACCTAATAATGATTTAATCATCTTCAACTCCACCAATCTCTCATTTCTTCAAATTAGAGGGTTTGGGTTTTTAATTTTTATAAAGTTTGAGGATTTTGTTTAAATTGAGGGAATTTATAAAGTACATCCCAATAGCTTATTAACCTCTTAAAATAAGCCTACCCAGTGTTGTAAAGCTTGGGCTACAAAGAAATCGGTGATTAGAAGCCACAACGTCAGCAACCAAAAACCGATGTCACCAAATCTCTTATTTCTTCAAACTTTGACTACCAAACAGTTTTGAAGTTAAATTAGAGGGTTACTGTTTCCTTGGTGTTAGAGCTGCAGGGTGGTGGCTGCCGGTGGTTGTTAGAAAGTGTTTCAGAAACTGTATTTTGTTAGTAGAGTAAATTGCATTTTGGTCCCTATTTGCAGGTTTGGTCTAAGGTTTTGAAAGTATAACAATGGTCTCCATTTTGATTTTTTTTGCATGTTTGGCCCCTGATCAAAATTAGATGACTAAAATACCCTCGTCTTCTTCTTTTTCTATTTTCTTTTTAGTTTTCTTACATAAATGGTCCCTGTGTCATGCCAAGTTATACAAATTTAGTCCCGATTTTATTTTTTTAATTATTTATTTTATTGTTAACTTAATATTAGTATTATTTTTTTAATTCAAAGATATTCCAAAATATTCAAAAATACTCACAGATATTCAATTGCTTTTATATGTTTTCCTACGCTTTATCCGTTTTATACATTTCGTCCGCTTTTATAAGTTTTCTTACGTTGTTATACGTGTTTATACACTTCGTCCGCTTATATACATTTTCTTATGTTTTCATTTGTATTTATCCGCTTTATACGCTTGTTACGTTTTCCGTTTTTACGTTTTCATCCGCTTTGATACGTTCATTAGTTTTATACGCTTTTGTCCGCTTTTATCGTATTTTATACGTTTAATCCGGTTTATACGCTGCTCATTTTATTTGTTTTGTCCATTTTACATTCGCTCGTTTCACACGTTTTATCCATTTATACGCTTTCATATGTTTTCATTCATTATTACATGCTTTTATACGCTTTCATCATTTTATACGGACGAAACGTATTAAAACGGATGAAACGCACTAAAACGTATAAAATGTATAAAAACATATAAAACGATAAAATGGATAAAACATATGAAAACGTAAGAAAAACGTACCAAAAAACAAATGAAAACGTATTAATATGGACAAAACATATAAAAACGAATGAAAACATAAGAAAATTGTACAAAAGCGAGCGAAAACGAATAAAAGCGGACAAAAACGTATAAAAGCAGACGGAAACGATAAAACGGATGAAAACGATAAAACGTATGAAACGATAAAATGGATGAAACGTATAAAACAAATGAAAATGGATAAAACGGAAGAAACGGAAGAAACCAGATTTAAAATGAAAGAAAACGGACGTGTAAAAATAGACGAAGACGATAAAATGTAAGAAAACGATTCATAATTCTATAGAAAATATTCAAACCGAGGCACCATGACCATAGATGATGGAATAGCTAAGAAAACGATTATCATAAACCGAGAGGAAAAGTGTTGGAGTTTATGGAAGATTTGGAGTTTATGGATGAAGAAAAAGATGTATTGACGTGTTTTGAGATTGGTCGTGATGACCAAGGTAGGGCAATATTTGGTCCAATTCCTCCACCGTATTTTGACTTGGAATATGAAATGGAAAAAGCTTTAACAATCGAAGCATTTTATAATCCTTTAAAAAATGTTCTTGTGTTTAAAAAACTTATACATTTTCTCAGAGCTTTGACCATGCAATTAAAGAATTTAGAATGGGGGCCCGCTGGTGCAAGTGTTTACAAGAAAGAAGAAAAAGACGGAGAATGCCACGAGAAGTTTGATATTGTGTGCCCGAATGGAAGAAGCTTTGCAAGGAAGTTCAAGACGCATGTAACTACCCCGTGAACTATCGGGAAAGTTTCAAAGTGAAGACATTTTGAAACATGAGTACTTTGAAGGATGAAGAGGAATGGCATATCACGAAAAGAAAAAAACACTTGCTTGTGCTAAATCATTTGATTTGAATTTATTTTTATTCAAATTTAGGAGTTTTTCATATTTCTTTTATTATTATGATTATGGTTTGCGGTTTATCCAAAGACATTTTTGGTATTAAGTTTTAATGATGACGAGTTTATGATTAAGTTTGAGTTGGTAGTTAGAGATTGTTAGTGTTGGAATTTACAATTGGTTGGCTAAATGTTGTGTGTGTATTTTATGAATTTTTGAGTAAAAATAATTTTACTTGGTAGGTAAAATGACCAAGTGAAGTAAGAAGTTAAGTTTTCTGCAAAAATGCAAACCGAATTTGTTGTGCTTAAGGCTGATCGGTTTTGAGGAGGTATATGTACCAAAAATTCACTTTTCCAGAAAACACACACACAAAACCTCCAATTGGGTTCCAAAAATTCGACCACTAAGAGTTAATTCAAGGTTCTAGGAGTGTTAAGAGATCATCATGGCTCCAAAGCAAGTAAGCATGTTCAATCAATTAGCTTAATTAAGGTTTAATTTGAGTTTTAATTCGAAATTGCAAGTTAGGTCATGAGTTAGGGGTTTTGGATAGAATTCGAATTAAGCCTACCCAGTATTGTAAATCTCGGGCTACAAAATAATCGGTGATTAGAAGCCACAAGGTTGGATGTTTCGTTTCTTAATCTAACCTTCTCTTTGTTTTTCTCTCACTTTCTCTCTCTAGAAAGGATCCCATCTCCCACTTTCTCTCTCTAAGTTTCTTGCTAAGATTCGAACCATATAATTGATTGTTTGTGTGTTACAATAACAAATATCCAACAATTGGTATCAAGAGCCATGGTTAGATCATAAAGATTGGTTATTTTTGTGCTTTGTTGGTTCAAATTCTTTACACTAAAAGTGTTAAAGTTTGAATTTTGATAGTACTTTTGTGTTTAGAATCATCATAAGTGCTTAGGTTTTGGTTTGGAAGGCTTAATTCATCTTGGTTATAGTGTTTTGGATTGGAAAAGTTTAAATTTTGAAGAGTTTCAAGGAAGCGGTTTGAGTCTCGTACTATTTTAGTATATGCGGTTTGATGTCATTTAGGTGCGATTTAATCTGATCAAGGAAGCGATTTATCAAGTTATTGGATGCGGTTTGTCTAGATTCGTTGTATCGAAAGCGGTTTGACTTAAGCGGTTTGACTCACGTGGTTTGTCTTCAGCGGTTTGACATAAGCGATTTTATTCAAGCGGTTTGATTTAAGTGGTTTGATAAGAAGCGATTTGATAAAAAGCAGTTTGATTTAAGCGGTTTGTATTCCACCGGTTTGACAATCCTGGGATTTGACCAATGCGATTTGTACACTGCGATTTAATAAAAAAAAAATGAGTTTTGACTTTTATGGTTTGACTATTTGAGTTTTGACAACTTGCGGCTTGACCACAGTTGACATTTTATGCCAAAACTTCAAACGGCCATAACTTTTGAACCAGAATCTGCGTTTCAAATAAATATCTGTCAAAATGACCGAACAACTCGAACCAAGAGGAACCATTAGAACTAGTTAAGAACCGAATATTCCACCCAAGAACCAAGAAGAACCAGTTAAGAAAATGCTATTTTGGCCAAGAACAGCAGATCCAGCTGAGAACTGCCTATTCCTATTAGGATTTAGAAAATCCATAGTGAAGTGTCGGTCACCCCAACTATTGTCTAGCATATGTTAGATCGTAGATATTACTTTATCTAATAGTTAGTTAGTTAGTTAGAGTAACACCGTGGAGGACGGACGGGTCTTTACCTCTGTATGCCTGATCCACAGCTCGACAAAGGGCGTATTATGTAAAACTATAAATACCCTCTACCTCCCAAGGTAGAGGGTTGGATGTTTCGTTTCTTAATCTAACCTTCTCTTTGTTTTTCTCTCACTTTCTCTCTCTAGAAAGGATCCCATCTCCCACTTTCTCTCTCTAAGTTTCTTGCTAAGATTCGAACCATATAATTGATTGTTTGTGTGTTACAATAACAAATATCCAACAATTGGTATCAAGAGCCATGGTTAGATCATAAAGATTGGTTATTTGTGTGCTTTGTTGGTTCGAATTCTATACCCTAAAAGTGTTAAAGTTTGAATTTTGATAGTACTTTTGTGTTTAGAATCATCATAAGTGCTTAGGTTTTTGTTTGGAAGGCTTAATTCATCTTGGTTATAGTGTTTTGGATTGGAAAAGTTTAGTTTTTAAAGAGTTTCAAGGAAGCGGTTTAAGTCTCGTACTATTTTCGTGTATGCGGTTTGATGTCATTTGGGTGCGATTTAATCTGATCAAGGAAGCGATTTATCAAGTTCTTGGATGCGGTTTTTCTAGATTCGTTGTATCGAAAGCGGTTTGACTTAAGCGGTTTGACTCACCCGGTTTGTCTTCGCCGGTTTGACATAAGCGGTTTGATTTAAGTGGTTTGATAAGCGGTTTGATAAAAGCGCTTTGATTTAAGCGGTTTGTATTCCAAATGTTTGACAATCCCGCGATTTGACCAATGCTATTTGAACATCTGCGATTTGAGAAAAAACCGAGTTTTGACTTTTATGGTTTGACTATTTGAGTTTTGACAACTTGCGGCTTGACCAAAGTTGACATTTTATGCCAAAACTTCAAACGGCCATAACCTTTGAACCAGAATCTCCGCTTTTCAATAAATATCTGTCAAAATGATCGAACAGATCGTAACAACTGAACCAAGAGGGAACCAGTTAGAACTAGTTAAGAACCGAATATTCCAGCCAAGAACCAAGAAGAACCAGTTAAGAAAATGCTATTTTGGCCAAGAACCGCTTAGATCCAAATAAGAACCGCTTATTCCTATTAGGATTTAGAAAATCTATAGTGAAGTGTCGGTCACCCCAACTATTGTCTTGCATATGTTAGATCGTAGACATTACTTTATCTAATAGTTAGTTAGTTAGTTAGAGTAACACCGTGGAGGACGGACGGTCTTTACCCACCGTATGCCCGATCCACAACGAAAAAGGCGTATGATGTAAAACTATAAATACCTCTACCTCCCAAGGTAGAGGGTTGGATGTATCATTTCTTAATCAAACCTTCTTTGTTTTTCTCTCACTTTCTCTCTAGAAAGGATCCCATCTCCCACTTCTCTCTAAGTTTCTTGCTAAGATTCGAACCATATAATTGATTGTTTGTGTGTTACAATAACAAATATCCAACAATTGGTATCAAGAGCCATGGTTAGATCATAAAGATTGGTTATTTGTGTGCTTTGTTGGTTCGAATTCTATACCCTAAAAGTGTTAAAGTTTGAATTTTGATAGTACTTTTGTGTTTAGAATCATCATAAGTGCTTAGGTTTTGGTTTGGAAGGCATAATTCATCTTGGTTATAGTGTTTTGGATTGGAAAAGTTTAGTTTTTAAAGAGTTTCAAGGAAGCGGTTTAAGTCTCGTACTATTTTCGTGTATGCGGTTTGATGTCATTTGGGTGCGATTTAATCTGATCAAGGAAGCGATTTATCAAGTTCTTGGATGCGGTTTTTCTAGATTCGTTGTATCGAAAGCGGTTTGACTTATGCGGTTTGACTCACCCGGTTTGTCTTCAGCGGTTTGACATAAGCGGTTTTATTCAAGCGGTTTGATTTAAGTGGTTTGATAAGAAGCGGTTTGATAAAAAGCGCTTTGATTTAAGCGGTTTGTATTCCAATGGTTTGACAATCCCGCGATTTGACCAATGCGATTTGAACACTGCGATTTGAGCAAAAACCGAGTTTTGACTTTTATGGTTTGACTATTTGAGTTTTGACAACTTGCGGCTTGACCAAAGTTGACATTTTATGCCAAAACTTCAAACGGCCATAACCTTTGAACCAGAATCTGCTTTCAATAAATATCCGTCAAAATGATCGAACAGATCGTAATACTGAACCAAGAGGGAACCAGTTAGAACTAGTTAAGAACCTAATATTCCACCAAGAACCAAGAAGAACCGCTTAAGAAAATGCTATTTTGGCCAAGAACCGCTTAGATCCAAATGAGAACTTTGTTCCTATTAGGATTTAGAAAATCCATAGTGAAGTGTCGGTCACCCCAACTATTGTCTAGCATATGTTAGATCGTAGACATTACTTTATCTAATAGTTAGTTAGTTAGTTAGAGTAACACCGTGGAGGACGGACGGGTCTTTACCCATCTGTATGCCCGATCCATAGCTCGACAAAGGCGTGACATGTAAAACTATAAATACCCTCTACCTCCCAAGGTAGAGGTTGGATGTATCGTTTTAATCTAACCTTCTCTTTGTTTTTCTCTCACTTTCTCTCTCTAGAAAGGATCCCATCTCCCACTTTCTCTCTCTAAGTTTCTTGCTAAGATTCGAACCATATAATTGATTATTTGTGTGTTACAATAACAAATATCAAACAATTGGTATCAAGAGCCATGGTTAGATTATAAAGATTGGTTATTTGTGTGCTTTGTTGGTTCGAATTCTATACCCTAAAAGTGTTAAAGTTTGAATTTTGATAGTACTTTTGTGTTTAGAATCATCATAAGTGCTTAGGTTTTGGTTTGGAAGGCTTAATTCATCTTGGTTATAGTGTTTTGGATTGGAAAATTTTAGTTTTTAAAGAGTTTCAAGGAAGCGGTTTAAGTCTCATACTATTTTCGTGTATGCGGTTTGATGTCATTTGGGTGCGATTTAATCTGATCAAGGAAGCGATTTATCAAGTTCTTGGATGCGGGTTTTCTAGATTCGTTGTATCGAAAGCGGTTTGACTCACCCGGTTTGTCTTCAGCGGTTTGACATAAGCGGTTTTATTCAAGCGGTTTGATTTAAGTGGTTTGATAAGAAGCGGTTCGATAAAAAGCAGTTTGATTTAAGCGGTTTGTATTCCAGCGGTTTGACAATCCTGCGATTTGACCAATGCGATTTGAACACTGCGATTTGATCAAAAAAACTGAGTTTTGACTTTTATGGTTTGACTATTTATGTTGCGGCTTGACCAAAGTTGACATTTTATGCCAAAACTTCAAACCACCATAACCTTTGAACCAGAATCTGCTTTCAATAAATATCTCACAAAATGATCGAACAACTGAACCAAGAGAAACCAGTTAGAACTAGTTAAGAACCGAATATTCCAGCCAAGAACCAAGAAGAACCAATTAAGAAAATGCAATTTGGCCAAGAACCGCTTAGATCCAAATTGAGAACTCACTGTTCCTATTAGGATTTAGAAAATCCATGGTGAAGTGTCGGTCACCCCAACTATTGTCTAGAATATGTTAGATCGTAGACATTACTTTATCTAATAGTTAGTTAGTTAGTTAGAGTAACACCGTGGAGGACGGACGGTCTTTACCCACCGTATGCCCGATCCACACCGACAAATGGCGACATGTAAAGATAAATACCTCTACCTCCCAAGGTAGAGGGTTGGATGTTTCGCTTAATCTAACCTTCTTTGTTTTTCTCTCACTTTCTCTTTCTAGAAAGGATCCCATCTCCCACTTTCTCTCTAAGTTTCTTGTTAAGATTCGAACCATATAATTGATTGTTTGTGTGCTACAATAACAAATATCCAACAATTGGCATCAAGAGCCATGGTTAGATCATAAAGATTGGTTATTTTTGTGCTTTGTTGGTTCAAATTCTTTACCCTAAAAGTTTTAAAGTTTGAATTTTGATAGTACTTTTGTGTTTAGAATCATCATAAGTGCTTACGTTTTGGTTTGGAAGGCTTAATTCATCTTGGTTATTGTGTTTTGGATTGGAAAAGTTTAGTTTTTGAAGAGTTTCAAGGAAGCGGTTTGAGTCTCGTACTATTTTCGTGTATCCGGTTTGATGTCATTTGGGTGCGATTTAATCTGATCAAGGAAGCGATTTATCAAGTTCTTGGATGCGGTTTGTCTAGGTTCGTTGTATCGAAAGCGGTTAGACTTAAGCGGTTTGACTCACGCGGTTTGACATAAGCGGTTTTACTCAAGCGGTTTGATTTAAGTGGTTTGATAAGAAGCGGTTTGATAAAAAACAGTTTGATTTAAGCGGTTTGTATTCCAGCGGTTTGACAATCCTGCGATTTGACCAATACGATTTGAAAACTGCGATTTGATCAAAAAAACTGAGTTTTGACTTTTACGGTTTGACTATTTGAGTTTTGACAACTTGCGGCTTGACCAAAGTTGACATTTTGTGCCAAAACTTCAAACAGCCATAACTTTTGAACCAGAATCTGCTTTGTAGCGAAATATCACAAAATGACCGAACAAACTGAACCAAGAGGGAACCATTTAGAACTAGTTAAGAACTGAATATTCCAGCCAAGAACTAGTGTGAACCAGTTAAGAAAATGCTATTTTGGCCAAGAACCGCTTAGATCGAAATGAGAACCGCTTATTCCTATTAGGATTTATAAAATCCATAGTGAAGTGTCGGTCACCCTAACTATTGTCTAGCATATGTTAGCTCGTAGACATTACTTTATCTAATAGTTAGTTAGTTAGTTAGAGTAACACCGTGGCGGACGGACGGGTCTTTACCCACCTGTATGCCTGATCCACACCGACAAAAGGCGTATTATGTAAAACTATAAATACCCTCTACCTCCCAAGGTAGAGGGTTGGATGTTTCGTTTCTTAATCTAACCTTCTTTTTGTTTTTCTCTCACTTTCTCTCTCTAGAAAGGATTCCATCTCCCACTTTCTCTCTCTAATTTTCTTGCTAAAATTCGAACCATATAATTGATTGTTTGTGTGTTACAATAACAAATATCCAACAATTGGTATCAAGAGCCATGGTTAGATCATAAAGATTGGTTATTTGTGTGCTTTTTTGGTTCAAATTCTATACCCTAAAAGTGTTAAAGTTTGAATTTTGATAGTACTTTTGTGTTTAGAATCATCATAAGTGCTTACGTTTTGGTTTAGAAGGCTTAATTCATCTTGGTTATAGTGTTTTGGATTGGAAATGTTTAGTTTTTGAAGAGTTTCAAGGAAGCGGTTTAAGGGTAAAGGGGAGTAATCCCGCACTCGGTAAATATATTAACCAAATAAACGTTTAAATACAATGGATATGAGTGAAGTCCCATATCTCAACCCGCTACATAGGCATAAAGCTTACATAACAAGACACTTCCTATTCTCTAAACAAGAAAACAAACCATCGCTCAAAGGATAACATATGACACAACAAAAATTACTTCCTAGGACCTTGAAACGTTGTGCCATACATGGCATTAAAGGAATCCAAATTCCCGGAAGATCACGAACCTGTTTCGCATAGTCGTCAAGTCATAGTCATCATACTCATCTTCAAACTCGTGTCCACCACCAAAAATATTTACAGACTCATCAAATGGGTTAGCAACAACCTCATCTTCGTAATCGACACCACAATCTCTCCCACTTTAGAAAAAGGGTTGACTCTCTTAGTAGAAGAGGTAGCCGGAATAGGTTGACCATCATCATCCACAAGAGTAGCTTTCCATCAATAATTAGCTTTTCAAGCTTACCAATTTTCTCGCCTATGGAGTAGAACCAACATCCATTGATCCCATTGAATCACTCACAAGCTTGGCGTGCAGAAGGAAGTCCCATTCTCCGAGACTTAGACGCCTCACCAAGGTCCTTCCCGAGAGCCATCAATACCTACTTCCTTAGTAGTACCGAAGACTTTCCGCCTTCACCGCTTCGATTCAAGAGAAGAATCAATAACAATACATGGGATGCCCGAGTCATCTTCCACCTCAAGTGTCCCAAAAGAGTTTGACGTAGTAATTGGTGTATCATTAGCAATACCACTAGCAATGCCGGTGTCTTCGCCTTAGCAACATATACTTGCTTCCTAGGTGCAAATCTAGGACCCTTACCCATATTAATACCACCACCATCTTCGTACCTTTAGGTTTGGGTTTCGATTCGAACCACCTTAAAACCATCATCGTTTCATCCACATTAGCGGTGGGGAACATCATTAGTCTCCTTAATACTCTTAGGACAACAGCATTATCATGCCCAAACACTTTACATTCCGTGCAAAGGTGGTGGCTTCCATTCATATTCCACCTTTATATTAGCCGTAGTGAAGCCACTATCATCCTTATTAGGGATCGCCATAGTCACCACATGTTTAAGCTCGAAATCAGATGATAATTCCACAAGAGCACGTGCAAAACTAATACGACCCCATGAATCAACACACATTGAACTAGTAAAAGCATCTAAAATAATCGGTTTACCCACTTGAGTAGCAATTAAGCTCAACCCATCTTCCGAATATGCAAGTAATGGCACATTATGCAATTTAATCCAAACGGGAAGTCTAGTTACCTCACT
This sequence comes from Chrysanthemum lavandulifolium, assembly GCA_022545495.1. Classification (NCBI taxonomy): domain Eukaryota; kingdom Viridiplantae; phylum Streptophyta; class Magnoliopsida; order Asterales; family Asteraceae; genus Chrysanthemum; species Chrysanthemum lavandulifolium. The sequence continues at coordinate 406,778 of CM040241.1, forward strand.
TTTAGACAATAGCACATCAGGAGTCCATCTAGTGAGAATGAGAGGAGAATTGCGAATAATCCAAGGGCCCCGTTGTAGAACATTCTCAACACCTTCCTTAGACTCAAATTTAAAGAGGAAAACACCCTCATCATTCTTCATTAGTTTCTGAAAACCAAACTTACCCCACGTGTTGGAGACGTAGTTCTTAACCAAATGAAAAGAAACATTCTTGCCAACAAAGAAGCCAACAAGTGTATTTTCATACCGTTGAATACACCTCCATAGCAGCCTTCGGCACCGATCATGATTATCGATGCGCGTCTCATTCACCAAGGCACGAAAATTAACTTTCCTAGAGACACGCTCCGGGTTTAACACATTAGCAAGTGACCTCACTTCGTTAATTACACTACCAATCATGTTAGGACCTGAAGTAGAAGCATTCACCACGTTGGGACCAGAATTGCTCCCCATGTTCGAATCCAACCCACCAAAAATCGTATCCCTGCAACTTGTGTTATCCAGATTGGTGGTACCCCATACAGACTCAAACGAATTCCCCATACTCAGATTACCATCTTGAGTGCTAGGGTTTCGCAAAACCCTAGCAGCTATACGTGGTTCGACAACAGTAGGATCAACATCACATCCATGTTGATCTTTAAGGCGTTTAAACCTAGCTTCCAAGGCATTAATATCCACGCCAACTTGATCGGCCAAGTTGGTGGCTGATGTGTCTCGCGACTACTAGTTTTAAATTTATAACAAGGATTACCGAATTAAGCTAAGAACACACGGGCAAGTATGACCCTTTCGTATGTAGTTAGTTTTGGTTGGTAAGCCGAGGTCGTTCACTAGGATTTGGGTGTTTTCAATTGTGAAGAATCTATGTAATAACAAGTAACACGAAAGTGGTAAATGGTTGTCACGTCCCAAATTACCATATAAGCAACAAGGTAACACGAAAATAATGATTAAGGGAATTCAATAAGATTAAAAACTACACTTGCTTAAACTTAGTTTCTTATCCATGATTAGTATGATTGTGTTAACCTCTACTTAACATGTTGGTTATGATAATTAGTTGGTGTACTAATCTATTGTTCTTACAAGTTAAACCTTGATCAAAAGTTTAGTTTATAAAAACAAGCATTAAGTCTAACCAATCAATTCAAGATCAATTCAAGTTTCATAAGTTTACTTTCATAAACTTAAAAACAAAAACATCCATTTGTTTATCAAATTGCTTAAGAAATGGTCAATACAAAAGGTAACCGATCATAGACAAAAGGCTACAATTGATTCTCAACAACTAATCTTACGACCATTTAGATGTTTCCAACCAATCCAATTTGATAATCAAAAAGCATTTCTATTACAACCACACCTTAGTTCCTTTGTATAATCAAGAATAATGGGTAAAAACAATCATCCATAGACAAAATGATTATGACTAGTTGAATAACACGAAGTTCTTTCGACCCCAACGATTATTGTCAATTAGCCAAACTTGATTAACAAATGTCACTATGAAACTTTAGCACAATTGGATCTTAGAATCAACTTGAAATTGAATTAAAACATGTTAACACAACCACTAACTAATCATATGATAATTAACATCATTTAAGCAAGTGCATAAAGAAACTAGCCACTTATAGCAATCATAAACATAAACTCATAACTTTGAACATTAGAAAACATGATTAAAGGTCTTACAATGATGGAAATGAGATTACAAATGATGTAGTAATGATGCCTCAAGTATTGGTGATGATTTCTTGATGGTTTGACCTCCAAATGATGACTTCTTGGACCTCCAAAGTTTCGGAACTTTATGAACGAATTTAGGCTTTGAGAGAGTAGTAGTGGTGGTAAGATAGGTGTGAGAGAAGATCTCTCAAGTTGTGGTGTATTTGGATTATGAAAACATACACAAATGAGTCCTATTTATACTACTCTCAAGCCCTTGGGGTTATAAATGCATTACTTGGTCACCAAGGAGATTGGAAGGGACTAGAATACATGTAGGAAGGACCTAGAATCGTTTGGAACAAGTTTGGAACCTTATTAATGGAAAATTGGCTGAAACAGAACCTCCAACCGGATCCGGTTGAGCTCCAACCGTCCGGTTGGTCTACGTGACCAATCTCCAGCCGGATCCGGTTGCGGGGCTCGACCGATCGGTTGGAGCAAAATCACAAAAATTCATAAACAGCAAAGTTGTAGATCTTTCTCTTAGCTTTCCGTGGCCGCGAACCGGGGGTCAAACGGAGTCCGTATGCAAAAGTTATGGCCAAAATGGTGAAGGTGTGTCGGGAACAACGAGTCTTCCAATATGTCTTTGTTTTAGCTTCTTTTCTTCATTTCTTTCTCGTTTCCCTTCTTGAACTTTATTCTTGAGTCTTTGGACCACTAACTTGATGACTTTATCTTCTCGAATACACTCCACAAGTCTTGCTTTGGCCGGGAATTCTTCGTATGTGGAGAAATCTTCGTATTTTACTTCTTTTTCCGCCTTTTTCTCCACTTTCCTGTACTTGGCTACAAATGAACTAGCAAACGCACTTTTGTACGATTAAGCATCAAAAGCATATGATTATAGCCAAATAACACACATAAAAGCACGGATAACGCTACTAAAAACATGCACAATTTGAGCGTTATCAAATTCCCCCACACTTAAACTTTGCTTGCCCTCAAGAAAATCTAAGAAAAGAAAAATTAAAAGACAAACCTAAATGACAAACGAAAAGAAAATAATAAAAAAAAATCGAAATATTTTTTTTTTTTTTTTTTTTTTTTAACAGAACAAACCTAAAAATAAGCGAAAATGAGCGCAAACTCCCCACACTTAAGGTTTTGCTTGCCTCAAGCAAATCTAGAAATAAGAAAATAAATCCCACATGGTGCATGAAATATGATTAGAAAATGTGATGCAAATCTACCAAGTACAAGTACGAGATAAGATTCATCATTTTAAGCTTTTAGAGGTGAAAATCGAGATGTTTGACAATACCTCATGGATTCTCTTGCTTGATAACATGGCTAAGCACCTCACGAATAAGAACGGATGTATAAGTCACTCAACACTCAATTTATGATGGATAGTATTAAGGAATAGTACACTCATATTGCTCACCATGATCTAAATATTACCATAGGCTTGTACAAGAAACAAAACTCCACCGACGTGGCGTAAGCACCAAGTGTAAACATCTAAAGAGGGCTTTTATTCGGGTTATAACAATAGGCTTAGGGTGAATAAAGGGTATGGATAAGGCATGGGAAGATTAATGAAATTGGTGTTAAAAGAAAAATGAAGTCAAGTCTAATACCGATGTTGCTATTCACGAACAAATCGCAAACCCGTAAATGATTATAGTTACAAACTTCTTTTCACATATCGATCACCAAATATATATATCACGTCTTAGCACATTGGCTAATCGATAACTCAAACATACTTCATCTTCCTTCATCTTCATAATAATATAGCACATTGGCTATAATTGTCATCACATATATTTTTTTTTTTTTTTTTTCTTTTTTTTTTTTTTCGATGACATTTTTTTCGATGACTTTTTCTTTTTTTTTTTTTTTTTTTTTTTTAACATAACATCTCCTCCACACTTCATATTTGCATACACCGCAAAAATTGACAAAGTGCGGCTAACTCATAATCAAAAACAATCCAACATAACAAGCAACTAGCAACCAACCATTTAGACATTGACAAGGGGTAGGCTAAGGTTTAAAGTGTAAAATATTTTTGTATTTTTCTGGATTTAACAAGAACGAAAAGGATGGCTCAGAGGGTGTAACTAAGGGTATCTAGCGCTAAAGATGAGCGCTAACAAATGGGTCCATGTGGGTGGATAACTAACCGATGTGGCTAGCTAATATATCATTAGATGTAAACGGAAGGCCATTTGGTTTTATTCCTAAGGTTGCCTCTTTATCACGATAAACACTTATATCACACGAATGTGATCTTACTGCGGTCTGGTAATGATTTGCAAGTACAAGTTCTAGAATAAATAAAATCACCGGCACACTCATAGCAAAAGATTCAAGTATAAAAGATGTATGCTATTAAGAAATAGGCTAAAATCCTCACAATTTAGTGGAAAGGGTTATAATATGTGCTAGCAAATGTCATCGATCCCAGAATGGATTGCAATATTAATCGGGACACATCTCAAGTTTTCAAAATTACCGATTTCACCAAAGGTTGATCCAAATATTCTAATATATTATCCTATAAGCGTGAAAACAACTAGATCATGAGGCAAACAAGTTCACAAAATTTTAAAAAACTGCCCAAAAATTTTGGATTTTAAAACTAGTTTCGCTTTTCTTATTTAACTTTCCCCACACTTAAGTTAAGCATAATCCTCAATATGAAAAATAAACTTCAAAGCATGTAAGATAGGGAAAATGAAATAATAAATCCAAGAGAAACGAAACTTCCCGGTCAAGAAATCGCGTTGAACTCCATATGATAAATGCTACGATAAGCTAGCATACGCTTGTGAGAATAATCGATTTCAAATCCAAGCATCCTCCTCCATCACCGCGCAATTATTCAAACAAACAAAACAAGCAAGACAAACAAAATGCACACAATAATAGATATTATTAGCATGCAACACCCCCATACTTAATATTTTTCAAGTTTTGAAAAGAATTTTGCTAAAAGGGTGTACATGTTTATTTAAAACAAACAAACAATTAAAAGCACGGGTTGCCTCCCGAGAAGCGCTTAATTTATTTATGAGTCATTAGCTAGACTCTTCCCGGGTTAGGATACTTTGACAATACGATTCAAATGGGGAATTTCGCCTAAACGTTGAGGGTATGGGATCTTTGGTTTGTACTCCACAAGTGATGGAGATACATTTGATTCTTTTGGTTTGACCAAGTGAAAGTCCTTCTTCGTTATCTTGAACGCTTGATCGATTTCATTAGAAATGAGGACAGTTGGTGGATCTTTTGATTTTTCAGAGGGTCATTGACTTTCCACTCCCGGTGAATACGGCATCCACATTCTCAAGGCGAGATGTAGGAGGTGGGTCATCCTACCATTTTGTCTTAAATAAGCCGGATTTTGTGGCTCGCACTATTCGCCCGCCTCCATTCCGCTTCCTTCAATTTCATTGAAATTCATATCACCAACATGATTTGGAAATACATGATGTTCGTAACCTTTAATTGAGTGGTTGGGATATGCATGGTGCAATCCTCAAGAAAAGGTGTCACGGTTGGTGAGTTAGACTTGATTTGGTTCGGATTTGGCGTTGTTGGAATGTTCTCGATCTCGCCCTCTTCGATAGATTCAACCTCACCCTTATCGTTATCTTTTCAATTAAGGGTGTTTTGTAGACAAATTCATGTCTCGAGTTGGTATATGTGGTGTAAGGAAGAGATTCAACATGATGGATTTCCCGCCCTGGCTTAATCTTTCTACCCTCCTCCAAGTCTTGGATTATCGCTTGTTGGTTCCTTCTTCCTTGATCGACTTTACGCTCCAATTCAACCAACAGTTCGTTATATTCTCATTGGCTTTGATGACCGCCATCCACTCTCTCATCATCTCCTCCGTGAGGTTTTAGGTGTATTGAAATGTTGTGATGGATGTGGCTGATATCGAGAATAGTTTTGGGTTGGGTTGTGGTATGGAAAGGAGTACGAATTTTTGGAATTTTGGTTGTGATATCCTCCGTGATATCCTTCATGTTGAACTTGGTTCGCTTCCATGGGATCACACATCGGCGTGTCATCCTCAGCATTGTGTTTTGAAGCATGGTGATTATTTCGTAGTTCCATCATCTCTCCGTATGCTTATGAATTGGGCATCGATGTTGGTGGAAAGAGCTTCCAATTTCTCGATCGCAAGGCATGATCGGTATTGATGTTGCTTCCACCGCGAAACCAACGGCTTTCGGATTGGAATTGATCATATATTTTCCGAGAGATCAAGCTTGAGTTGGACCCCGCCCTCGAGGATTTTGAAAGCTTCGCTTGGAGTTTTGTAGAGGAAGATTCCTCCGCCGAGATTTCCTTGAGTTGGATCGCCTAAACCGTGATAGAATATTTGAATTATCGCCCTTTGGTTAGACCGTGTCCATGACAAGTGCGAAGCATATCTTTCATACGGAGCCAAGCGTCAATGAGAGTTTCATGATCGATTTGGTGAAAGTTGTGAATGTTATTTAGAGACGCTTAAACTTAGCGGGAGAAAAGTATCGGCTAATAAAAGCTTCTCTCATCTCTTCCCACGTAGTAATCGCTCCTTCATTTAACTCGCTCAACCAAATCTTGGCTTCTCCGGTTAATGAGAAAGGAAAAGTCCTCAATGTAACCACTTCCTCTTGATTTTCACCATATTGAATAGGCTACTAATCTCAATAAAATCGGCTATATGTCGGTGAGGATCGGATCGATTCTCCCATCAAATTGATTCTCCGAATCATTTGCATGCGGGTACCCTTGATATGGAAATTGTTGGGAAAAGGGCGTTGAATAACAATGAACTAGGTGTTGGTGCAACGGTCCTAGTGTTGACCACATGGGTTGGTCATCGGGATCAATGACGATTATGGTTGGGGAATCGGTTGAGGTTTGAATTTCTTCAAATATGTCGACACGACAAAGAGTTCCTCGATGAACGGTGGTTTCGGATAAGGTTTGGGTTTAATCCTCTTTGATTTGACGCTTAAGCTCGAGAGTGGACTAACGAGTTGATCATTCCAAGAGTGTGAGTTTATAAAACACAAAGCGTTTCACAAAATATTTTAAAAATAAAAATAAAATGATAAAACAATGAAAACAAACATGAAGAATTTTTTTTTTTTTTTTTTTTTTTTTTTTCGTAAAATGACTTGAAAGAAATAAACAAAATAACTTTAAGACCCTTTTTTTTTATTTAAAAAGAAAACTAGTTATGACTTTTTCTTTCTTTTCCCAAGGGTTCTCGTAGCTCCATTGAAACGCACAAAGAAGCGGAGAAGGTGTCGTGTAAGCATATTAAAACCAAACTTTAGGGAATCGGAGACCCGCTTTAAACCTCTCACACAGCTTTGTTTCCAATGGGTGAGCCTTACTTTCGAGGGAAAATTTTTATTAAATAATCTACCAAACAAACAAACAAGGAAAACACAAATTTTTATTTTGACAGATGAGAAACCGATCGGTCGATTCCACCGATCCGTTGATTTGGTTTGATGTTCAGCCGAATCGGTTACGGTAGTGACCGATCGGCCGGACGAACCGGTAAGAAAAGGATTTTTTCGCAATCAAAGACGGCACAACTAGGGAATGATTTGAACACGATTCAAGCACACAAAACACAAATAAATCCCGCAATGCGCGCCTAAAACTTGATGTGTCTCGCGACTACTAGTTTTAAATTTATAACAAGGATTACCGAATTGCTAAGAACACACGGGCAAGTATGACCCTTTCGTATGTAGTTAGTTTTGGTTGGTGTCGAGGTCGCTCACTAGGATTTGGGTGTTTTCAATTGTGAAGAATCTATGTAATAACAAGTAACACGAAAGTGGTAAATGGTTGTCACGTCCCAAAATACCATATAAGCAACAAGGTAACACGAAAATAATGATTAAGGGAATTCAATAAGATTAAAACTACACTTGCTTAAACTTAGTTTCTTATCCATGATTAGTATGATTGTGTTAACCTCTACTTAACATGTTGGTTATGATAATTAGTTGGTGTACTAATCTATTGTTCTTACAAGTTAAACCTTGATCAAAAGTTTAGTTTATAAAAACAAGCATTAAGTCTAACCAATCAATTCAAGATCAATTCAAGTTTCATAAGTTTACTTTCATAAACTTAAACACAAAACATCCATTTGTTTATCAAATTGCTTAAGAAATGGTCAATACAAAAGGTAACCGATCATAGACAAAAGGCTACAATTGATTCTCAACAACTAATCTTACGACCATTTAGATGTTTCCAACCAATCCAATTTGATAATCAAAAGCATTTCTATTACAACCACACCTTAGTTCCTTTGTATAATCAAGAATAATGGGTAAAACAATCATCCATAGACAAAATGATTATGACTAGTTGAATAACACGAAGTTCTTTCGACCCCAACGATTATTGTCAATTAGCCAAACTTGATTAACAAATGTCACTATGAAACTTTAGCACAATTGGATCTTAGAATCAACTTGAAATTGAATTAAAACATGTTAACACAACCACTAACTAATCATATGATAATTAACATCATTTAAGCAAGTGCATAAAGAAACTAGCCACTTATAGCAATCATAAACATAAACTCATAACTTTGAACATTAGAAAACATGATTAAAGGTCTTACAATGATGGAAATGAGATTACAAATGATGTAGTAATGATGCCTCAAGTATTGGTGATGATTTCTTGATGGTTTGACCTCCAAATGATGACTTCTTGGACCTCCAAAGTTTCCTGGAACTTTATGAACGAATTTAGGCTTTGAGAGAGTAGTAGTGGTGGTAAGATAGGTGTGAGAGAAGATCTCTCAAGTTGTGGTGTATTTGGATTATGAAAACATACACAAATGAGTCCTATTTATACTACTCTCAAGCCCTTGGGGTTATAAATGCATTACTTGGTCACCAAGGAGATTGGAAGGGACTAGAATACATGTAGGAAGGACCTAGAATCATTTGGAACAAGTTTGGAACCTTATTAATGGAAAATTGGCTGAAAGAACCTCCAACCGGATCCGGTTGAGCTCCAACCGTCCGTTGGTCTACGTGACCAATCTCCACCGGATCCGGTTATGGGCTCGACCGATCGGTTGGAGCAAAATCACAAAAATTCATAAACAGCAAAGTTGTAGATCTTTCTCTTAGCTTTCCGTGGTCACGAACCGGGGTCAAACGGAGTCCGTATGCAAAAGTTATGGCCAAATGGTGAAGGTGTGTCGGAACAACGAGTCTTCCAATATGTCTTTGTTTTAGCTTTTTTCTTCATTTCTTTCTCGCTTCCTTCTTGAACTTTATTCTTGAGTCTTTGGACCACTAACTTGATGACTTTATCTTCTCGAATACACTCCACAAGTCTTGCTTTGGCCGGAATTCTTCAGATGTGGAGAAATCTTCGATTTTACTTCTTTTCCGCCTTTTCTCCACTTTCCGTATTTGGCTACAAATGAACTAGCAAACGACTTTTGTACGACACATCAAAAGCATATGATTATAGCCAAATAACACACATAAAATCACGGATAACGCTACTAAAACATGCACAATTTGAGCGCTATCGCGGTCGTAGAGGCGCCTTTAAGGCGACCTACTTTCGCCTCTTTTCCATCCACGTTAGGATTTGGTTCCGATTCATACCAACTTGATCGCCAAGTTGGATGTTACATTCAGTCAAGACCCATCCATGTTAAAAACCCTTGTTCCATCTCTCTAAACCCCACAACCAATTCAAGTACACGACACAACCAAAGGCATAAGCAAATCGAATAGAATAAGAAAACCCTAATCGAACGTTAGGGTTTAAACCACAAAGGATTCGAACCTATCCCATAATACAACGTTGAAGCAGGCCGAGTAGCAATACAACCACAAATACCCAGAAAAAAACGAATTTAAGAAACCCTAAAAAAAATGATTCTACAAAAAGACCTAAATCAGGAGAAACAATACCTAAAACCAATCAAGAACCAATTAACTATGATGTTAATCGATATCAAAATCCGTTACAAGCAAAGAATCCCAAGGAATAGGCGAATTGAAGAAAAACGATAAAGGGATGTTAGGGTTTAAAACACGATTTACTAAATTCTAAAAGTGATCACACCAAAACCAGAAAATAATGCGAATTAGCAACAAGAATGATCAAATTAATGAATAACACGAATACTAATCAATGAATCTAAACAAATCGTTGCAAAAAACACAAGAATTAAGTGGAATATGGTGAAAACCGATTAGTAGCAGTTAGGGAGAAGAAAATCGCCTAGAGAGAGAGTTTTTTTAGGAAGCGGTTTGAGTCTCGTACTATTTTCGTGTATGCGGTTTGATGTCATTTGGGTGCGATTTAATCTGATCAAGGAAGCAATTTATCAAGTTCTTGGATGTGGTTTGTCTAGGTTCGTTGTATCGAAAGCGGTTAGACTTAAGCGGTTTGACTCACGCGGTTTGACATAAGCGGTTTTACTCAAGCGGTTTGATTTAAGTGGTTTGATAAGAAGCGGTTTGATAAAAAACAGTTTGATTTAAGCGGTTTGTATTCCAAATGTTCGACAATCCCGCGATTTGACCAATGCGATTTGAAAACCGCGATTTGATCAAAAACCGAGTTTTGACTTTACGGTTAGACTATTTGAGTTTTGACAATTTGCGGCTTGACCAAAGTTGACATTTTGTGCTAAAACTTCAAACAACCATAACTTTTGAACCATATCTGCTTTCAAATAAATATCAACAAACCGAACCAAGAGGGAACCATTTAGAACTAGTTAAGAACCGAATATTCCAAACAAGAACCAAGCAGAACCGCTTAAGAAAATGCTATTTTGGCCAAGAACCGCTTAGATCCAAATGAGAACCGCTTATTCCTATTAGGATTTAGAAAATCCATAGTGAAGTGTCGGTCACCCTAACTATTGTCTAGCATATGTTAGCTCAGAGACATTACTTTATCTAATAGTTAGTTAGTTAGTTAGAGTAACACCGTGGAGGACGGACGGGTCTTTACCCACCGTATGCCCGATCCACAAAGCAGACAAAGGGCGATTATGTAAAACTATAAATACCTCTACCACCCAAGGTGTAGGGTTGATGTTTCGCTTTTTAATCTAACCTTCTCTTTGTTTTTCTCTCACTTTCTCTCTCTAGAAAGGATCCCATCTCCCACTTTATCTCTCTAAGTTTCTTGCTAAGATTCGAACCATACAATTGATTATTTGTGTGTTACAATAACAAATATCCAACAATTGGTATCAAGAGCCATGGTTAGATCATAAAGATTGGTTATTTGTGTGCTTTGTTGGTTCGAATTCTATACCCTAAAAGTGTTAAAGTCTGAATTTTGATAGTACTTTTGTGTTTAGAATCATCATAAGTGCTTAGGTTTTGCTTTGGAAGGATTAATTCATCTTGGTTATAGTGTTTTGGATTGGAAAAGTTTAGTTTTTGAAGAGTTTCAAGGAAGCGGTTTGAGTCTCGTACTATTTTCTTGTATGCGGTTTGATGTCATTTGGGTGCGATTTAATCTGATCAAGGAAGCGATTTATCAAGTTCTTGGATGCGGTTGTCTAGATTCATTGTATCGAAAGCGGTTTGACTTAAGCGGTTTGACTCACGCGGTTTGTCTTCAGCGGTTTGACATAAGCGGTTTTACTCAAGCGGTTTGATTTAAGTGGTTTGATAAGAAGCGGTTTGCTAAAAAGCAGTTTGATTTAAGCGGTTTGTATTCCAGCGGTTTGACAATCCTGCGATTTGACCAATGCGATTTGAACACTGCGATTTGATCAAAAACTGAGTTTTTACTTTTACGGTTTGACTATTTGAGTTTTGGCAACTTGTCGCTTGACCAAAGTTGACATTTTATGCTAAAACTTCAAACGACCATAACTTTTGAACCAGAATCTGCTTTCAAATAAATATCTGTCAAAATGCCCGTAATAGCCGAATCAGAGGGAACCAAGAAAACTAGTTAAGAACCGAATATTCCAAAGAAGAACCAAGAAGAACCAAGTAAGAAAATGCTATTTTGGCAAATAACCGCTTGATCCAAATAAGAACCGCTTATTCCTATCGTGATTTAGAAAATCCATAGTGAAGTGTCGGTCACCCCAACAATTGTCTAGCATATGTCACCGTAAACATTACTTTATCTAATAGTTAGTAAGTTAGTTAGAGTAACACCGTGGAGGACTGGACGGTCTTTTCCCATCAGATGCTCGATCCACAACCGACAAAGGCGACATGTAAAACTATAAATACCTCTACCTCCCAAGGTAGAGGTTGGATGTTTCTTTCTTAATCTAACCTTCTTTTTTTTTCTCTCACTTTCTCTCTAGAAAGGATCCCATCTCCCACTTTCTCTCTAAGTTTCTTGCTAAGATTCAAACCATATAATTGATTGTTTGTGTGTTACAATAACAAATATCCAACAATTGGTATCAATGTACCATGGTTAGATCATAAAGATTGGTTATTTGTGTGCTTTGTTGGTTCGAATTCTATACCCTAAAAGTGTTAAAGTTTGAATTTTGATTGTACTTTTGTGTTTAGAATCATCATAAGTGCTTAGGTTTTGGTTTGGAAGGCTTAATTCATCTTGGTTATAGTGTTTTGGATTTTAAAAGTTTAGTTTTTGAAGAGTTTCAAGGAAGCGGTTTGAGTCTCGTACTATTTTCTTGTATGCGGTTTGATGTCATTTGGGTGCGATTTAATCTGATCAAGGAAGCGATTTATCAAGTTCCTTGATGCGGTTTGTCTAGATTCTTTGTATTGAAAGCGGTTTGACTTAAGCGGTTTGACTCAAGCGGTTTGTCTTCAACGGTTTGACATAAGCGGTTTTACTCAAGCGGTTTGTCTTCAGCGGTTTGATTTAAGTGGTTTGATAAGAAGCGGTTTGATAAAAAGTAGTTTGATTTATGCGGTTTGTAATCCAGCGGTTTGACAATCCTGCGATTTGACCAAAAAAACTGAGTTTTGACTTTTACGGTTTGACTATTTGAGTTTTGACAACTTGCGGCTTGACCAAAGTTGACATTTTATGCCAAAACTTCAAACGGTCATAACTTTTGAACCAGAATCTGCTTTCATAAATATCTCATCAAAATGACCGTAATACCGAACTAGTTGGAACTGTTAGAACTAGTTAAGAACCGAATATTCCACCCAAGAACCAAGAAGAACCAGCTTAAGAAAATGCTATTTTGGCCAAGAACCGCTTAGATCCAACTAAGAGTCGCTTATTCCTATTAGGATTTAGAAAATCCATAGTGAAGTGTCGGTCACCTCAACTATTTTCTAGCATATGTTAGCTCGTAGACATTACTTAATCTAATAGTTAGTTAGTTAGTTGAGTAACACCGTGGAGGACTGACGGTCTTTACCCATGTGATGCTCGATCCACACCGACAAAGGGCGACATGTAAAACTATAAATACCCTCTACCTCCTAAGGTAGAGGTTTGATGTTTCGCTTAATCTAACCTTCTTTGTTTTTCTCTCACTTTCTCTCTCTAGAAAGGATCCCATCTCCCACTTTCTCTCTCTAAGTTTCTTGCAAAGATTCGAACCATATAATTGATTATTTGTGTGTTAAAATAACAAATATCCAACAATTGGTATCAAGAGCCATGGTTAGATCATAAAGATTGGTTATTTGTGTGCCTTGTTGCTTCGAATTCTACACCCTAAAAGTGTTAAAGTTTGAATTTTGATAGTACTTTTGTGTTTAGAATCATCATAAGTGCTTAGGTTTTGCTTTGGAAGGCTTAATTCATCTTGGATATAGTGTTTTGGATTGGAAAAGTTTAGTTTTTGAAGAGTTTCAAGGAAGCGGTTTGAGTCTCGTACTATTTTCTTGTATGTGGTTTGATGTCATTTTGGTGCGATTTAATCTGATCAAGGAAGCGATTTATCAAGTTCTTTGTATGTGGTTTGAGTCTCGTACTAGATTCGTTGTATCGAAAGCGGTTTGACTTAAGCGGTTTGACTCACACGGTTTGTCTTCAGCGGTTTGACATAAGCGGTTTTACTCAAGCGGTTTGTCTTCAGCGGTTTGATTTATGTGGTTTGATAAGAAGCGGTTTGATAAAAAGCAGCTTGATTTAAGAGGTTTCTATTCCAAATGGGTCGACAATCCCGCGATTTGACCAATGCGATTTGAACACCGCGATTTAATCAAAAACCGAGTTTTGACTTTACGGTTTGACTATTTGAGTTTTGACAACTTGCGGCTTGACCAAAGTTGACATTTTATGCCAAAACTTCAAACGACCATAACTTTTGAACCAGAATCTGCTTTCAAATAAATATCATCAAATGCCCGTAATGTACTGAACTCAGAGGGAACCAAGTTAAACTAGTTAAGAACCGAATATTCCAAAGAAAGAACCAAGAAGAACCAGCTAAGAAAATGCTATTTTGGCAACAACCGCTTGGATCCAAATAAGAACCGCTTATTCCTATCAAGATTTAGAAAATCCATAGTGAAGTGTAGGTCACCCCAACTATTGTCTAGCATATGTCACCGTAGACATTACTTTATCTAATAGTTAGTGAGTTAGTTAGAGTAACACCGTGGAGGACGGACGGGTCTTTACCCACCAGATGCTCGATCCACACCGAGAAAGGGTGACATGTAAACTATAAATACCTCTACCTCCCAAGGTAGGGTTGGATGTTTCGCTTCTTAATCTAACCTTCTCATTTTTTCTCTCACTTTCTCTCTAGAAAGGATCCCATCTCCCACTTTCTCTCTAAGTTTCTTGCTAAGATTCGAACCATATAATTGATTGTTTGTGTGTTACAATAACAAATATCCAACAATTGGTATCAACACCGTGGTTAGATCATAAAGATTGGTTATTTGTGTTTTGTTGAATCGAATTCTATACCCTAAAAGTGTTAAAGTTTGAATTTTGATAGTACTTTTGTGTTTAGAATCATCATAAGTGCTTAGGTTTTGGTTTGGAAGGCTTAATTCATCTTGGTTATAGTGTTTTGATTTTAAAAGTTTAGTTTTGAAGAGTTTCAAGGAAGCGGTTCGAGTCTCGTACTATTTTCGTGATGCGGTTTGATGTCATTTGGGTGCGATTTAATCGATCAAGGAAGCGATTTATCAAGTTCCTCGGATGCGGTTAGTCTAGATTCTTTGTATCGAAAGCGGTTTGACTTAAGCGGTTTGACTCACGCGGTTTGTCTTCGCCGGTTTGACATAAGCGGTTTTACTCAAGCGGTTTGTCTTCGCCGGTTTGATTTAAGTGGTTTGATAAGAAGCGGTTTGATAAAAAGTAGTTTGATTTATGCGGTTTGTATTCCAAATGTTTGACAATCCCGCGATTTGACCAATGCGATTTGAACACCGCGATTTGGTCAAAAACCGAGTTTTGACTTTACGGTTTGACTATTTGAGTTTTGACAACTTATGGCTTGACCAAAGTTGACATTTTATGCCAAAACTTCAAACGCCATAACTTTTGAACCAGAATCTGCTTTTAAATAAATATCTCATCAAAATGACCGAACAAAATGAACTAGTAGGAACCGCTTAGAGCTAGTTAAGAACCGAATATTCCACCCAAGAACCAAGAAGAACCAAGCTTAAGAAAATGCTATTTTGGCCAAGAACCGCTTAGATCCAATGAGAACCGCTTATTCCTATTAGGATTTAGAAAATCCATAGTGAAGTGTCGGTCACCTCAACTATTGTCTAGCATATGTTAGCTCGTAGACATTACTTAATCTAATAGTTAGTTAGTTACTTAGAGTAACACCGTGGAGGACGGACGGTCTTTACCCACCGTATGCCCGATCCACGCACCGACAAAGGGCGACATGTAAAACTATAAATACCCTCACCTCTCAAGGTAGAGGGTTGATGTTTTGTTTTTAATCTAACCTTCTCTTTGTTTTTCTCTCACTTTCTCTCTAGAAAGGATCCCATCTCCACTTTCTCTCTAAGTTTCTTGCTAAGATTCGAACCATATAATTGATTGTTTGTGTGTTACAATAAACAATATCCAATAATTGGTATCAAGAGCCACGGTTAGATCCTAAAGATTGGTTATTTGTGTGGTTTGTTGGTTCGCATTCTATACCCTAAAAGTGTGAAAGTTTGAATTTTGATGGTACTTTTGTGTTTAGAATCATTATAAGTGCTTAGGTTTTGGTTTGGAAGGCTTAATTCATCTTGGTTGTAGTGTTTCGGATTGGAAAAGTTTAGTTTTGAAGAGTTTCAAGGAAGTCGCTTTGAGTCTCGTACTTTTTCTTGTATGCGGTTTGATGTCATTTGGGTGCGATTTGATTTGATCAAGGAAGCTATTTGTAAACTTCTTGGATGCGGTTTGTCAAGATTCGCTGTATCGAAGCGGTTCGACTTAAGCGGTTCGACGAAGCGGTTTGACATAAGCGGTTTGACTTAAGCGGTTTGACTCAAACGGTTTGTCTTTAGCGCTTTGAGATAAGCGGTTTGACTTAAGCAGCTTGACTCAAGATGTCTTCATGATTTGATCTAAGTCGCTTGATAAGAAGCGGTTCGAGTTTGGTTTAATAAGCGGTTTGATAAAAAGCGTTAGATTTAAGCGGTTTGTATTCCAAATGATTTGACAATCCCGCACTTTGACCAATGCGATTTGATCAAAAACCGAGTTTTGACTTTTACGGTTTGACTACTTGCGGTTTGACCACTTGCGGCTTGACCAAAGTTGACTTTTACGCCAAAACTTCAAACGGCCATAACTTTTGAACTATAACTCGTTATCAAGAAAATACCGGTCAAACGATCAAACAAATGAACCAAGAGGGAACCGCTTAGAACAAGTTAAAACCGGATATTCCACCAAGAACAATTAAGAACCGCTTAGAACTCGTTAAGGAACTAGCTATTCCACCAATAAATAGTTAGATCCAAATAGGAACCAAATTATTCCGCCAAGAACCGCTTAGATCCAAATAAACACAAATTTATTCCGCCAAGAACCAAGACAAACCAGATAAGAACTAGCTATTCCACCAAGAACCCGTAAGAACCGCTTAAGAACATGCTATTTTGGCCAAGAATCGCTTAGATCCAAATAAGAACCGCTTATTCTCGTTAGGATTTTGAAAATCCATAGTGAAGTGTTGGTCACCCCAACTATTGTCTAGCATATGTTAGCTCGTGGACATTAAGTTATCTCGTTAGTTAGTTAGTTAGTTAGAGTAACACCGCTATGACTGACGGTCTTTACCCACCGATGTCCGATCCACACCCGGCTGTAGGCGACATGTAAACTATAAATACCCTCTACCTCCCAAGGTAGAGGTTGGACCTTTCATTTCTTAATCTAACCTTCTCACCTGCTTTTTCACTCACTTTCTCTCTAGAAAGGATCCCATATCCCACTTTCTCCTCTAAGTTTCTTGCTAAGATTCAACCATATAATTGATTGTTTTTGTGTGTTACAATAACCAATATCTAACAATTGGTATCAAGAGCCATGGTTAGATCATAATGTTTGGTTATTTGTATGTTTTGTTGGTTCAAATTCATTAACTTAAAAGTGTTAAAGTTTGAATTTTGATAGTAGTTTTGTGTTTAGAATCATCATAAGTGCTTAGGTATTGGTTTGGAAGGCTTAATTCATCTTGGTTATAGTGTTTTGATTGAAAAGTTTAGTTTTCAAATAGTTTCAAAGAAGTGGTTCGAGTCTCGTACTATTTTCTTGTATGCGGTTTGATGTCAATTGCGCGATTTGATCCGATCAAGGAAGCGATTTATAAAGTTCTTGGATGCGGTTTGTCTAGATTCGTTGTTTCGCAATGTTGACTTAAGCGCTTTTACTCAACCGGTTTGTCTTTAGCGGTTTGACTTAAGCGGTTTGATTCAAGCGTTTTTCTTCGCCGGTTTGATCTAAGTGGTTTGATAAGAAGCGGTTTGAGTTAAGCGGTTTGAGAAGAAGCGGTTTGATAAAAGCGCTTGATTTAAGCGGTTTGTATTCCAATGTTTGACAATCCCACGTGTTGACCAACACGATTTGACCACCGCGATTTGAACAAAAAACTCGCTTTGACTTTAACGGTTTGACTACTTATGCGGTTTGACCACTTGCGGCTTGACCAAAGTTGACTTTTTATTTAAAAACTTCAAACGGCCATAACTTTTGAACCAGAACTCGTTTTCAAAGAAATACCACAAAATGACCGAACATCCTGATGCAATAGGAACCAAGAACAAGTTAAGAACCATATATTCCAAATTTAGAACCAAGAAGAACCGCTAGAACCAATTAAGGAACTAGCTATTCCGACCAATAAATAGTTAGAACCAAATAGAACTACCTATTCGACAAAGAACCGCTAGATTCTGCTATGAACCGCTTATTCGTGCCAAGAACTAGTACAACCCAGCTAGAACCGTGTAAGTTAGCTAATCCGCCAATAACCAAGAAGAACCGCTTATAAACATGCTATTTTGTCCAAGAACCGCTTAGATCCAAATAAGAACCGCTTATTCATGTTCGGATTTAGAAAATCCATAGTGAAGTGTCGGTCACCCCAACTATTGTCGAGTATATGTTAGCTCGTAGATATAACGCTATATATTAGGTAGTTAGAGTAACACCGTGGAGGACGGACGGGTCTTTACCCATCAGATGCCTCGATCCACAAACCCAACAAAGGGCGATTATGTAAATTATAAATACCTCACCTCCCAAGGTAGAGGTTGGATGTTTCGCTTCTTAATCTAACCTTCTTTGTTTTTCTCTCACTTTCTCTCTAGAAAGGATCCCATCTCCCACTTTCTCTCTAAGTTTCTTGCTAAGATTCGAACCATATAATTGATTGTTTGTGTGTTACAATAACAAATATCCAATAATTGGTATCAAGAGCCACGGTTAGATCCTAAAATGGGTTATTTGTGTGGTTTGTTGCCCTAAAAGTGTGAATGTTTGAATTTTGATGGTACTTTTGTGTTTAGAATCATTATAAGTGCTTAGGTTTTGGTTTGAAGGCTTAATTCATCTTGGTTATAGTGTTTTGATTGGAAAAGTTTAGTTTTGAAGAGTTTCAAGGAAGCGGTTCGAGTCTCGTATTATTTTCGCAGATGCGGTTTGATGTCATTTGGGTGCGATTTAACTGATCAAGGAAGCGATTTATCAAGTTCTTGGATGCGGTTTGTCTAGATTCGTTGTATCGAAGCGGTTTGACTTAAGCTGTTTGACTCACGTGGTTTGTCTTCGCCGTTTGACATAAGCGGTTTTACTCAAGCGTTTGTCTTCGGTTTGATTTAAGTGGTTTGATAAGAAGCGTTTGATAAAAAGCGCTTGATTTAAGAGTTTTGTATTCTAGCGGGTTGACAATCCCGCGATTTGGCCAATGCGATTTGAACATCGCGATTTGATAAAAACTGAGTTTTGACTTTTACGGTTCGACTATTTGAGTTTTGACAACTCATGGCTCGACCAAAGTTGACATTTTATGCCAAAACTTCAAACGCCATAATGTTTGAACCAGAATCTGCTTTCAATAAATATCCGCAAAATGACCGTAATAAATGAACCAAGAGGGAACCAAATAGAACTAGTTAAGAACCGAATATTCCACCAAGAACCAAGAAGAACTAGTTAAGAAAATGCTATTTTGGCTAAGAACCGCTTAGATCCAAATTGAGAATCGCTTATTCCTATTAGGATTTAGAAAATCCATAGTGAAGTGTCGGTCACCCCAACTATTGTCTAGCATATGTTAGCTCAGAGACATTACTTTATCTAATAGTTAGTTAGTTAGTTAGAGTAACACCGTGGAGGACGGACGGGCTTTACCCATCGATGCTCGATCCACACCGACAAAGCGGCGACATGTAAACTATAAATACCCTCTACCTCCCAAGGTAGAGGGTTGGATGTTTCGCTTTAATCTAACCTTCTCTTTGTTTTTCTTACTTTCTCTCTAGAAAGGATCCCATCTCCCACTTTCTCTCTAAGTTTCTTGCTAAGATTTGAACCATATAATTGATTTTTGTGTGTTACAACAAACAAAGATCCAATAATTGGTATCAAGAGCCACGGTTAGATCATAAAGATTGGTTATTTGTGTGTTTTGTTGGTTCAATTTATACCCAAAAGTGTGAAAGTTTGAATATTGATGGTACTTTTGTGTTTAGAATCATCATAAGTGCTTAGGTTTTGGTTTGGAAGGCTTAATTCATCTTGGTTATAGTGTTTCGATTGAAAAGTTTAGTTTTGAAGAGTTTCAAGGAAGCGGTTTGAGTCTCGTACTATTTTCTTGTATGCGGTTTGATGTCTCGTACTATTTTCTTGTATGTGGTTTGATGTCATTTGTGTGCGATTTGATCCGATCAAGGAAGCGATTTGTAAAGTTCTTGGATGCGGCTTCAGGTAGATTCGCTGTATCCAAGCGGTTTGATTTAAGCGGTTTGACGAAGCGGTTTGACATAAGCGGTTTGATGAAGCTTGCTTGACTTAAGCGGTTTAACTTAAGCGTGTTTAACTCAAGATGTCTTCAAGTGATTTGATCTAAGCGGTTTGATAAGAAGCGGTTGAGTTAAGCTTGTTTGATAAGAAGCGGTTTGATAAAAAGCGTTAGATTTAAGCGGTTTGTATTCCACCGCTTGACAATCCCGCATTTGACCAATGCGATTCGACCACCGCGATTTGATCAAAAACCGATTTTTACTTTTACGGTTTGACTACTTATGGTTTGACCACTTGTGTCTTGACCAAAGTTGACTTTTTACGCCATAACTTCAAACGGCCATAACTTTTGAACCAGAATAATCGTTATCAAGAAAATACCGTCAAAACGACCAAACAAACTGGACCACTAGGAACTAGTTAGAACAAGTTAAAACTGGATATTCCAACCAAGAACTAGTAAGAACCAGCTAGAACTCGTTATGGAACTAGCTATTCCACCAATAAATAGTTAGATCCAAATAGGAACCAAATTTATTCCGCCAAGAACCGCTTAGATCTAGCTAAACACTTCGCTCCGCCAAGAACCAGTACAAACCAGATAAGAACTAGCTATTCTAGCCAAGAACCCGTAAGAAAAAGTTAAGAACGTGCTATTTTCGCCAAGAATCACTTAGATCCAGCTAAGAACTTGTTGGGAATAATTTGTTACCATGGATAGTTGTTGTTTACACTGCTTGGATTAACACTAGCAGTGGAAACGTATTCCCACTACCAGTTCATTATTACCATCGCTATCGCTTTAAGTTTAGTTAAACGCCTAGATAAGTATAGAATAGATTGTGTGTATATTCTATAATGTTAGCTTTATACTTATCTTGCAAAGGACTCCTTGTTGTATAAAAGGAGATCCTAGGTCATTATCTTAGGTACGTATGTTTACACATTAGTTTACCTACGAAAGCTTCAAGGTGTAACCCTAGTGATACTAAGATCACTCGTATTATTTCATTAATAATATTGGAGCTTGAGTTTTGTGTTTAACTTGTGTTCATTCTCATTACATCATATAAGTTGTCTTCTAAGTATTACTTAAGTAAATTCCACTTGCTTGATAATATTATACAAAATATCATTGACACAAGGAGAGTGTCCCAGATCCATCAAGTGGTATCAGAGCGAAGGTTCTGGTATTTTGTTTTAGAAGATCTAAAGCATTTGCTTAACTTACTCACTCAGTTCAATGGAGATGGAAAACAACCAATCAAACTCTTCTTCTACACCCAGACTCCCTAAGTTTAAGCTTAATGAGTTTGAGATGTGGAGGATATTGATTGAGCAATACTTCCTCATACAGGACTATGCTCTATGGGTGATCATTCAACTTGGTGATTCTTTCAAGCCCGTGACTAGTACTGTGAAGGTTGGAGAAACAGGTGTTGTGAAAGTTTCGGTGCCTGAATCCAATGTTGAAAAGGCAATGAGGAAGAATGATCTTAAGGCTAGAAGTATATTTCTGATGACTCTTCCCAGAGACCAGATCATTGCATTCAGCAAGTTAAAGACTGCTAAAGAATTATTTGAAGAAATTTGCTCAGTATTTGGTGGTAATGACGCTACTAAGAAGACTCAAAAGACGTTGTTGAAGCAAAGCTATGAAAACTTCACTGCTTAAAGCAATGACTCACTTTATAGCATTTTTACCAAGCTTCAGAAGATTGTTACACAGCTAACTGTGCTTGGCATTGAGGTAGAAAAGGAAGACCTCAATTTGAAGTTTTTAAGAAGTTTACTGATAAGGTTTTAAAAGGTACCATTTTGAGGGTCGCTAAGTACTTATTTGATCACTTTGTATCCGTTATTGCTTAATATCGCTCCTTTTCACTTTTTAGGTCTCGTGAAGGCAAATGCCGGAATGGCACTTATTTGGACCTAAAAGGCGAATATATGAAGAAAATGGCCAAAGTCGGAATCTAGGCACTCACAGCTGTCGGGTTAGAAGGCGACGACGCCAGTGCTATTGGCGACGCCGCCCTAAAAATGTTGTGACGCCGTAACACAAAACTCAGATTTTCAAGTGACGACGCCTAGTTGTGGAAGAGTAGGTCGTCGCCACTCGCACGGCCTAGATGCAATCCAGACGACGCCGAATCGAAGAGGACGGCGCCACGGACATAAGGTGACGCCGCAAGGTTAACGCGGCCAAGACAAAACCCTAATGAGGAGACATACACGGCGCCACTAAACATAAGGTGACGCCGCCGTAATTGTAATCTTATATATAAATCCGAATTTTTCGCCTTTATGTGGAGAGTCTTTGGAGTAAAACCTAAAACCGAACCTAAGGTGTCTTGTACAATATTTTAGGGTATTAAACCCTATCTTACACCAAGATAAGTCTTTACTTCATTAATTCAATTATGTCTTTGATTATTTGTGTGTATGCTAGCATGTTCTCCATGTCCACTAATTTATTTGTATGTTTGCTTAGGAAGTATGAAACTTAATTATTGAATATTGATTGGTTGTTTCTTATCTTAGTTGATTAATGATCTAGTAATGTGATAGGTCATTCGCTGTGTACTTAATGCTTGATTCATCTTTGTGAACCTTAGAATATAATTACCGAGTAATTGTAGGCTAAACCATCCAAAGAGCGCAAGTAGAGTAGGAGTTTATAATCCCTAGTGGGTTTGTAGACAAGACCCTTGGTAAGTTCAAAGAAGGTAGAGGGTTGGACGTTTCATTTCTTAATCTAACCTTCTCTTTGTTTTTCTCTCACTTTCTCTCTCTAGAAAGGATCCCATCTCCCACTTTCTCTCTAAGTTTCTTGCTAAGATTCGAACCATATAATTGATTGTTTGTGTGTTACAATAACCAATATCCAACAATTGGTATCAAGAGCCATGGTTAGATCATAAAGATTGGTTATTTTTGTGTTTTGTTGGTTCGAATTCTATACCCTAAAAGTGTTAAAGTTTAAATTTTGATAGTACTTTTGTGTTTAGAATCATCATAAGTGCTTAATTTTTGGTTTGGAAGGTTTAATTCATCTTGGTTATAGTGTTTTGGATTGGAAAAGTTTAGTTTTAGAAGAGTTTCAAGGAAGCGGTTCGAGTCTCGTACTATTTTCGTGTATGCGTTTTGATGTCATTTGGGTGCGATTTGATCTGATCAAGGAAGCGATTTGCCAAGTTCTTGGATGCGGTTTGTCTAGATTCGTTGATCGAAGCGGTTTGTATCGAAAGCGGTTTGACTTAAGCGGTTTGACTAAGCGGTTTGACTCAGCGGTTTGACTTTAGCGGTTTGACTTAAGCGGTTTGACTCAGCGGTTTGTCGCCGTTTGATCTAAGCGGTTTGATAAGCGGTTTGATAAAGCGGTTTGATAAGCGGTTTGATAAAAAGCGCTTGATTTAAGCGGTTTGTATTCCAAATGTTTGACAATCCCGCGATTTGACCAATGCGATTTGAACACCGCGATTGATCAAAAACCGAGTTTTGACTTTTACGGTTTGACTATTTGCGCTTTGACCACTTGCATGGCTTGACCAAAGTTGACTTTTATGTCAAAACTTCAAACGGCCATAACTTTTGAACCAGAATCTGCTTTTCAAATAAATATCCAAAAATGACCGAACAACTGAACCAAGAGGGAACCAAGCTAGAACTAGTTAAGAACCGATATTCCAAAAGAAAGAACCAAGAAGAACCGCTTAAGAAAATGCTATTTTGGCCAAGAACCGCTTAGATCCAAATAAGAACCGCTTATTCTCGTTAGGATTTAGAAAATCCATAGTGAAGTGTCGGTCACCCCAACTATTGTCTAGCATATGTTAGCTCAGAGACATTACGTTATCTATTAGTTAGTTAGTTAGTTAGTTAGAGTAACACCGTGGAGGACGGACGGTCTTTACCCATCGTATGCCCGATCCACACCCCGACAGAGGGCGATTATGTAAACTATAAATACCCTCTACCTCCCAAGGTAGAGGGTTGACGTTTCATTTCTTAATCTAACCTTCTTTTTTTTTTTCTCTCTTTCTCTCTAGAAAGGATCCCATCTCCCACTTTCTCTCTAAGTTTCTTGCTAAGATTCGAACCATATAATTGATTGTTTGTGTGTTACAATAACCAATATCCAACAATTGGTATCAAGAGCCATGGTTAGATCATAAAGATTGGTTATTTGTGTGTTTTGTTGGTTCGAATTTATACCCTAAAAGTGTTAAAGTTTGAATTTTGATAGTACTTTTGTGTTTAGAATCATCATAAGTGCTTAGGTTTTGGTTTGGAAGGCTTAATTCATCTTGGTTATAGTGTTTTGATTGGAAAGTTTAGTTTTGAAGAGTTTCAAGGAAGCGGTTCGAGTCTCGCACTATTTTCGTAGTATGCGGTTTGATGTCATTTGGGTGCGATTTGATCCGATCAAGGAAGCGATTTGTCAAGTTCTTGGATGCGGTTTGTCTAGATTCGCTGTATCGAAGCGGTTTGACTTAAGCGGTTTACGAAGCGGTTTGACATAAGCGGTTTGACTTAAGCGTTTGACTCAAGCGGTTTGTCTTTAGCGGTTTGACATAAGCGGTTTGACTTAAGCGGTTTGACTCAAGCGGTTTGTCTTCAAGCGGTTTGATCTAAGCGGTTTGATAAGAAGCGAGTTAAGCGGTTTGATAAGAAGATTTGATAAAAAGCGTTTGATTTAAGCGGTTTGTATTCCAAATGTTTGACAATCCCGCGATTTGACCAATGCGATTTGAACACCGCGATTTGATCAAAAAACCGAGTTTTGACTTTTACGGTTTGACTATTTGCTTTTGACCACTCATGGGCTTGACCAAAGTTGACTTTTTATGTCAAAACTTCAAACGGCCATAACTTTTGAACCAGAATCTGCTTTCGAAAAAATATCCACAAAATGACCGAATAAACTGAACCAAGAGGAACCATTTAGAACTAGTTAAGAACCGGATATTCCAGCCAAGAACCAAGAAGAACCGCTTAAGAAAATGCTATTTTGGCCAAGAACCGCTTAGATCCAAATAAGAACCGCTTATTCCTGTTAGGATTTAGAAAATCCATAGTGAAGTGTCGGTCACCCCAACTATTGTCTAGCATATGTTAGCTCAGAGACATTACGTTATCTATTAGTTAGTTAGTTAGTTAGAGTAACACCCGTGGAGGACTGGACGGTCTTTACCCATCCGTATGCTCGATCCACACCCGACAGAGGGCGATTATGTAAAACTATAAATACCCTCTACCTCCCAAGGTAGAGGGTTGGACGTTTCATTTCTTAATCTAACCTTCTCTTTGTTTTTCTCTCACTTTCTCTCTAGAAAGGATCCCATCTCCCACTTTCTCTCTAAGTTTCTTGCTAAGATTCGAACCATATAATTGATTGTTTGTGTGTTACAATAACCAATATCCAACAATTGGTATCAAGAGCCATGGTTAGATCATAAAGATTGGTTATTTGTGTGTTTTGTTGGTTCGAATTTATACCCTAAAAGTGTTAAAGTTTGAATTTTGATAGTACTTTTGTGTTTAGAATCATCATAAGTGCTTAGGTTTTGGTTTGAAGGCTTAATTCATCTTGGTTATAGTGTTTTGATTGGAAAAGTTTAGTTTTGAAGAGTTTCAAGGAAGCGGTTTGAGTCTCGTACTATTTTCGTGTATGCGGTTTGATGTCATTTGGGTGCGATTTGATCTGATCAAGGAAGCGATTTGTCAAGTTCTTGGATGCGGTTTGTCTAGATTCGTTGTATCGAAAGCGGTTTGACTTAAGCGGTTTGACTTAAGCGGTTTGACTTAAGCGGTTTGACTTAAGCGGTTTGACTTAAGCGGTTTGACATAAGCGGTTTGACTTAAGCGGTTTGACTCAAGCGGTTTGTCTTCAGCGGTTTGATCTAAGCGGTTTGATAAGAAGCGGTTTGAGTTAAGCGGTTTGATAAGAAGCGGTTTGATAAAAAGCGGTTTGATTTAAGCGGTTTGTATTCCAAATGTTTGACAATCCCGCGATTTGACCAATGCGATTTGAACATCCGCGATTTGATCAAAAACCGAGTTTTGACTTTTACGGTTTGACTATTTGCGCTTTGACCACTCATGGCTTGACCAAAGTTGACTTTTTATGTCAAAACTTCAAACGGCCATAACTTTTGAACCAGAATCTGCTTTCAAATAAATATCCACAAAATGACCGAATAAACCGAACCAAGAGGGAACCAAGAACTAGTTAAGAACCGGATATTCCAGCCAAGAACCAAGAAGAACCAGAACCGCTAAGAAAATGCTATTTTGGCCAAGAACCGCTTAGATCCAAATAAGAACCGCTTATTCCTCGTTAGGATTTAGAAAATCCATAGTGAAGTGTCGGTCACCCCAACTATTGTCTAGCATATGTTAGCTCAGAGACATTACGTTATCTATTAGTTAGTTAGTTAGTTAGTTAGAGTAACACCGTGGAGGACGGACGGTCTTTACCCACTGTATGCCCGATCCACACCGACAGAGGCGATTATGTAAAACTATAAATACCTCTACCTCCCAAGGTAGAGGGTTGGACGTTTCATTTCTTAATCTAACCTTCTCTTTGTTTTTCTCTCACTTTCTCTCTAGAAAGGATCCCATCTCCCACTTTCTCTCTAAGTTTCTTGCTAAGATTCGAACCATATAATTGATTGTTTGTGTGTTACAATAACCAATATCCAACAATTGGTATCAAGAGCCATGGTTAGATCATAAAGATTGGTTATTTATGTGTTTTGTTGGTTCGAATTTATACCCTAAAAGTGTTAAAGTTTGAATTTTGATAGTACTTTTGTGTTTAGAATCATCATAAGTGCTTAGGTTTTGGTTTGGAAGGCTTAATTCATCTTGGTTATAGTGTTTTGATTGAAAAGTTTAGTTTTGAAGAGTTTCAAGGAAGCGGTTCGAGTCTCGCACTATTTTCGTGTATGCGGTTTGATGTCATTTGGGTGCGATTTGATCCGATCAAGGAAGCGATTTGTCAAGTTCTTGGATGCGGTTTGTCTAGATTCGCTGTATCGAAGCGGTTTGACTTAAGCGGTTTACTTAAGCGGTTTGACTTAAGCGGTTTGACTTAAGCGGTTTGACTCAAGCGGTTTGAGCGGTTTGACATAAGCGGTTTGACTTAAGCGGTTTGACTCAAGCGGTTTGTCTTCAAGGTTTGATCTAAGCGGTTTGATAAGAAGCGGTTTGATAAGCGGTTTGATAAGAAGCGGTTTGATAAAAAGCGGTTTGATTTAAGCGGTTTGTATTCCAAATGTTTGACAATCCCGCGATTTGACCAATGCGATTTGAACATCCGCGATTTGATCAAAAAACCGAGTTTTGACTTTTACGGTTTGACTATTTGCGCTTTGACCACTTGCGGCTTGACCAAAGTTGACTTTTTATGTCAAAACTTCAAACGGCCATAACTTTTGAACCAGAATCTGCTTTCAAATAAATACTCACAAAATGACCGAACAAATGAACCAAGAGGGAACCATTTAGAACTAGTTAAGAACCGGATATTCCAAGAACCAAGAACCAAGAAGAACCAGCTTAAGAAAATGCTATTTTGGCCAAGAACCGCTTAGATCCAAATAAGAACCGCTTATTCTCGTTAGGATTTAGAAAATCCATAGTGAAGTGTCGGTCACCCCAACTATTGTCTAGCATATGTTAGCTCGTAGACATTACGTTATCTATTAGTTAGTTAGTTAGTTAGAGTAACACCGTGGAGGACTGGACGGTCTTTACCCACCGATGCCCGATCCACACCCGACAGAGGGCGATTATGTAAAACTATAAATACCCTCTACCTCCCAAGGTGGAGGGTTGGACCTTTCATTTCTTAATCTAACCTTCTTTTGTTTTTCTCTCACTTTCTCTTTCTAGAAAAAATCCCATCTCCCACTTTCTTTCTCTAAGTTTCTTGCTAAGAGTCGAACCATATAATTGATTGTTTGTGTGTTACAATATCCAATATCTAATAATTGGTATCAAGAGCCATGGTTAGATTATAAAGATTGGTTATTTGTGTGTTTTGTTGGTTCGAATTCTATACCCTAAAAGTGTTAAAGTTTGAATTTTGATAGTACTTTTGTGTTTAGAATCATCATAAGTGCTTAGGTTTTGGTTTGAAGGCTTAATTCATCTTGGTTATAGTGTTTTGATTGGAAAAGTTTAGTTTTGAAGAGTTTCAAGGAAGCGGTTCGAGTCTCGTACTATTTTCGTGTATGCGGTTTGATGTCATTTGGGTGCGATTTGATCCGATCAAGGAAGCGATTTGTCAAGTTCTTGGATGCGGTTTGTCTAGATTCGCTTCGTATCGAAGCGGTTTGACTTAAGCGGTTTGACTTAAGCGGTTTGACTTAAGCGGTTTGACTTAAGCGGTTTGACATAAGCGGTTTGACTTAAGCGGTTTGACTCAAGCGGTTTGTCTTCGCGGTTTGATCTAAGCGGTTTGATAAGAAGCGTTTGATAAGCGGTTGATGAAAAGCGGTTTGATAAAAAGCGGTTTGATTTAAGCGGTTTGTATTCCAAATGGTTTGACAATCCCGCGATTTGACCAATGCGATTTGAACACCGCGATTTGATCAAAAAACCGAGTTTTGACTTTTACGGTTTGACTATTTGCGCTTTGACCACTTGCGGCTCGACCAAAGTTGACTTTTATGTCAAAACTTCAAACGGCCATAACTTTTGAACCAGAATCTGCTTTCAAATAAAATATCTCACAAAATGACCGAATAAATGAACCAAGAGGGAACCAATTAGAACTAGTTAAGAACCGGATATTCCAACCAAGAACCAAGAAGAACCAGTTAAGAAAATGCTATTTTGGCCAAGAACCGCTTAGATCCAAATAAGAACCGCTTATTCCTGTTAGGATTTAGAAAATCCATAGTGAAGTGTCGGTCACCCCAACTATTGTCTAGCATATGTTAGCTCGTAGACATTACGTTATCTATTAGTTAGTTAGTTAGTTAGAGTAACACCGTGGAGGACTGGACGGGTCTTTACCCACTCAGATGCCCGATCCACACCCCGACAGAGGGCGATTATGTAAAACTATAAATACCCTCTACCTCCCAAGGTAGAGGGTTGGACGTTTCATTTCTTAATCTAACCTTCTTTTTGTTTTTCTCTCACTTTCTCTCTAGAAAGGATCCCATCTCCCACTTTCTCTCTCTAAGTTTCTTGCTAAGATTCGAACCATATAATTGATTGTTTGTGTGTTACAATAACAAATATCCAATAATTGGTATCAAGAGCTATGGTTAGATCATAAAGATTGGTTATTTGTGTGTTTTGTTGGTTCGAATTCTATACCCTAAAAGTGTTAAAGTTTGAATTTTGATAGTACTTTTGTGATTAGAATCCTCATAAGTGCTTAGGTTTGATTTGGAAGGCTTATTTCATCTTGGTTATAGTGTTTTGATTGGAAAAGTTTAGTTTTGAAGAGTTTCAAGGAAGCGGTTCGAGTCTCGTACTATTTTCGTGTATGCGGTTTGATGTCATTTGGGTGCGATTTGATCCGATCAAGGAAGCGATTTGTCAAGTTCTTGGATGCGGTTTGTCTAGATTCGTATCGTATCGACTTAAGCGGTTTGACGAAGCGGTTTGACTTAAGCGGTTTGACTTAGCGGTTTGACTTAAGCGGTTTGACTTAAGCGGTTTGACTTAAGCGGTTTGACTTAAGCGGTTTGATCTAAGCGGTTTGATCTAAGCGGTTTGATTGATCTAAGCGGTTTGATTAAGCGGTTTGATAAGAAGCGTTTGATAAAAGCGGCGCTGATTTAAGCGGTTTGTATTCCAAATGGTTTGACAATCCCGCGATTTGACCAATGCGATTTGAACACCGCGATTTGATCAAAAAACCGAGTTTTGACTTTTACGGTTTGACTATTTGCGCTTTGACCACTTGCGGCTTGACCAAAGTTGACTTTTTATGTCAAAACTTCAAACGGCCATAACTTTTGAACCAGAATCTGCTTTCAAAAAATATCCAAAATGACCGAACAAACAACCAAGAGGGAACCAGTTAGAACTAGTTAAGAACCGGATATTCCAAACCAAGAACCAAGAACCGCTTAAGAAAATGCTATTTTGGCCAAGAACCGCTTAGATCCAAATAAGAACCGCTTATTCTCGTTAGGATTTAGAAAATCCATAGTGAAGTGTCGGTCACCCCAACTATTGTCTAGCATATGTTAGCTCGTAGACATTACGTTATCTATTAGTTAGTTAGTTAGTTAGAGTAACACCGTGGAGGACTGACGGGTCTTTACCCATCAGATGCTCGATCCACACCCGACAGTAGGCGACATGTAAAACTATAAATACCCTCTACCTCCCAAGGTAGAGGGTTGGACGTTTCATTTCTTAATCTAACCTTCTCTTTGTTTTTCTCTCACTTTCTCTCTAGAAAGGATCCCATCTCCCACTTTCTCTCTAAGTTTCTTGCTAAGATTCGAACCATATAATTGATTGTTTGTGTGTTACAATAACCAATATCCAACAATTGGTATCAAGAGCCATGGTTAGATCATAAAGATTGGTTATTTGTGTGTTTTGTTGGTTCGAATTCTATACCCTAAAAGTGTTAAAGTTTGAATTTTGATAGTACTTTTGTGTTTAGAATCATCATAAGTGCTTAGGTTTTGGTTTGGAAGGCTTAATTCATCTTGGTTATAGTGTTTTGATTGGAAAAGTTTAGTTTTGAAGAGTTTCAAGGAAGCGGTTCGAGTCTCGTACTATTTTCGTGTATGCGGTTTGATGTCATTTGGGTGCGATTTGATCCGATCAAGGAAGCGATTTGTCAAGTTCTTGGATGCGGTTTGTCTAGATTCGCTTGTATCGAAAGCGGTTTGACTTAAGCGGTTTGACTTAAGCGGTTTGACTAAAGCGGTTTGACATAAGCGGTTTGACTTAAGCGGTTTGACTTAGCGGTTTGACATAAGCGGTTTGACTTAAGCGGTTTGACTTAAGCGGTTTGTCTTCGCGGTTTGATCTAAGCGGTTTGATAAGAAGCGGTTTGATTAAGCGGTTGATAAAAAGCGGTTTGATAAAAAGCGGTTTGATTTAAGCGGTTTGTATTCCAAATGGTTTGACAATCCCGCGATTTGACCAATGCGATTTGAACACCGCGATTTGATCAAAAACCGAGTTTTGACTTTTACGGTTTGACTATTTGCGCTTTGACCACTTGCGGCTTGACCAAAGTTGACTTTTATGTCAAAACTTCAAACGGCCATAACTTTTGAACCAGAATCTGCTTTCAAATAAATATCCACAAAATGACCGAATAAACAACCAAGAGGAACCAGCTTAGAACTAGTTAAGAACCGGATATTCCAGCCAAGAACCAAGAAGAACCAGCTAGAACCGAAGAAAATGCTATTTTGGCCAAGAACCGCTTAGATCCAAATAAGAACCGCTTATTCCTGTTAGGATTTAGAAAATCCATAGTGAAGTGTCGGTCACCCCAACTATTGTCTAGCATATGTTAGCTCAGAGACATTACGTTATCTATTAGTTAGTTAGTTAGTTAGTTAGAGTAACACCGTGGAGGACGGACGGGTCTTTACCCACCAGATGCCGATCCATGCCCGACAGTAGGCGATTATGTAAAACTATAAATACCCTCTACCTCCCAAGGTAGAGGGTTGGACGTTTCATTTCTTAATCTAACCTTCTCTTTGTTTTCTCTCACTTTCTCTCTAGAAAGGATCCCATCTCCCACTTTCTCTCTAAGTTTCTTGCTAAGATTCGAACCATATAATTGATTGTTTGTGTGTTACAATAACCAATATCCAACAATTGGTATCAAGAGCCATGGTTAGATCATAAAGATTGGTTATTTGTGTGTTTTGTTGGTTCGAATTCTATACCCTAAAAGTGTTAAAGTTTGAATTTTGATAGTACTTTTGTGTTTAGAATCATCATAAGTGCTTAGGTTTTGGTTTGAAGGCTTAATTCATCTTGGTTATAGTGTTTTGATTGAAAAGTTTAGTTTTGAAGAGTTTCAAGGAAGCGGTTCGAGTCTCGTACTATTTTCTTGTATGCGGTTTGATGTCATTTGGGTGCGATTTGATCTGATCAAGGAAGCGATTTGTCAAGTTCTTGGATGCGGTTTGTCTAGATTCATTGTATCGAAAGCGGTTTGACTTAAGCGGTTTGACGTAAGCGGTTTGACATAAGCGGTTTGACTTAAGCGGTTTGACTTAAGCGGTTTGACTCAAGCGGTTTGACATAAGCGGTTTGACTTAAGCGGTTTGACTCAAGAGGTTTGTCTTCAGCGGTTTGATCTAAGCGGTTTGATAAGAAGCAGTTTGATAAGAAGCGATTTGATAAGAAGCGGTTTGATAAAAAGCGGTTTGATTTAAGCTGTTTGTATTCCAGCGGTTTGACAATCCTGCGATTTGACCAATGCGATTTGAACACTGCGATTTGATCTAAAAAACTGAGTTTTGACTTTTACGGTTTGACTATTTGCGCTTTGACCACTCATGGCTTTGACCAAAGTTGACTTTTTATGTCAAAACTTCAAACGGCCATAACTTTTGAACCAGAATCTGCTTTCAAATAAATACCTCCAAAATGACCGAAATAACTCGAACCAAGAGGAACCAAGCTAGAACTAGTTAAGAACCGGATATTCCACCCAAGAACCAAGAAGAACCAGCTAAACCGCTTAAGAAAATGCTATTTTGGCCAAGAACCGCTTAGATCCAAATAAGAACCGCTTATTCTCGTTAGGATTTAGAAAATCCATAGTGAAGTGTCGGTCACCCCAACTATTGTCTAGCATATGTTAGCTCGTAGACATTACGTTATCTATTAGTTAGTTAGTTAGTTAGTTAGTAACACCGTGGAGGACGGACGGTCTTTACCCATCAGATGCTCGATCCACACCCGACAGAGGGCGATTATGTAAAACTATAAATACCCTCTACCTCCCAAGGTAGAGGGTTGACGTTTCATTTCTTAATCTAACCTTCTTTTGTTTTTCTCTCACTTTCTCTCTAGAAAGGATCCCATCTCCCACTTTCTCTCTAAGTTTCTTGCTAAGATTCGAACCATATAATTGATTGTTTGTGTGTTACAATAACCAATATCCAACAATTGGTATCAAGAGCCATGGTTAGATCATAAAGATTGGTTATTTGTGTGTTTTGTTGGTTCGAATTCTATACCCTAAAAGTGTTAAAGTTTGAATTTTGATAGTACTTTTGTGTTTAGAATCATCATAAGTGCTTAGGTTTTGGTTTGAAGGCTTAATTCATCTTGGTTATAGTGTTTTGATTGGAAAAGTTTAGTTTTTGAAGAGTTTCAAGAAAGCGGTTTGAGTCTCGTACTATTTTCGTGTATAAGGTTTGATGTCATTCGGGTGTAATTTGATCTGATCAAGGAAGCGATTTGTCAAGTTCTTGGATGCGGTTTGTCTAGATTCGTAGTATCGGAAGCGGTTTGACATAAGCGGTTTGACTTAAGCGGTTTGACTCAAGCGGTTTGTCTTTAGCGGTTTGATATTATCGGTTTGACTTAAGCGGTTTGACTCAAACGGTTTGTCTTCAGCGGTTTGATCTAAGCGGTTTGATCTAAGCGGTTTGAGTTAAGCGGTTTGATAAGAAGCGGTTTGATAAAAAGCACTTTGATTTAAGCGGTTTGTATTCCAAATGGTTTGACAATCCCGCGATTTGACCAATGCGATTTGAACACCGCGATTTGATCAAAAAACCGAGTTTTGACTTTTACGGTTTGACTATTTGCGCTTTGACCACTTGCGGCTTGACCAAAGTTGACTTTTATGTCAAAACTTCAAACGGCCATAACTTTTGAACCAGAATCTGCTTTCAAATAAATATCTGTCAAATGACCTAACAAATGAAACCAAGAGGGAACCAGTTAGAACTAGTTAAGAACCGGATATTCCACCCAAGAACCAAGAAGAACCGCTAAGAAAATGCTATTTTGGCCAAGAACCGCTTAGATCCAAATAAGAACCGCTTATTCCTCGTTAGGATTTAGAAAATCCATAGTGAAGTGTCGGTCACCCCAACTATTGTCTAGCATATGTTAGCTCAGAGACATTACGTTATCTATTAGTTAGTTAGTTAGTTAGAGTAACACCGTGGAGGACTGGACGGTCTTTACCCACCGTATGCCTCGATCCACAAACCCGACAGTAGGCGATTATGTAAAACTATAAATACCCTCTACCTCCCAAGGTAGAGGGTTGGACGTTTCATTTCTTAATCTAACCTTCTCTTTGTTTTTCTCTCACTTTCTCTCTAGAAAGGATCCCATCTCCCACTTTCTCTCTAAGTTTCTTGCTAAGATTCGAACCATATAATTGATTGTTTGTGTTACAATAACCAATATCCAACAATTGGTATCAAGAGCCATGGTTAGATCATAAAGATTGGTTATTTGTGTGTTTTGTTGGTTCGAATTTATACCCTAAAAGTGTTAAAGTTTGAATTTTGATAGTACTTTTGTGTTTAGAATCATCATAAGTGCTTAGGTTTTGGTTTGAAAGGCTTAATTCATCTTGGTTATAGTGTTTTGATTGGAAAAGTTTAGTTTTGAAGAGTTTCAAGGAAGCGGTTCGAGTCTCGTACTATTTTCGTGTATGCGGTTTGATGTCATTTGGGTGCGATTTGATCCGATCAAGGAAGCGATTTGTCAAGTTCTTGGATGCGGTTTGTCTAGATTCGCTTGTATCGAAGCGGTTTGACTTAAGCGGTTTGACTTAAGCGGTTTGACATAAGCGGTTTGACTTAAGCGTTTGACTTAAGCGGTTTGACTTAAGCGGTTTGACTTAAGCGGTTTGACTTAAGCGGTTTGACTTAGCGGTTTGACTTAAGCGGTTTGTCTTCGCGGTTTGATCTAAGCGGTTTGATAAGAAGCGGTTGAGAGTTAAGCGGTTTGATAAGAAGCGGTTTGATAAAAAGCGCTTTGATTTAAGCGGTTTGTATTCCAAATGGTTTGACAATCCCGCGATTTGACCAATGCGATTTGAACATCGCGATTTGATCAAAAACCGAGTTTTGACT
Organism: Chrysanthemum lavandulifolium; assembly: GCA_022545495.1. Lineage (NCBI taxonomy): Eukaryota > Viridiplantae > Streptophyta > Magnoliopsida > Asterales > Asteraceae > Chrysanthemum > Chrysanthemum lavandulifolium. The sequence goes on from CM040241.1 coordinate 441,967, forward strand.
TTTACGGTTTGACTATTTGCGCTTTGACCACTTGCGGCTTGACCAAAGTTGACTTTTTATGTCAAAACTTCAAACGGCCATAACTTTTGAACCAGAATCTGCTTTCAAATAAATATCTGTCAAAATGACCGAATAAATCGAACCAAGAGGGAACCAAGAGAACTAGTTAAGAACCGATATTCCAAAGAACAAGAACCAAGAAGAACCGCTTAAGAAAATGCTATTTTGGCCAAGAACCGCTAGATCCAAATAAGAACCGCTTATTCTCGTTAGGATTTAGAAAATCCATAGTGAAGTGTCGGTCACCCCAACTATTGTCTAGCATATGTTAGCTCATAGACATTACGTTATCTATTAGTTAGTTAGTTAGTTAGTTAGTAGTAACACCGTGGAGGACGGACGGGTCTTTACCCACCGATGCCTCGATCCACACCCGACAGTAGGCGACATGTAAAACTATAAATACCCTCTACCTCCCAAGGTAGAGGGTTGGACGTTTCATTTCTTAATCTAACCTTCTCTTTGTTTTTCTCTCACTTTCTCTCTAGAAAGGATCCCATCTCCCACTTTCTCTCTAAGTTTCTTGCTAAGATTCGAACCATATAATTGATTGTTTGTGTGTTACAATAACCAATATCCAACAATTGGTATCAAGAGCCATGGTTAGATCATAAAGATTGGTTATTTGTGTGTTTTGTTGGTTCGAATTTATACCCTAAAAGTGTTAAAGTTTGAATTTTGATAGTACTTTTGTGTTTAGAATCATCATAAGTGCTTAGGTTTTGGTTTGGAAGGCTTAATTCATCTTGGTTATAGTGTTTTGATTGGAAAAGTTTAGTTTTGAAGAGTTTCAAGGAAGCGGTTCGAGTCTCGTACTATTTTCGTGTATGCGGTTTGATGTCATTTGGGTGCGATTTGATCCGATCAAGGAAGCGATTTGTCAAGTTCTTGGATGCGGTTTGTCTAGATTCGCTGTATCGAAAGCGGTTTGACTTAAGCGGGTTTGACTCGGTTTGACATAAGCGGTTTGACTCAAGCGGTTTGTCTTAAGCGGTTTGACATAAGCGGTTTGACTTAAGCGGTTTGACTCAAGCGGTTTGTCTTCGCGGTTTGATCTAAGCGGTTTGATAAGAAGCGGTTTGAGTTAAGCGGTTTGATAAGAAGCGGTTTGATAAAAAGCGCTTTGATTTAAGCGGTTTGTATTCCAATGGTTTGACAATCCCGCGATTTGACCAATGCGATTTGAACAATTTGATCAAAAACCGAGTTTTGACTTTACGGTTTGACTATTTGCGCTTTGACCACTCATGGCTTGACCAAAGTTGACTTTTATGTCAAAACTTCAAACGGCCATAACTTTTGAACCAGAATCTGCTTTCAAATAAATATCTCACAAAATGACCGAATAAATGAACCAAGAGGGAACCAAAAGAACTAGTTAAGAACCGGATATTCCACCCAAGAACCAAGAAGAACCGCTTAAGAAAATGCTATTTTGGCCAAGAACCGCTTAGATCCAAATAAGAACCGCTTATTCCTCGTTAGGATTTAGAAAATCCATAGTGAAGTGTCGGTCACCCCAACTATTGTCTAGCATATGTTAGCTCGTAGACATTACGTTATCTATTAGTTAGTTAGTTAGTTAGAGTAACACCGTGGAGGACTGGACGGGTCTTTACCCACCAGATGCCCGATCCACACCCCGACAAAAGGCGTATTATGTAAAACTATAAATACCCTCTACCTCCCAAGGTAGAGGGTTGGACGTTTCATTTCTTAATCTAACCTTCTCTTTGTTTTTCTCTCACTTTCTCTCTAGAAAGGATCCCATCTCCCACTTTCTCTCTCTAAGTTTCTTGCTAAGATTCGAACCATATAATTGATTGTTTGTGTGTTACAATAACCAATATCCAACAATTGGTATCAAGAGCCATGGTTAGATCATAAAGATTGGTTATTTGTGTGTTTTGTTGGTTCTAATTCTATACCCTAAAAGTGTTAAAGTTTGAATTTTGATAGTACTTTTGTGTTTAGAATCATCATAAGTGCTTAGGTTTTGGTTTGAAAGGCTTAATTCATCTTGGTTATAGTGTTTTGATTGGAAAAGTTTAGTTTTGAAGAGTTTCAAGGAAGCGGTTCGAGTCTCGTACTATTTTCGTGTATGCGGTTTGATGTCATTTGGGTGCGATTTGATCCGATCAAGGAAGCGATTTGTCAAGTTCTTGGATGCGGTTTGTCTAGATTCGTCGTATCGTAGCGGTTTGACGGTTTGACATAAGCGGTTTGACTTAAGCGGTTTGACTTAAGCGGTTTGACTCAAGCGGTTTGTTTTTAGCGGTTTGACATAAGCGGTTTGACTTAAGCGGTTTGACTCAAGCGGTTTGTCTTCAGCGGTTTGATCTAAGCGGTTTGATAAGAAGCGGTTTGAGTTAAGCGATTTGATAAGAAGCGGTTTGATAAAAAGCGGTTTGATTTAAGCGGTTTGTATTCCAAATGTTTGACAATCCCGCGATTTGACCAATGCGATTTGAACACCGCGATTTGATCAAAAACCGAGTTTTGACTTTTACGGTTTGACTATTTGCGCTTTGACCACTTGCGCTTGACCAAAGTTGACTTTTACGTCAAAACTTCAAACGGCCATAACTTTTGAACCAGAATCTGCTTTCAAATAAATATCAAAATGACCGAATAAATGAACCAAGAGGGAACCAGTTAGAACTAGTTAAGAACCGGATATTCCAAGAACAAGAACCAAGAAGAACCAGCTTAAGAAAATGCTATTTTGGCCAAGAACCGCTTAGATCCAAATAAGAACCGCTTATTCTCGTTAGGATTTAGAAAATCCATAGTGAAGTGTCGGTCACCCCAACTATTGTCTAGCATATGTTAGCTCGTAGACATTACGTTATCTATTAGTTAGTTAGTTAGTTAGTTAGTAACACCGTGGAGGACGGACGGGTCTTTACCCACCGTATGCCTCGATCCACACCCGGCAGAGGGCGATTATGTAAAACTATAAATACCCTCTACCTCCCAAGGTAGAGGGTTGGACGTTTCATTTCTTAATCTAACCTTCTCTTTGTTTTTCTCTCACTTTCTCTCTAGAAAGGATCCCATCTCCCACTTTCTCTCTAAGTTTCTTGCTAAGATTCGAACCATATAATTGATTGTTTGTGTGTTACAATAACCAATATCCAACAATTGGTATCAAGAGCCATGGTTAGATCATAAAGATTGGTTATTTGTGTGTTTTGTTGGTTCGAATTCTATACCCTAAAAGTGTTAAAGTTTGAATTTTGATAGTACTTTTGTGTTTAGAATCATCATAAGTGCTTAGGTTTTGGTTTGAAGGCTTAATTCATCTTGGTTATAGTGTTTTGATTGGAAAAGTTTAGTTTTGAAGAGTTTCAAGGAAGCGGTTCGAGTCTCGTACTATTTTCGTGTATGCGGTTTGATGTCATTTGGGTGCGATTTGATCCGATCAAGGAAGCGATTTGTCAAGTTCTTGGATGCGGTTTGTCTAGATTCGTTGTATCGAAAGCGGTTTGACTTAAGCGGTTTGACCGGTTTGACTTAAGCGGTTTGCGGTTTGACTTAAGCGGTTTGACTTTAGCGGTTTGACATAAGCGGTTTGACTTAAGCGGTTTGACTCAAGCGGTTTGATCTAAGCGGTTTGATCTTAAGCGGTTTGATAAGCGGTTTGATAAGAAGCGGTTTGATAAAAAGCGGTTTGATTTAAGCGGTTTGTATTCCAAATGGTTTGACAATCCCGCGATTTGACCAATGCGATTTGAACACCGCGATTTGATCAAAAACCGAGTTTTGACTTTTACGGTTTGACTATTTTATGCTTTGACCACTTGCGGCTTGACCAAAGTTGACTTTTATGTCAAAACTTCAAACGGCCATAACTTTTGAACCAGAATCTGCTTTCAAATAAATATCTCAAAAAATGACCGAACAACCGAACCAAGAGGGAACCAGCTTAGAACTAGTTAAGAACCGGATATTCCAGCCAAGAACCAAGAAGAACCAGCTTAAGAAAATGCTATTTTGGCCAAGAACCGCTTAGATCCAAATAAGAACCGCTTATTCCTCGTTAGGATTTAGAAAATCCATAGTGAAGTGTCGGTCACCCCAACTATTGTCTAGCATATGTTAGCTCAGAGACATTACGTTATCTATTAGTTAGTTAGTTAGTTAGAGTAACACCGTGGAGGACTGACGGGTCTTTACCCACCGTATGCCTCGATCCACACCCGACAGTAGGGCGATTATGTAAAACTATAAATACCCTCTACCTCCCAAGGTAGAGGGTTGGACGTTTCATTTCTTAATCTAACCTTCTCTTTGTTTTTCTCTCACTTTCTCTCTAGAAAGGATCCCATCTCCCACTTTCTCTCTAAGTTTCTTGCTAAGATTCGAACCATATAATTGATTGTTTGTGTGTTACAATAACCAATATCCAACAATTGGTATCAAGAGCCATGGTTAGATCATAAAGATTGGTTATTTGTGTGTTTTGTTGGTTCGAATTCTATACCCTAAAAGTGTTAAAGTTTGAATTTTGATAGTACTTTTGTGTTTAGAATCATCATAAGTGCTTAGGTTTTGGTTTGGAAGGCTTAATTCATCTTGGTTATAGTGTTTTGATTGGAAAAGTTTAGTTTTGAAGAGTTTCAAGGAAGCGGTTCGAGTCTCGTACTATTTTCGTGTATGCGGTTTGATGTCATTTGGGTGCGATTTGATCCGATCAAGGAAGCGATTTGTCAAGTTCTTGGATGCGGTTTGTCTAGATTCGCTTGTATCGAAAGCGGTTTGACTTAAGCGGTTTGACTTAAGCGGTTTGACTTAAGCGGTTTGACGACTTAAGCGGTTTGACTTAAGCGGTTTGACTTAAGCGGTTTGACTTAAGCGGTTTGACTCAAGCGGTTTGACTCAAGCGGTTTGATCTAAGCGGTTTGATCTAAGCGGTTTGATAAGAAAGCGGTTTGATTTGTTTGATAAGAAGCGGTTTGATAAAAAGCGCTTTGATTTAAGCGGTTTGTATTCCAAATGTTTGACAATCCCGCGATTTGACCAATGCGATTTGAACACCGCGATTTGATCAAAAACTTTTTGACTTTACGGTTTGACTATTTGCTTTTGACCACTTGCGCTTGACCAAAGTTGACTTTTATGTCAAAACTTCAAACGGCCATAACTTTTGAACCAGAATCTGCTTTCAAATAAATATCTCATCAAAATGACCGAATAAATTCAACCAAGAGGGAACCAATTAGAACTAGTTAAGAACCGGATATTCCAACCAAGAACCAAGAAGAACCGCTTAAGAAAATGCTATTTTGGCCAAGAACCGCTTAGATCCAAATAAGAACCGCTTATTCCTCGTTAGGATTTAGAAAATCCATAGTGAAGTGTCGGTCACCCCAACTATTGTCTAGCATATGTTAGCTCGTAGACATTACGTTATCTATTAGTTAGTTAGTTAGTTAGTTAGTAACACCGTGGAGGACTGACGGTCTTTACCCATCGTATGCCGATCCACACCCCGACAGTAGGCGATTATGTAAAACTATAAATACCCTCTACCTCCCAAGGTAGAGGGTTGACGTTTCATTTCTTAATCTAACCTTCTCTTTGTTTTTCTCACTTTCTCTCTCTAGAAAGGATCCCATCTCCCACTTTGTCTCTCTAAGTTTCTTTCTAAGATTCGAACCATATAATTGATTGTTTGTGTGTTACAATAAGCAATATCCAACAATTGGTGTCAAGAGCCATGGTTAGATCATAAAGATTGGTTATTTGTGTGTTTTGTTGGTTCGAATTCTACACCCTAAAAGTGTTAATGTTTGAATTTTGATATTACTTTTGTGTTTAGAATCATCATAAGTGCTTAGGTTTTGGTTTGAAGGCTTAATTCATCTTGGTTATAGTGTTTTGATTGGAAAAGTTTAGTTTTGAAGAGTTTCAAGGAAGCGGTTCGAGTCTCGTACTATTTTCGTGTATGCGGTTTGATGTCATTTGGGTGCGATTTGATCCGATCAAGGAAGCGATTTGTCAAGTTCTTGGATGCGGTTTGTCTAGATTCGCTTGTATCGAAGCGGTTTGACTTAAGCGGTTTGACTTTGACATAAGCGGTTTGACTTAAGCGGTTTGACTCAAGCGGTTTGTCTTTAGCGGTTTGACATAAGCGGTTTGACTTAAGCGGTTTGACTCAAGCGGTTTGTCTTCGCCGGTTTGATCTAAGCGGTTTGATAAGAAGCGGCTTTGAGTTTGCGGTTTGATAAAAGCGGTTTGATAAAAAGCGCTTTGATTTAAGCGGTTTGTATTCCAATGTTTTGACAATCCCGCGATTTGACCAATGCGATTTGAACACCGCGATTTGATCAAAAACCGAGTTTTGACTTTTACGGTTTGACTATTTGCGTTTTGACCACTTGCGGCTTGACCAAAGTTGACTTTTTATGTCAAAACTTCAAACGGCCATAACTTTTGAACCAGAATCTGCTTTTCAAATAAATACCTCACAAAATGACCGAACAAATGAACCAAGAGGGAACCGTTAGAACTAGTTAAGAACCGGATATTCCAAAGAAAGAACCAAGAAGAACCGCTAAGAAAATGCTATTTTGGCCAAGAACCGCTTAGATCCAAATAAGAACCGCTTATTCCTCGTTAGGATTTAGAAAATCCATAGTGAAGTGTCGGTCACCCCAACTATTGTCTAGCATATGTTAGCTCGTAGACATTACGTTATCTATTAGTTAGTTAGTTAGTTAGAGTAACACCGTGGAGGACGGACGGGTCTTTACCCATCGTATGCCGATCCACACCCGACAGGGGCGATTATGTAAAACTATAAATACCCTCTACCTCCCAAGGTAGAGGGTTGGACGTTTCATTTCTTAATCTAACCTTCTCTTTGTTTTTCTCTCACTTTCTCTCTAGAAAGGATCCCATCTCCCACTTTCTCTCTCTAAGTTTCTTGCTAAGATTCGAACCATATAATTGATTGTTTGTGTGTTACAATAACCAATATCCAACAATTGGTATCAAGAGCCATGGTTAGATCATAAAGATTGGTTATTTGTGTGTTTTGTTGGTTCGAATTTATACCCTAAAAGTGTTAAAGTTTGAATTTTGATAGTACTTTTGTGTTTAGAATCATCATAAGTGCTTAGGTTTTGGTTTGAAGGCTTAATTCATCTTGGTTATAGTGTTTTGATTGGAAAAGTTTAGTTTTGAAGAGTTTCAAGGAAGCGGTTCGAGTCTCGTACTATTTTCGTGTATGCGGTTTGATGTCATTTGGGTGCGATTTGATCCGATCAAGGAAGCGATTTGTCAAGTTCTTGGATGCGGTTTGTCTAGATTCGCTTGTATCGAAAGCGGTTTTAAGCTTTACGTAAGCGGTTTGACATAAGCGGTTTGACATAAGCGGTTTGACTTAAGCGGTTTGACTTAAGCGGTTTGACTCAAGCGGTTTGACTTAAGCGGTTTGACATAAGCGGTTTGACTCAAGCGGTTTGTCTTCGCCGGTTTGATCTAAGCGGTTTGATAAGAAGCTTTTGATAAGCGGTTTGATAAGAAGCGGTTTGATAAAAAGCGGTTTGATTTAAGCGGTTTGTATTCCAAATGTTTGACAATCCCGCGATTTGACCAATGCGATTTGAACACCGCGATTTGATCAAAAACCGAGTTTTGACTTTTACGGTTTGACTATTTATGCTTTGACCACTTGCGGCTTGACCAAAGTTGACTTTTTATGTCAAAACTTCAAACGGCCATAACTTTTGAACCAGAATCTGCTTTTAAATAAATATCTCGTCAAAATGACCGAATAAACCGAACCAAGAGGGAACCAGCTAGAACTAGTTAAGAACCGGATATTCCAACCAAGAACCAAGAACCAAGCTAAAGAAAATGCTATTTTGGCCAAGAACCGCTTAGATCCAAATTAAGAACCGCTTATTCCTCGTTAGGATTTAGAAAATCCATAGTGAAGTGTCGGTCACCCCAACTATTGTCTAGCATATGTTAGCTCGTAGACATTACGTTATCTATTATTAGTTAGTTAGTTAGTTAGTTAGAGTAACACCGTGGAGGACGGACGGTCTTTACCCACCGTATGCCCGATCCACACCCCGGCTGTAGGGGGATTATGTAAAACTATAAATACCCTCTACCTCCCAAGGTAGAGGGTTGGACGTTTCATTTCTTAATCTAACCTTCTCTTTGTTTTTCTCTCACTTTCTCTCTAGAAAGGATCCCATCTCCCACTTTCTCTCTAAGTTTCTTGCTAAGATTCGAACCATATAATTGATTGTTTGTGTGTTACAATAACCAATATCCAACAATTGGTATCAAGAGCCATGGTTAGATCATAAAGATTGGTTATTTGTGTGTTTTGTTGGTTCGAATTCTATACCCTAAAAGTGTTAAAGTTTGAATTTTGATAGTACTTTTGTGTTTAGAATCATCATAAGTGCTTAGGTTTTGGTTTGGAAGGCTTAATTCATCTTGGTTATAGTGTTTTGAGTAGCCAAATGTTTTGGTGTGTAAGACCATGGTACATTGATAACCATATGATTTTTAGCAAACCATCGCCTATCAATGATTTGTTTAGTCTTTCCAAAAGTCGTACTTTCCGGACTAGTTAGTTCTTTTATCAAATGGTGAACTAATTACCAATAATGGTTTTTCCACGCCTTTACCACAAGCCATTTCTTGTGGGCTAGCCAACTCTTCACATTATCGATATGGTGAGTTGATTACCATCCAACTTATTAGCAAGTTGTCAACTAAAACGGATTTGATATATCTTTACCGTAGCCGCTTGCTCATGGATTAGTCAATCCTTTTGTAACCATGGTGGATTGATAACCTATTGATGTTATCATCACAAAACCATTAATTCAACCTTTATTTCAAAAAATATTTATTATTAAGCAAAAGGTTTCTTCTAAAAATCATTTAACTGAATTAAGTCAAGAACAAGATTTTGATGAAAGTATCGTCGATCGCAAGACTTTGAATAAAAGTACCGATATATCAAAAAGTATTTATTCAAGTAAAATTCATACCAGTTAAAGATCATTCTCAGCAATAGTAGTCCAGTTTATAAACAGATTGATCACCATGCAAGCAGTTTCATCAGCCTCTTTTACTTCCAAACCATGCTCAAGCATCCTTCTCATGAGCTCAACTGTAAGAGGGTATCTTCTTTCTGCAAACATGTGAATCATTGTTCCATTCTCTAGCTCCAAGACATGAACTCCAGATTCTTCAAAAAATCTCCAGCAAACAATTTCCCAGTTTTCTTGATTTGTCCAGATGTCATCAGTGCTTTCTTCTTCAGTATCCCACATAGTTATAAGATCGCCATGTAAAACCAATCCAATTCCTTCTTCTGGATGATCTTCAAAATACGCCTTCACAACTTGATATAAGTAGAATAGATCTACTCTATCAATAACATGCAGCAAATCCCATAACCTTTTGAAAACTTTAAAACTTTTATCTTCCTTATAAAAAACCATGTAATCTTCATTCTTGGATTTCACAACTTTAAAAACACCGATCTTTGATCCGCTCATCTTCAAATCATAATCTTCCTTGGTATAATCAAAATCTACTACTCGAGATAATTCTTCGCTCATCACTAGTCTCGCATCTTAATTCAACCTTCTCCTTCTTTGAAAACCGAACATCCGTTGCATCGCTTTTTCTTTTCTTTTAAGCTTTTCTTCCTTTCACCTTCAAATTCAAAAGCTTCTTCTCTAAAATCTTTAATGCCTCGCAACATCTTTCTTATAAGCTTCTCTCTCAAAGATCATATAATCTTTTCATATCCACATAATTTAGCTTTTGCAATCCTTTAAATCCTCTCGCTTTTAAGTATGCCATCATTTCATTCCTTTCTTTAGCCAAATTAGGTCTTCTTGACATGAATCTAACAGTGTTGAGACTCAGAAGGTTCGCTTGTTTCAAGATCTAATTCTTCTTGTATTTTCGAGTCGCTTCTATTTTTAGCTTCTTGAGTTTGTTGTTCTTCTCTGTCTTTAGCATCCAATTCTTCTTGAACTTTTCTAGCAGCAGCTTCATTCCTAGCCACTTCAAATGCTCTAAGTTCTGCCAAAGTGAGCTTCTTTTTCTTAGTCTCAACCAGAACACCTTTTCCCTTGTCTTTTGGATCAATTGCAGTTGATCGCCTGGTTGTTCTTCTTCTTGTGCTTCTCTAATGGTAACTCCTCCTCTTGGTTGTGACAGATTTAACATTGTAGCAATTACTTCATCATCACTAGCAGAATGGATGGGTATATAAGTAGCTTCCTCCTCTTCTTCTCTAACAAATGTAGAAGGACCAGCTTCTTCTTCAAAATTCAGTACCCTTGGAGTTATTGGTGTTATATCATGAAACTCAGTACTTTGATGTTCAGTACTTTGAACACCAGTACTTTGGACTTGTACTTCTTCTTCTTGTTTCTCAGAAGAATCTTCTTTCTTTTTCATAACATCTTCTTCAGATTCTTTCTGTGTAACATATTCTTTCAAATTATCCTTTTCAGAATTCCTCCCCAAGTTGACAGAAGATGATTTAGGAACCTTATTTCTTTTCAATTCCTTATGAAGTGCTTTGCGACGTTTATTTTCCTCCTTAACCCATAAGTTGAAACCTTGAATATAGGGTTTAATAAAAGTTCTTAACCAGAAATAGTTGCGCTTCAACTTCCTAATAGTGTTAGCTTGACGCTCAACAGTCTTATTCAACCAAGCAAGCTCCCGTGTCAAAGCATAGTTATCCATAGTTAAACCTTCACGAGGAATAGAATGAGCATCACCTTGAAGTGGAGAAGACGCCATGAATCGAAACATCACATTGTGGAGATGGAGTAGGTGTTCTCTCAAGCTCTACTTGAACCTCGTGGACCAAGAATCATGACCTTGTAATGATGCAAGACCTTCACGAGAAGCAAGATTGCAGATGCAGACCTTGTGAAGCAAAGACTATGGAAGCAAGACTTGAGCGTAATCAAGACCTTCAGATTCTTCATCCTCTCCAACGCATCACGAATGTACTTGGACAACTTCCATCATTGTTGTTGTTAAAGGAATATCTCCACCTCTGAACAAGTTACTTCGCTTAGCCATGAAAGTATAAATTTTTTCTTGTTGCACAATAACAAGTAGCAAAGCAGTAGGTTTTGGAACATCAGCCAATTGTTTGTTCAAGAAAACCTGTATAAACCTTGGATACATCAACCAAGTTGCCCCAGAAGATATATGAGAGAGCATTCCATCCAAAATAAGCCGTGAAAAGTTAAACACTCTGTCTGTAGCTAAGCCAACCACAGCAGATGCAATATTCGACCCAAATTGCTCCCAAGAAGTGCTTTTAGAACTTATGCAATGGAGCAAAACATGAATCAAAAACTTCCATTGAGGATGTAATAAGGCCTTCTTAAAAGTTTGTTCACCAAAGAACCTTCATAACCCAAATTACGAAAAGTATCCCAAATCAGTTGCTCATCAAATCTAATAGCCCCTTCTTCATCACCAAATAATAAGTCATCACGAATGGAGGCCTCTGTAATCTTGATAGTCTTTCCAGCAACTGAGGATCTAATATAATATTCATCCTCCTCCATATTCTCTCTAGCATTAGCCCAAAATTCTTGAAGCCATGGTTCATTAATATCAGGCTCAACTAAAAGAGCATAACTAATAGGCGACCCAACTAGATAATCAATAATATCATAGAAAGCCACATTCGCCTCAGTCTTATCCAAATTAGCCACCATATTGTGCTTCGAAACAGTTAAACGATTCATCATTGTTGTAAAAGTGAGCACAATTAATAATGTAATGAATAATAAAGAGATGGTAATTGGGAGATAAGAATGGAAAAGATGTAGAGAATAATGTGAGAGGGAAAATCGGAAAGTAGTTATTTATAGGTAGGATTTGAAAATCAACGCCTAAAATAAAATAACCGCTGACTTTAATTACCCTCCAATATTACCGTTGGAACAAGATTTTAATACGACAAACAAGATTTTCCACATAAGCAAGATTTCTCCCAAGCAAGATTTTCCCAAGCAAGACTTTCTGAAATACAAGATTTTGCCAAAACCTTCATATAAACTAAGTATAAACGAACATCCTCCCTCAAGCAATACACAGACTATACTTAACATCTTATAGTCCTCCCTTAAACATAGCTTAGTAGTTAATCATTCCAATGCTCACAACCAAGTGATTGAATCGTGACACATCAAAACCTTTGGTGAGTAAATCACCCACATTATCATCCGTGTGAACTTTAACCACATTAATAAGCCTATGCTCATAATGTCTCGATAAAGTGATGCCTAATCAATATGCTTTGTCTTGGAATGATACACGTGATTCTTCACAATACAAATAGTACTCTCATTATCAATATTGATAGGAGTATTCTTAAAATTGAATCCATAGTCCAAGAGCCGATTCTCGCATCCACAAAACTTGACCACAACAACTTGCGCAGCCTACATATTCAGACCAAGAGATGATGTTGCCGCAATTGTCTGCTTTTGCATTGCCGTGAGACTAATCTTCTCCCAAGATATTGGCATCCACCGCCATGGATCTTCTATCATAGTTATCACCGCATAGTCACTATCCAAAAGCTTCTAAGTGAAAAGGCGACTCTTTAGGATACCACAACCCCAACTTAGGTTGTTGTTTTAAATAATGTAAAATTCTCTTTACCGCATTCATGTGAGAGATCTTTGGTGAGACTTGATATCTTGCACATAGACAAACCGCAAACATGATATCGTGCCTTGATGCAAGAAGATACATAAGAGAGCCAATCATAGATCTCAGATAACTTGACTTCAACAGTCATCCATCTTCATCTTTTCCCAATGAATTGATAGATTTAATAGGTGTAGTAATGCCTTCATATCATCAAAATTAAACTTCTTAAGTATGTCGCAACATACTTGTCTTGGCTAATGAAAATTCCTTCCTTGACCGCTTAACTCAAGTCCTAAAAGAATGTTAACTCTCCCATTGAACTCATTTGAAATTCCTTCTCGCATCACCGCTCAAACTCCTTAACCATGGACTGCTTGGTAGCCCCAAAGATAATATCATCAACATACACTTGAACTAACATAATATCCTTCTTGTCTCTCTTGATAAACAAAGTCTTGTCAATAGCTCCTCTTGTATCCATGTTGTAATAAGAATGTAGAGAGCCTCTCATACCAAGCTCTAGGTGCCCGATGAAGACCATATAAAGCCTTAACCACCTTATAGACTTTGTTTGGATGCTTAGGATCTTCAAACTCGGAGGTTGTTTCACATACACCTCTTCCGTAATAGTACCATAAAGAAAGGCACTCTTGACATCCATCCGATATACCCGAAACCCATATAAGAAGCAAAAGCAAGAAAGATTCTAATTGCTTCAATCCTTGCTACAGAGCAAATACCTCATCATAATCTACCCTTCCTCCTGCCTATAACCCCGAGCAACTAACCTTGCCTTTTTTTGATAACATTGCCTCTTTCATCCCTTTTAACTCTAAAACCCATCCGTTCCAATAACTCTTCACATCCGGAAGATCACATAAAACCCAAACCTCTTGAAGTTTAAATTGAAGAAGTTCTTCCCAGATAGCTTCAACCCGACTTTCTTTAGTCAAAGCTTGAGCAATATTCTTGGGTTCCTCTTGAGAGATGAAACAAGTGAATAAGGTGTTTGATGATCCTTATGGTTTAGCCTGTTTTGTTTATACACAAAGCTAAGTAAAGCATTATGAGGTTTTGTGAAACCCTTAGCTTTGTGTCTTGTCATAACTCCGTAGAAGGACCAATGATTTGATCGCTTGGATGATTCTTATGAATTCGTAAGATTGGAGACTCGGAACTGTATGTATCATCCAAGTTAGTATAATCAAGACCTTCATTGAAATCGTGAAAATACCTTCATTTTCAAGCTCATCATCGCTGTCTTCTAACCCGTGCATTGTAGGATCATCCAAATCCTCTAAAGCATCATCATCATGTGCAAGAAGATTTTAGTTGAAAGTACCGTCCAAAGCATCGTAAGAGTACTCAGCCTTATTCTTCTTCTTTGCCTCTTCATAAGCTCTCCTTTGTTCATCGCTGTAAGAATGTGCTAATACATCTTGAAGAAGCATCTAATTAAGTTCCTCTTGAATAGATTGATCCTCTGCAGATAAAGAGGATTGTGGTGCAACAAGATTTTGTTTTGGAGAAACGGTACTTTGCTTAGGAACATCAAGATTTTGTTTTGGACTTGCAGGATCTTTAGTAGGAACAACATCGGTCTAATATGAACATCATGAACAACATAATTGAATATCTTCTTCAAAGTGTAAAGGTTGATTTTCTTCTCTAACAGAACATAATTCATTGAAGGAGATAAAATCTCAAGATCAAACATCCAATCGGGACCTTTTCCTTTCTCATTATCTTGATCTTCTAAGAACTCAACATGAAGACAATCTTGAATCTTCTTAGTAACTCATTGTATACTCTAAAGCCTTTATCATTGGTGCAATATCCCAATAATTAACCTTCTTCGACTTGCCATCAAACTTCCCTAGATTATCAATGGTGTTCAAAATAGTAAGAGGGCATCCAAAAGGCTTCATAAAACGAATGTTGGGTTTATTGCCCATCGCCAATTCATAAGGTGTCTTCATCTCAGAGTTTTGTGACAGAGACCCGTTGAGTACATAGCATGCAAGATTTACGACTCGCCTAAAATTGAATAGGAGATGGGAATCGCTAACATAGTCCTTGCACTTCAATCAATGTCCTATTTTTCCTCTCTCAACACCATTTTGTCAGTGGTGTTCTAGCAATACTAAATTCCCTCTTTATGCCTTTATTTGCACAAAATCATCCATAGGCTTGTTCTTGAATTCGGTTCCATTATCACATCTAATACCTCTAACCTTGAGTCTTAATTGGTTTTCAAGTGCTATTATAAGAGTCCAATAGCATCAAAGGTATCATCTTTAAAGCCCAAAAGAAAACCCAATCGAATCTACTACAATCATCGCAGAATAACCAAACAAGATTTCTTTTTATTTAAACTAGCCACGAGACAGTCCAAATAAATCCATGTGTAATAGCTCCAATGGTTCCCTAATATTTCTTTCATCAAGCTTTTGCAGAAGCTTTGTGTTGTTTACCCTTCTTGCATGCCAAACATGATTGATCATTCTTGTAAGTCTTTGAAGGTAAACCTCTAACTAAATTGCCTTTGACCAGTTTGTTGATGTTCTTGAAATTCACATGGCCCAATCTTCTATGCCACTGATGTGCCTCTTCAGATGTTACTTTAGCCACCAAACATGTGGCTCTTCCATAAGAATGTAGACTCTTCATGTCTAAACTATACACATCATTTGTCCTTGGTACCCTTAGTACTACCAAGTCATCATCAACAGTGTTTGAAGTCGAAGAAAGAATAAGACATTCGTGTCGTTGAATAACACAGATGCTTTTATCACAAATTTGAGATATCGACAACAAGTTGAACTTTAGCTCCTTTACATATCCGACATTCTCAAAATCGATTCTTCCAGCCTTTAATTGTTCCTTTTCCAAGAATCCTTCCTCCATTGGGATCATTCCCAAAAGCAACTTTTCCTCCACTAATATTTCTAAAATCGACAGATCTCTTTATCGCTTGTCATACTTCCAGAGCAACCACTATCCACAATAAGATGATCTTTAAGCTCCTCTTCCGGGTTGCCTCGCACACAAAGAAAAGAGTTAGAAACTTTAGGAACCCAAGCCATTATCGACTTGTGTTCCTCAGGAGTTACAAACTCAAATTCCTTGAGTATGTAATTTCCACTATCTTTCAAATGGTGATCCAAAATTATCTTTTGAGTTTTAGCATGTGATTTTCAAAACTTTCTCGGTTTTTCAACATAAATCTCTTTCACCATTTTATTAACATTTTCTTGTGTCACACAAACATCTCGATTCACTTTTTGTTGAACGTCGCATGTATCCCTTACCAAGATTTCCCTTTACCCATTCGGTTTTAACAGTGGTTCCCGTGATCTAGATCCCTATATGAATTGTGAGACATTCTAGGTTGATATTGAGATCTCCTAGAATTTCTATTCCAAGTAGTGTTATGAGTACCTTGTCTCTCGAGCAAGATTTTGGAAAGCACCGTGAGATCTTCAAGGTCTTCTCCGATGCGGGTATCTATGATCCGTGTGAAGTTTACGTGATTGACCCTATTTGAATTAGTCCACACGGTTTGTGCTCTCTAGGTCTCGATTGTTAGACTTATTCCTTGAAACTTGCTTAGATATTCCGAGTGTTTGTCACAATCTTTGATTAAGTGTGTAGGACTATAACACACAAAACACAATTTTTGACCCATATGACCAAAGTGATTTCTTCTATGTCTATGCCTAAAATTATTTTGCCTTCTTGATGACTCGATAAATCTGCTTTTGACCAAAATTGTCCCAAAAGGTTTAGCAAGACCTTTTGAAAAGGTTTTGCGTAAGGTATCGCTTGTTCGTAAGGTACCGCTTTGTTGAGCAAGACTTTGGTTTAAAGGTTCCGTGATTATTTTCAACAGCTTTGGGTTTCTCGGACCTAGATTGAGCAACAAGCTTCTTCCTAAACTCTAGACTATCTACACCATAACGAGAAACATCGTGCCTAGAGGGTGATGACTAATGGATGAGGAACAAGATGATAACCATTGTCTTTCTTATATTCGGGAGGTGGTTCACTTATCGAGCCCTCATTACTAGATGAATCTACATAGTTGATGAGCTCATCATCACTAGTGGTTATGTCCTCAAAACACCATCATCCCG
Organism: Chrysanthemum lavandulifolium; assembly: GCA_022545495.1. NCBI lineage: Eukaryota > Viridiplantae > Streptophyta > Magnoliopsida > Asterales > Asteraceae > Chrysanthemum > Chrysanthemum lavandulifolium. The sequence continues at coordinate 458,850 of CM040241.1, forward strand.
ATTACTAGGTTGGTTTTCATCTACATTACTAAAATCCATTCCAAATCCTAAGCTTGTTCTAATGTAAGCCCTTCTCTGCTTTTTCAACATAAGCAACATGGGACAAGCCGGACTCTCCCAAGCAAAGAAACTTAGCTAACAAATCATCTCTTTCCTTAGTTAATTTCTCAATTTCAAAGAATTTTACGCTTTAGTTTCCATTCACTAAATTTTAACCGGTAATCCTTGTTCATACTTTTCATTAAAGCCATTTCATTATTTTCATGTGTTATGATTTTAGCTTCTATAGACTCTAAAGTGATTTGGTAACCTGCTACCTCGCACCTAGCCCTAATACAATTATCTCTTTCAATCACATAATTGTTAAGTAATTTTGATAAAACTCATAACAGTTTGAGCATACCTCGTAGATAGAGAGGCGAGTTGGTGAAGTAGCCACCATAGCAAGAAGAACAGATCATCTTCACTTTCTTTGCTCCAATCAAAACTTCCAAAGCCATCATCGATTCCAAAGCAAAGATGTTCGATTCTTCATCAAAAACAAGGTTCAAATTCAATGCTTCCACAGTTGTCTTCAATCGCATCTTCCATCGCTACCATACAAGAAGTCACCGGTTCATCATCAAACTCTTCACCCACCACTGATAACTTCTCTTGAGCAACTAAAGCCTTTGTTTCGCTTATTGGAATCTCCTTGAGCTCAAGTTTAGGCTTCTCGATGATCTGCTTGCTTGATATTTAGCAAACTCGCACTCCTTGCAAAGTGACCAGTCTTTTGACAATTGAAACATTCAATTTTAGATTTGTCAAAAGTTATTCCTTGTTTTGGTTTGAAATCAATATTTTGCCCTGCCTTCTTCATGTACTTTTGATCCTTGCGTTGATCAAAGCAACTTGCCACCGATATCAATTTCTTCAAGTGCATCTTCTTCAACTGCTAGATCCTCTTCATAAGTGATGTAAGCTTGCTTGTTGTGCAAAGAAAGAGCACACAACTTCATCCGAGTTCAAAGAGGTAGATGGTGGGGCTCTCGAGCATATGTTGGGCGATTGTAAACAAGAAGATTTTGAGAAACAAGATTTTGAGGAGAAGCAAGATTTTGAAAGTAACGCTTCTTTCGAGATGATAGAAAAGCAACACCGTGAGATTTGGAATTTGGTTGACCACTCATCTCATGTTCATACACCTTCATTGATGATAAAGATCATCAAAGTCCATAACATCCAACCCCGTTGTCCTCCTCGATCATAGTAGCAATCACATGCCATGTGGATGGCAAACTCTTAGAAACTTCAATTAGCATCCTCAACTCGATACTTACGCTTTGTATAATTCCAACATGTTGAGAAGATTCTGAACCTATCATATGCAGATCAAGACTCTCTTTCTCCCTCGTGAAAGTTTCAAACCGTTGTTTCAAGAAGTTTCATGCATCTTCTTTTGAGGCTTCATTCCTCCAACTCTGGTCTTGAGAGCAGCCCAAAGTCGTTTAGCATCTTTAGCATCATGAAATTTAAGAAGATGACCATCTCGAATGGCGTATAAGAGAATGTTAAGAGCCTTCTTGATTCCTTAGGGTTGTCGCTTGGTAAACCGCTTTTGGTGCTAAAGGTTGTCCAAAGAACTTGAATGGGTTCTTGAGGAACTTCATTCCCATTCATAATTACATTCCACGAGCATGGTCTCAGAATGGCAATATAATCGCCTCATCTTCATGCACCGTAGATCATATTCTCCTTTTTGATAATTGGAATTCGAGTGAGGTGATTGAGGGTTGTGGAACAACTTGAATGACATCTTGGATATTGTAGGGTTTCTTCCTAGTCGGAGTTTCCACACAAGCTCGATACCACTTGTTGGATCGATATACTTTAATCAAACTAACTTAACTAGCTTGTTAAGGTTTAATAACCTCGGATAAATCCTAAGTTATTAACAAAGAAACACCGAGCAATCTTTATTAAGCACGCGAATTTACTTAACAAAGCTAAGAAGAAAACTTTATTAACAAACTCTAAATCTGCTTATTATGCGATACTCTAATACAACTCTAAGATAATCGAACTTTCTCTAAACTCTTAATTCGTAAACTCTAAAACTCTTTTTCCAAATCGCACTTAATGCCAATCTAGGAGTCCTTTTATAGGCTCAAGGATATCCTAGTCGGTTTACAATTGATAACCTTGTACGACAAGTAATCTAAACATGGAATACAATACTTTCCATAAACAAATAAAATGTTTTTTGTTCTAGCAAGATTTTGACTTTATCTTGCAAGATTTTGACTGACTGTCTTTAGCGAAGATTTTGACTCTTTGACTTTTTCCAAGATTTCTGCGACTACAAGATTTCATATCTTCAAGATTTTGATATCTTCAAGACTTTCATATCCCAACATAGTGTTTCGATTGGAAAAGTTTAGTTTTGAAGAGTTTCAAGGAAGTCGTTTGAGTCTCGTACTTTTTCTTGTATGCGGTTTGATGTCATTTGGTGCGATTTGATCCGATCAAGGAAGCTATTTGTAAACTTCTTGGATGCGGTTTGTCAAGATTCGTTGTATCGAGCGGTGTGACTTAAGCGGTTTGGCGAAGCGGTTTGACATAAGCGGTTTGACTTAGCGGGTTTGACTCAAACGGTTTGTCTTTAGCGTTTTGAGATAAGCGGTTTGACTTAAGCAGCTTGACTCAAGATGTCTTCATGATTTGATCTAAGTCCGCTTGATAAGCGGCTGTTTGAGTTAAGCGGTTTGATAAGAAGCGTTTGATAAAAAGCGGTTAGATTTAAGCGGTTTGTATTCCAAATGATTTGACAATCCCGCAATTTGACCAATGCGATTCGACCACCGCGATTTGATCAAAAACCGAGTTTTGACTTTACGGTTTGACTACTTGCGGTTTGACCACTTGCGGCTTGACCAAAGTTGACTTTTTACGTCAAAACTTCAAACGGCCATAACTTTTGAACTATAACTCATTATCAAGAAAATACCGGTCAAAACGATCAAACAAATTTCAACCAAGAGGGAACCGGTTAGAACAAGTTAAAACCTGGATATTCTAGCCAAGAACAATTAAGAACCGCTTAGAACTCGTTAAGGAACTAGCTATTCAACCAATAAATAGTTAGATCCAAATAGGAACCAAATATTCCGCCAAGAACCGCTTAGATCCAATAAACACACGGCCTATTCCGCCAAGAACCAAGACAAACCAGATAAGAACTAGCTATTCCAGCCAAGAACCCGTAAGAACAAGTTAAGAACATGCTATTTTGGCCAAGAATCGCTTAGATCCACTTAAGAACCGCTTATTCTCTAGGATTTTGAAAATCCATAGTGAAGTGTTGGTCACCCCAACTATTGTCTAGCATATGTTAGCTCGTAGACATTAAGTTATCTATTAGTTAGTTAGTTAGTTAGAGTAACACCGTTATGACTGATCGGGTCTTTACCCACCTGTATGCCCGATCCACAACCCGGCAGAGGCGATTATGTAAACTATAAATACCCTCTACCTCCCAAGGTAGAGGTTGGACCTTCATTTCTTAATCTAACCTTCTCATTGTTTTTCACTCACTTTCTCTCTAGAAAGGATCCCATATCCCACTTTATCCCTCTAAGTTTCTTGCTAAGATTCGAACCATATAATTGATTGTTTTTGTGTGTTACAATAACCAATATCCAACAATTGGTATCAAGAGCCATGGTTAGATCATAAAGTTTGGTTATTTGTATGTTTTGTTGGTTCAAATTCAATAACTTAAAAGTGTTAATGTTTGAATTTTGATGTAGTTTTGTGTTTAGAATCATCATAAGTGCTTAGGTTTTGGTTTGGATGGCTTAATTCATCTTGGTTATAGTGTTTTGGATTGGAAAAGCTTAGTTTTCAAATAGTTTCAAAGAAGCGGTTTGAGTCTCGTACTATTTTCTTGTATACGGTTTGATGTCAATTGGGTGCGATTTGATCTGATCAAGGAAGCGATTTATAAAGTTCTTGGATGCGGTTTGTCTAGATTCGTTGCTTCGGAAGCAGTTTGACTTAAGCGGTTTTACTCAACCGGTTTGTCTTTAGCGGTTTGACTTAAGCTGTTTGATTCAAGAGGTTTTTCTTCAGCGGTTTGATCTAAGCGGTTTGATAAGAAGCGGTTTGAGTTAAGCGGTTTAAGAAGCGGTTTGATAAAAAGCGCTTTGATTTAAGCGGTTTGTATTCCAAATGTTTGACAATCCTATGTGTTGACCAATACGATTTGACCATCGCGATTTGAACAAAAAACTCGCTTTGACTTTAACGGTTTGACTACTTGCGGTTTGACCACTTAGGCTTGACCAAAGTTGACTTTTATTTAAAAACTTCAAACGGCCATAACTTTTGAACCAGTAACTTTCTGTTTTCAATGAAATAGTCAAAATGACCGGAACATCCTCAAGCAATAGGAACTAGTTAGAACAAGTTAAGAACCATATATTCCAGCCTAGAACCAGTTAGAACCAGTTAGAACCAATTAAGGAACTAGCTATTCGACCAAAAATAGTTAGAACCAAATAGGAACTACCTATTCCGACAAAGAACCGCTTAGATTCTGCTAAGAACGCTTATTCGAAGCCAAGAACAAGTACAAAATAGTTAGAACTAGGTAAGCTAGCTATTCCGCCAATAACCAAGAAGAACCGATTATAAACATGCTATTTTGTCCAAGAACCGCTTAGATCCACTAAGAACGCGCTTATTCATGTTCGGATTTAGAAAATCCATAGTGAAGTGTCGGTCACCCCAACTATTGTCGAGCATATGTTAGCTCGTAGATTATACGTTATATATTAGTTAGTTAGAGTAACACCGTGGAGGACTGGACGGTCTTTACCCACCAGATGCTCGATCCACGGCCAACAATGGGCGTATTATGTAAAACTATAAATACCTCTACCTCCCAAGGTAGAGGTTGGATGTTTCGCTTTAATCTAACCTTCTCTTTGTTTTTCTCTCACTTTCTCTCTAGAAAGGATCCCATCTCCCACTTTCTCTCTAAGTTTCTTGCTAAGATTCGAACCATATAATTGATTGTTTGTGTGTTACAATAAACAATATCCAATAATTGGTATCAAGAGCCACGGTTAGATCCTAAAGATTGGTTATTTGTGTGGTTTGTTGGTTCGCATTCTATACCCTAAAAGTGTGAATGTTTGAATTTTGATGGTACTTTTGTGTTTAGAATCATTATAAGTGCTTAGGTTTTGGTTTGAAGGCTTAATTCATCTTGGTTATAGTGTTTTGATTGAAATGTTTAGTTTTGAAGAGTTTCAAGGAAGTCGTATGAGTCTCGTACTTTTTCTTGTATGCGGTTTGATGTCATTTGGGTGCGATTTGATCGATCAAGGAAGCTATTTGTAAACTTCTTGGATGCGGTTTGTCAAGATTCGTTGTATCAGAAGCGGTTTGACTTAAGCGGTTTGACGTAAGCGGTTTGACATAAGCGGTTTGACTTAAGCGGTTTGACTCAAACGGTCTATCTTTAGTGTTTTGAGATAAGGGGTTTGACTTAAGCGGTATGACTCAAGATGTCTTTAGTGATTTGATCTAAGTTGTTTTATAAGCGGTTTGAGTTAAGCGGTTTGATAAGAAGCGGTTTGATAAAAGCGGTTAGATTTAAGCGGTTTGTATTCAATGATTTGACAATCCCGCAATTTGACCAATGCGATTTGACCAACGCGATTTGATCAAAAAACGAGTTTTGACTTTTACGGTTTGACTACTTGCGGTTTGACCACTTGCGGCTTGACCAAAGTTGACTTTTTCGTCAAAACTTCAAACGGCCATAACTTTTGAATTGTAACTCATATCAAGAAATACCGGTCAAAACGAGTGAAATAGCTCGAACCAAGAGGAACCAGTTAGAACAAGTTAAAAGCTGGATATTCCACCAAGAACAATTAAGAACCGCTTAGAACTCATTATGGAACTAGCTATTCCAACCAATAAATAGTTAGATCCAAATAGGAACCAAATTTATTCGCCAAGAACCGCTTAGATCCAGCTAAACACTGACCTATTTCCGCCAAGAACCAAGACAAACTAGATAAGAACTAGCTATTCCAGCCAACAACCCATAAGAACCGCTTAAGAACATGCTATTTTGGCCAAGAATCGCTTACATCCGAACTAAGAACCCGCTTATTCTGTTAGGATTTTAAAATCCATAGTGAAGTGTTGGTCACCCCAACTATTGTCTAGCATATGTTAGCTCGTAGACATTAAGTTATCTATTAGTTAGTTAGTTAGTTAGAGTAACACCGCTAATGACAGACGGGTCTTTACCCACCGTATGCCCGATCCACCCCCAACAGAGGGCGATTATGTAAAACTATAAATACCCTCTACCTCCCAAGGTAGAGGTTGGACCTTCATTTCTTAATCTAACCTTCTCAATCGCTTTTTCACTCACTTTCTCTAGAAAGGATCCCGTATCCCACTTTCTCCCTCTAAGTTTCTTGCTAAGATTCGAACCATATAATTGATTGTTTTTGTGTGTTACAATAACCAATATCTAACAATTGGTATCAAGAGCCATGGTTAGATCATAATGTTTGGTTATTTGTATGTTTTGTTGGTTCAAATTCAATAACTTAAAAGTGTTAAAGTTTGAATTTTGATAGTAGTTTTGTGTTTAGAATCATCATAAGTGCTTAGGTTTTGGTTTGGAAGGCTTAATTCATCTTGGTTATAGTGTTTTGGATTGGAAAAGTTTAGTTTTCAAATAGTTTCAAAGAAGTGGTTTGAGTCTCGTACTATTTTCTTGTATGCGGTTTGATGTCAATTGGGTGCGATTTGATCCGATCAAGGAAGCGATTTATAAAGTTCTCGGATGCGGTTTGTCTAGATTCGTTGTTTGATAATGTTTGACTTAAGCGCTTTACTCAAACGGTTTGTCTTTAGCGGTTTGACTTAAGCGGTTTGATTCAAGCGGTTTTCTTCAAATGGGTTTGATCTAAGCGGTTTGATAAAGCGGTTTGAGTTAAGCGGTTTGAGAAGTTGCGTTTGATAAAAAGCGCTTGATTTAAGCGGTTTGTATTCCAATGGTTTGACAATCCCACGTGTTGACCAATATGATTTGACCACCGATTTGAACAAAAACTTCGCTTTTGACTTTAACGGTTTGACTACTTGCGGTTTGACCACTTGCGGCTTGACCAAAGTTGACTTTTTTTAAAAACTTCAAACGGCCATAACTTTTGAACCGTAACTCTGTTTCGTTGAAATACCACAAAATGACCGGAACATCCTAAAGCAATAGGAACCGTTAGAACAAGTTAAGAACCATATATTCCACCTAGAACCAAGAAGAACCGCTTAGAACCAATTAAGGGAACTAGCTATTCGACCAATAAATAGTTAGAACCAAATAGGAACTACCTATTCCAAGAAAGAACCGTTAGATTTCATAAGAAGCGCCTATTCGTGCCAAGAACTAGTACAACCCGTTAGAACCGGGTAAGTTAGCTAATCCGCCAATAACCAAGAAGAACCGATTATAAACATGCTATTTTGTCCAAGAACCGCTTAGATCCGACTAAGAACGCTTATTCATGTTCGGATTTAGAAAATCCATAGTGAAGTGTCGGTCACCCCAACTATTGTCGAGCATATGTTAGCTCGTAGATATAACGTTATATATTAGGTAGTTAGAGTAACACCGTGGAGGACTGACGGGTCTTTACCCAATCGTATGCCTCGATCCACACCCAACAAAGGGTGTATTATGTAAAACTATAAATACCCTCTACCTCCCAAGGTAGAGGTTGGATGTTTCGCTTAATCTAACCTTCTCTTTGTTTTTCTCTCACTTTCTCTCTAGAAAGGATCCCATCTCCCACTTTCTCTCTAAGTTTCTTGCTAAGATTCGAACCATATAATTGATTGTTTGTGTGTTACAATAACAAATATCCAATAATTGGTATCAAGAGCCACGGTTAGATCCTAAAAATGGGTTATTTGTGTGGTTTGTTGCCCTAAAAGTGTGAATGTTTGAATTTTGATGGTACTTTTGTGTTTAGAATCATTATAAGTGCTTAGGTTTTGGTTTGGAAGGCTTAATTCATCTTGGTTATAGTGTTTTGGATTGGAAAAGTTTAGTTTTGAAGAGTTTCAAGGAAGCGGTTTGAGTCTCGTACTATTTTCGTGTATGCGGTTTGATGTCATTTGGGTGCGATTTAATCCGATCAAGGAAGCGATTTATCAAGTTCTTGGATGCGGTTTGTCTAGATTCGTTGCATCGAAAGCGGTTTGACTTAAGCGGTTTGACTCACGTGGTTTCTCTTGACGGTTTGACATAAGCGGTTTTACTCAAGTGGTTTGTCTTGATGGTTTTATTTAAGTGGTTTGATAAGAAGCGGTTTGATAAAAGCATTTTGATTTAAGAGGTTTGTATTCCAAATGGTTGACAATCCCATGATTTGACCAATGCGATTTGAACACCGCGATTTGATCAAAAACCGAGTTTTGACTTTACGGTTTGACTATTTGAGTTTTGACAACTCATGGCTTGACCAAAGTTGACATTTTATGCCAAAACTTCAAACGGCCATAATGTTTGAACCAGTAATCTGCGTTTTATAAATATCCGTCAAAATGACCGAAATGAATGAACCAAGAGGGAACCGCTTAGAACTAGTTAAGAACCGAATATTCCAAACCAAGAACCAAGAAGAACTAGTTAAGAAAATGCTATTTTGGCTAAGAACCGCTTAGATCCAAATGAGAATTGCCTATTCCTATTAGGATTTAGAAAATCCATAGTGAAGTGTCGGTCACCCCAACTATTGTCTAGCATATGTTAGCTCGTAGACATTACTTTATCTAATAGTTAGTTAGTTAGTTAGAGTAACACCGTGGAGGACGGACGGGCTTTACCCACCGTATGCTCGATCCACACTCGGCAAAGGCGTATTATGTAAACTATAAATACCTCTACCTCCCAAGGTAGGGTTGGATGTTTCATTTCTTAATCTAACCTTCTCTTTGTTTTTCTTACTTTCTCTCTAGAAAGGATCCCATCTCCCACTTTCTCTCTAAGTTTCTTGCTAAGATTTGAACCATATAATTGAATTTTGTGTGTTACAATAAACAAGTATCCAATAATTGGTATCAAGAGCCACGGTTAGATCATAAAGATTGGTTATTTGTGTGTTTTGTTGGTTCGAATTCTATACCCAAAAAGTGTGAAAGTTTGAATATTGATGGTACTTTTGTGTTTAGAATCATCATAAGTGCTTAGGTTTTGGTTTGGAAGGCTTAATTCATCTTGGTTATAGTGTTTCGGATTGGAAAAGTTTAGTTTTTGAAGAGTTTCAAGGAAGCGGTTTGAGTCTCGTACTATTTTCTTGTATGCGGTTTGATGTCTCGTACTATTTTCTTGTATGCGGTTTGATGTCATTTGTGTGCGATTTGATCTGATCAAGGAAGCGATTTGTAAAGTTCTTGGATGCGGTTTGTCTAGATTCGTTGTATCGGAAGCGGTTTGACTTAAGCGGTTTGACGTAAGCGGTTTGACATAAGCGGGTTGACAGAAGCGGTTTGACTTAAGCGGTTTAACTTAAGCGGTTTAACTCAAGATGTCTTCAGTGATTTGATCTAAGCGGTTTGATAAGAAGCGGTTTGAGTTAAGCGGTTTGATAGGAAGCGGTTTGATAAAAAGCGGTTAGATTTAAGCGGTTTGTATTCCAGCCGTTTGACAATCCTGCAATTTGACCCATGCGATTTGACCACTGCGATTTGATCAAAAAAACTGATTTTTGACTTTTACGGTTTGACTACTTGCGGTTTGACCACTTGTGTCTTGACCAAAGTTGACTTTTTACGTCAAAACTTCAAACGGCCATAACTTTTGAACCGTAACACCGTTATCAGCAAAATACCGGTCAAAACGACCAAATGACTGAACCAAGAGGGAACTAGTTAGAACAAGTTAAAAGCGGATATTCCAGCCAAGAACAAGTAAGAACTAGTTAGAACTTGTTAAGGAACTAGCTATTCCACCAATAAATAGTTAGATCCAAATAGGAACCAGCTATTCTGGCCAAGAACCAGTTAGATCTAGCTAAACACTTCCTGTTCCGGCCAAGAACCAGTACAAACCAGATAAGAACTAGCTATTCTAGCCAAGAACCCGTAAGAACCAGTTAAGAACATGCTATTTTCGCCAAGAATCAGTTAGATCCAGCTAAGAACTTGTTGGGAATAATTTGTTACCACGGATAGTTGTTGTTTACACTGCTTGGATTAACACTAGCAGTGGAAACGTATTCCCACTACCAGTTCATTATTACCACTGCTATCAGTTTAAGTTTAGTTAAACGCGTCTAGATAAGTATAGAATAGATTGTGTGTATATTCTATAATGTTAGCTTTATACTTATCTTGTAAAGGACTCCTTGTTGTATAAAAGGAGATCCTAGGTCATTGTCTTAGGTGCGTATGTTTACACATTAGTTTACCTCTTTAAAGCTTCAAGGTGTAACCTAGTGATACTAAGATCACTCAGATTATTTCATTAATAATATTGGAGCTTGAGTTTTGTGTTTAACTTGTGTTCATTCTCATTACATCATATAAGTTGTCTTCTAAGTATTACTTAAGTAAATTCCGCTTGCATGATAATATTATACAAAATATCATTAACACAAGGAGAGTGTCCCAGATCCATCAAGTGGTATCAGAGCGAAGGTTCTGGTATTTTGTTTTAGAAGATCTAAAGCATTTGCTTAACTCACTCACTCAGTTCAATGGAGATGGAAAACAACCAATCAAACTCTTCTTCTACACCTAGACTCCTAAGCTTAAGCTTAATGAGTTTGAGATGTGGAGGATATTGATTGAGCAATACTTCCTCATACAGACTATGCTCTATGGGAGATCATTCAACTTGGTGATTCTTTCAAGCCCGTGACTAGTCTTGTGAAGGTTGGAGAAACAAATGTTGTGAAAGTTTGATTACTCGAATCCAATGTTGAAAAGGCAATGAGGAAGAATGATCTTAAGGTTAGAAGTCTATTGCTGATGACTCTTCCCAGAGACCAGATCATTGCATTCAGCAAGTTAAAGACTGCTAAAGAATTATTTGAAGAAATTTGCTCAGTATTTGGTGGTAATGACGCTACTAAGAAGACTCAAAAGACGTTGTTGAAGCAAAGCTATCAAAACTTCACTGCTTAAAGCAATGACTCACTTTATAGCATTTTTACCAAGCTTCAGAAGATTGTTACACAGCTAACTGTGTTTGGCATTGAGGTAGAAAAGGAAGACCTCAATTTGAAGTTTTTAAGAAGTTTACTGATAAGGTTTTAAAAGGTACCATTTTGAGGGGCCGTTTAAGTCCTTATTTGGACTTTTGTATCCGTTATTGCTTAATATCGTTCCTTTTCACTTTTTAGGTCTCGTGAAGGCAAAATGCTAGAATGGCACTTATTTGGACGAAAAGGCGAATATATGAAGAAAATGGCCAAAGTCGAATCGAGGCACTCACGATTCTTTGAAGTTAGAAAGCGGCGGCGTCGGTGCTATTGGCGACGCCGTCTAAAAATGTTGTGACGGGCGGAACCCAAAACTCGTATTTTCAAGTGGCGGCGTCTAGTTGTGGAAGAGTAGGCCGTCGCTACTCGCACGGCCTAGATGCAATCCGCACGACGCCGGGAAGTGAAGAGGCGGCACGGACATAAGGTGACGCCGTCGCAAAGGTTAACGTGGCCAAGGCGAAACCCTAATGGTGGCGACACGGCGGCCACTAAACATAAGGTGACGCCGTCGCAATTGTAATCTTATATATAGAATCCGAATTTTTCGGTCTTTATGTGGAGAGTCTTTGGGTAAAACCTAAAACCGAACCTAAGGTGTCTTGTACAAGTATTTTAGGGTTTTAAACCCTATCTTACACCAAGATAAGTCTTTACTTCATTAATTCAATTATGTCTTTGATTATTTGTGTGTATGCTTGCATGTTCTCCATGTCCGGCTAATTTATTTGTGTGTTTGCTTAGGAAGTATGAAACTTAATTATTGAATATTGATTGGTTGTTTCTTATCTTAGTTGATTAATGATCTAGTAATGCGATAGGTCATTCGTTGTGTACTTAATGCTTGATTCATCTTTGTGAACCTTAGAATATAATTACCCCGAGTAATTGTAGGCTAAACCATCCAAGAGCGCGTTAGAGTAGGAGTTTATAATCCCTAGTGGGTTTGTAGACAAGACCCTTTGGTAAGTTCAAAGAGTTAGGGAGAAACGCATACCTACAACTTTAGACTCACAACGCAACTAGAAATAAGGCGTGACACTCAACCTTCAATAGGAGATAATTAAGGAGTAATATAACTTAAGTAAACACATCTTTAAACTATTATACGAGCACACATTAATTAGACATAGACTCCCACAACCTTAGATTAGATAATTAGATAATAGTAGAGTAATCGGTGAAATACCAACCCCAAATCCAATACCCGAGATTCGTACCTTTCCATTTTCATAAAACATAAAAGATAAAAATAATCTTCCTCAACCTTAACCTTAGCGTAGTAACTTCTTACTAGCATTCCTATTCCCCTAGAGAACAATATCAATACCCGTGGCTTACCTAATTACTACACTACAACGATTAGGTTCACCGCCTGGGGTGTTATAAAACTTGCTCGAAAAAGGAAGTTTCCTTGGCCCCGAACGACGCGTGTAGCGTTATCGAGTTTTGGAGCGCTGGGAATAGAATAGCTAGTCGATGAGTCCACCTCGTTTAGGTTTCTTTGCTTGATTCCTATCAAGTAAACTTTTTTTTTCTTATTTTTAGGTTTCTCTTAGTCTATCCCCCTTCTTCGTGACTTTTGTTCGTAACCCCATCACTTTTCATCATGGAAGGTGATAACCCACTACCATTCATCAACCCACCACCAAATGACCCGCCAAGAGCCCGTACTCTTCGTGAATACTCAAGACCAAGCCACCTAGGCTATAGGAACACCATTGAGCTTCCTGACCAAGCCCAAACTACGACCTTGCGATCCGACACCATCCGGTTGGTGCAAAACGGATGTGCATTCCATGGACTTCGTTCCAAAGATCCAAATCAGCATTTGAGGGATTTCCTCAAAATCGTCGATTCCATCGACCTTGATGCTACTACTGGGAGACCACGCTGCGTCTCTTCCAATTCTCTTTAAGGACCAAGCTAGTAATTAGCTTGAGCGACTTCCCGCGGCTCCATCTCAAGTTGGGATGATCTTACCTCTCGCTTCCTTGCTCAATTTTTCCCACGGGAGAACCACTAAGCTTAGGAATGACATCTTGATGTTCCAACAACGTCAAGGTGAATCTCTCTGAAGCATGGACCGATTCAAGGACTTACTTCATAAAGTCCTCATCACAAGATTGATCTTTGGCTCCAAGTCCAAATCTTTTATGATCATGTCAACTTCCCACTAAGCGATCCATTGACCAAGCGGCCGATGGAAAACTTAATGATCTCACCGTAGAAGAATCATGGGAAATAATAGAGGACCTCGCCCTCTATGACAACGAAAGTTGGGATGACCCCCGTGAGCTGCCCAAAACCGTCAAGGCAATCTCCTTGCCTTCTTCCGACCATAGGATGATCGAACTTGAAGATCAAGTTAAATTCCTCATGAGTTCCTACGAAAATCCTAAGTCTACACACCATGTGAACAAAGCTTCTTCCTCATGTGAGTCGTGTTGTGATCCTCATAATACGCGCAATAGCACTCACTCCCCAGAACATGCTTCCGTTGACTACGCATCTTCACGTATTAATGGAACGGAAGGAAGATTCCCTACAACATCCGGGCCTAGGAATTTCAAGCCCGACTTCTACTGGGGACAAACCAAAGAATTCACCTCTAATGATTTCTCATGGCCCCCACCTAACGGTCCTAACCAACGAAACGTCGAAGGGATGTTGCAAAACCTAGTTGCATCCCAAGAAACCCAAATGGCTATGCTCTCGGACCGCTTTAACCATCAACAAGCCGAGATGGATAGGAAAATAGACAACCTTTTGAAAGCCATAGCCAATAGTGATAAGAAGGTTAGTGCTATCTCAACTCCCGAGCTTTCAGGCATAGAGATTAAGGATCCAAGCAAGCTAACTAAGCACGTCCAATTCGTCAATGCCATCGCCTTAGTTGAACCTAATGAAACAAATGACGAAGAGGATTATACACTTGCGGAAGAGGAAATACCCGAGGAAGTAGATGAAGTAGACATTGACTATTTCAACAAATTTCCTACGGAAGAAGAACTATCTCGCCACCCTCACTTAGCGCGTGACCTCCGTCACATGTATGTTAGGAAAAGTCCTCGAATTAAGTTTGGGAACCCTTGGAATCTTAATATACCATGTGTCATAGGACACCTTTTGTGGCAAAGCCTACATTGATCGCAAGTCCCAATCAACATAATGACTAGCACCTATTACAATTGGATATTGAAGCGACCTATTCCAACTAGGCAAGACCCCAATGATCCTAATGTTAGTTGCAATTTTCTTGGAAGAGTTAAGGATTGCCCGTATATGTAGGTTGTTTCACGTTTCCTACGGACTTCATAATTGTGGATGATATTAGCACGACCATAGACCCTAGCTTATCCCATGTTATTCTAGGAAAACCTTTCATAGAAAGCACCGGATGACCTATGACCCTCGTTAGGAGTAGTGCGATTCAAGAATAAGACCGATGACATAGCTTACCAAATGCCGCTTAAGATTGAGAAGTTTTCATCACTCTAATGATGAAAAGGAACTTAAACCGTCGGTCTATTATAGGAATGATGAGGATAGGGAGAAAGGTGTTGATTATGTTATGGCTAAGATTTTGGATTCTATAAGGATTGCTTGAGCCTAGGACCGGAATATAGGACCGATTGGGGAGAGGATGAACTCTTAGAGAAGCGCATTTAGTGCACTTCTACAACATGGAATCCTCATTAGAAACAATCAAGAGGGCGGTGGTGAGGAAGCGTGAGAGCACCGACTATGAGTCTAGCTACAAGACTCCTAAATAAAGAAAAGCGCTCGTGGGAGGCAACTCATGTTTAATTGTTTGCTTGTGAGTGTCTTATATCTTTTATTAATTGTTTATCCTCATGTTTAAATTTGTAAAATGCTTTATTTTGTTTTTAACCTCGCCTTAATTGCATATAAAGGTATTTTACATAAGGGATAAGTGTAGGGAGGATTACACACGTTTTCAAAAGAAACGTAAACATGAGAATAACAATTAACTAAAAGATATTTATGTTTGTTTGTTCGAGTCAAATGCTTGTATCGAGTCATAATGGATGTTTTTATGAAAATTTTCCATTCTAAAGATGTAAATTTTCCGAATTTTCCGTAAAATCGCAGACCGCTTTTGTCGTGATAACTTTGACGACGGCGTCAGATTGCAACTGACGGCGCCGTGAAGGAGTAAAACATCGATTACTTTTTCTCGTTTTCAACTATTTATAAATTTTGGAATTTTCCGGTCTTAATTTTCTTAGAAATTGTAAACATCCATTCCACAAGCATTATATCCTAGTTTAAATCGAGTCTTATATATATTATTACCACCGATTTTACGAAGGTTTCGTTTGTTTTCTTCAAATGTGCAGTTTAGTTTGTCAAAAGAAGTTACATAAGAATGGAAGGAGCTTTTCACGCATAATTCTTCTTGAAAAGAATTTAACCACCACTTTACACGGATCCCACCGAGCTAATCAGGGGAGTATTAGTTTCTTCGCTTTTAATTACCTTCTTTTATCATAACTTTGATACTTTAGGGAACATTGGGACAATGTTCGGTTTAAGTGTAGGAGGGAAAATAAACGGGAACTTTGAAACTATGCTTATCCTTGACTATTTGCTTTCTTCAAATGTCGGTTAGGGTAATTTTGGCACCAAGTTTAAAATTTTTCATGACATATAAGAGTGGGCCATTAGTCTTAACAAAAGCGTTTCACGGATAGGAAGTTGCATGACTAGCACAAAAAACCCTTTACCACCCAAATTCTACCCAAAATGTGAGGATCGCCCTTAGATTAGTAGGAATTAAAGCATTCATCTTTAATGCTTAGAGTGTGAACCGGTAGTATATTAGATTCTAGAACTTGTTTTGTGATGCATTCCGAGATCGCAAGTGAGGCTACACTTGTAGTTAGAATAACTAAATGATAAGAGGCATTAGGATAACCCTTGTTTGATACCGTAATATAATTACTTCTTCCACATCGGTTGAGTAATTCCCCACACCCTTTGCGTTGTACTCATCTTTAGTACACGATACCCCTAGTTAACCCCTCGAGCCTATCCTTTTCGCGGTTCTCGTGATGTTTCGATTTTTCCGAATATCAATGAAGAGAATTGTTTACACCCCACCCCAAATATACACCCAAATCGCCTTAGCCTACCCCTTATGCACTCACTTTTAGTGCAAATGTTTGTTATCACCCCAAACCCTTAGTTCAATTATCTAGTTGCTTGCATAAGTTGCTAAGTCGAGTCATATCCTTTGTATACGATTTTGGGATGGGGATTCATGGGAAAAGTTAAAGTTTATGAAATGACGGGAAGGGAACGTTAAAAATTCAAATTCCTTTGTTTGCGTAATAATGTACCCCAAGTGTTTTGATCTTTTCAAATCGGGTCAAATTAGTGTTAGAGTAATAAAAACTCAAGTGTAGGATATGCCTGTAAATCCCTAGTATTTTGATGTTACCGTAGAGGATGGTAGAGTAAAAGTGTATGAAAAAAAAAAAAAAATCGAAAAATAGAAAAATAGAGTAAAAAAAAAAAAAAAAAAAAAAAAAAAAAAAAAAAAAAGGCTATCATCCTACATCTATCCTTTAAATTTATGTTTATTTATTTGATAATCTAGAGTTTAGAGTGTCGAGTCTTGGCTTAGCAACGCCATTCTTCATATGCGATTAACATAAAGATTTTTGACTTACCACCACTAAATAGCCTTTCCCACCAAACCCTTATTTCCCTACCGTAAGCATAACATTACAACCCTTTAAAAGACCTCTTTGATAGTCTTTCCTAGGTGCTTACGCCAAAGCGATGAAGGTTTGATCTATTCTCAAGCCTATGGTAATCTATGTACTAGGACCGGTTAATGAGTGTTTATCTTCCATTTCTATTTGTTATATTTCATATATACACCCGAGAGAGATGTGAGTATCCAAACACCCCATGTGAGGTGCTAGTATGTATTCCGTGTTTGTTATGACTTTTATGGGCTTATATGTGTTGTGGACGTTTTGAATTAATGCTTCATGACCCCTAACTTATAAATTAATTGGCTAAAAGCACATTTGCTTGAGGACAAGCAAATAACAAGTGTAGGGATATTTGATAAGGTTTTAAAAGGTACCATTTTGAGGGTCGTTTAAGTCCTTATTTGATCACTTTGTATCCGTTATTGCTTAATATCGCCTTTTCACTTTTTAGGTCTCGTGAAGGCAAAATGCTGGAATGGCACTTATTTGGACGAAAAGGCGAATATATGAAGAAATGGCCAAAGTCGAATCGAGGCACTCACCATTGCCGGGTTAGAAGGCGATGACGTCAAAAGCTATTGGCGATGCCGTCCAAAATGTTGTGACGGGCGAGAACCCAAACTCGTATTTTCAAGTGACGACGCCTAGTTGTGGAAGAGTAGGCCGTCGCTACTCGCACGGCCTAGATGTAATCCGCGACGTCGGAAGTCAAGAGGACGTCCACGGACATAAGGTGACGCCTCGCAAAGGTTAACGTGGCCAAGACGAAACCCTAATGGCGGCGACACGGCGTCACTAAACATAAGGTGGCGCCGCAATTGTAATCTTATATATAGAATCCGATTTTTCGGTCTTTGTGTGAGAGTCTTTGGGTAAAACCTAAACCGAACCTAAGGTGTCTTGTACAAGATTTTAGGGTTTTAAACCCTATCTTACACCAAGATAAGTCTTTACTTCATTAATTCAATTATGTCTTTGATTATTTGTGTGTATGCTTGCATGTTCTCCATGTCCGCTAATTTATTTGTGTGTTTGCTTAGGAAGTATGAAACTTAATTATTGAATATTGATTGGTTGTTTCTTATCTTAGTTGATTAATGATCTAGTAATGCGATAGGTCATTCGTTGTGTACTTAATGCTTGATTCATCTTTGTGAACCTTAGAATATAATTACCGAGTAATTGTAGGTTAAACCATCCAAAGAGCGCCTTAGAGTAGGAGTTTATAATCCTAGTGGGTTTGTAGACAAGACCCTTTGGTAAGTTCAAAGAGTTAGGGAGAAACGATACCCTACAACTTTAGACTCACAACGCAACTAGAAATAAGACGTGACACTCAACCATCAATAGGAGATAATTAGAGTAATATAACTTAAGTAAACACATCTTTAAACTATCATACGAGCACACATTAATTAGACATAGACTCCTACAACCTTAGTTTAGATAATTAGATAATAGTAGAGTAATCGGTAGAAATACCAACCCCCAAATCCAATACCCGAGATTCGTACCTTTCCATTTTCATAAAACATAAAAGATAAAAATAATCTTCCTCAACCTTAACCTTAGCGTAGTAACTTCTTACTAGCATTCTTATTCCCCAGAGAACGATATCAATACCCGTGGCTTACCCTAATTACTACACTACAACGATTAGGTTCACTGCCTAGGGTGTTATAAAACTTGCTCGAAGAAAAGGAAGTTTCCTTGACCCCGAACGACGCGTGTAGCGTTATCATTTACCTTCAGAGTTTCAAAAAAATGTCACTATTTGGGAAAACAACTCAGACATTGAAACAAAGAAGCTCAATGATCTGTACAACAACTTCAAATTAATTTAGCAAAGGTTATAGAAGGCAGGGAAACTTTGTAAAAGCTCTGAGTGGCTTGGCATTGTTGTCAACCTCTCGCTGATAGTGATGTTTCGATGATGAAAGTGATGATGATATTGCCACCGTGAGGTTCTAAAGTTTCCACCGGCAATGTGAATATTGCCACCGCAGGTCAAAGAAGAAGGCGCTAGTATTGGAGATCCTACCTTTTATGTTTTATCTCCACACAAGTTGATGGCTCTCTTAACTCATGAAGACATAGAGCAAATCAATGAAGATGACTTGGAGGAGATGGATATAAAATGGGAGATAGCTCTTCAGCATGAGGGCTAAGAAATTCTACAAGAAAGACCGCAAGCCTATCCACATTAATGGTGATGATACTTTGCAGGCTTTGATAAGAAGAAAGTGGAGTGCTTTAACCCACAAGTTTGGACATTTTGCTAGAGAATGTGAAGACCAAAGGCCAAGGACAACAGGTCTACATGGTACAAGAAAAGAAGGAACCAACTGTGGAAGAACCAAAGGCAATGTTGGCTATTGATGGTGTGAGCTATGATTGAGTTTCATGGTGATGATCTTGAACAAGAACACAGATGTTGCTCTTGTTTACTACAAGTTGCTCTTATGGCTTTTTCTCGATTCGAGGTACAAAACTTTGATAGTTGTTCTAAAACTTGTAGGGCTGCTAAAGAAGTTAAAAGGCTTAATGATTTATACTCAAATGAAAGACAAGAGTTATATAATGCTAATTATACTGTGTCTAATCTTAGGAGAGCTATAGCAGTTTTAGAAAAGAAAATAGAGCATTATCAGGCTAATGAGTCAAAGTATAATGATGATATGATTCTTATTAGGAGAGATAGAGTTTACTACAACCGTGAATGAGGCATACCAAAAGGAACTTGATAAACTTAAGCGTAAACCTGAAAATGTCAATATAACTTTAGACACATGTTATCATCGGTCTAAGCAATTTGATAAAATTTGGAATGCTCAAATATACAATAAAGCTAAGTCCGGTATGGGTTATAATACAAAGGCCACCACCACTAAGAGGTGTTCCATCACCTCCGTATAGATTTAGCTCATCTTGCATAGAAGATTTTAAGGATCTTGAAAGAGTATATGGTCCTTTAAAGGAAACAAACAGAAGAGTGAGGAAGAGAGTAAGCTAGAAAATGATGTGTTTGAGAGTGCTAGTGACTCATCGATTGTTGATGAGAATGATAAAAAGAAAGTAGAGACTGCTCTCCCAAAAGTTGCTAATACTGTTATAGAGGAACCTAGGAAACCAGTTAATAAACCTAGACCAACTGTAAGTATGCCGAGATGTATAGGAACAAGCCTCACCCTAGGGGTAACTAGAGGAGTTGGAATCATGTTAAATCTCAACAAATAGGTAGTGATTTTGTTATGAACAATAAGGCATGCTATATCCGTAGTAGTTTTGATCATTTACATGCTTATTGTGACTATCATGTTGGGAGAAGGAAGTCTATGGGAAGAAGAGGGTGGAGTCTAATGAATCAACATAATGTACACCCTAGTTCAAATTGCAACATGGTCCCAAGAGCGATCAACTTAGAAGTGGCCTCAAAACATTTGCCACTACAAAAACTGTTAACACTGCTCACCCTAAGTTACCTGTTAAAAGTGCAAATTTCAAAACAAGTTTTACAAAATCTGCACAAACAGGAAAAAGGACCTTTCATGCTAAAAAGGCTAGTAATAATCAACCGTGGGTACCGAAAAAGAAACCAGCAGTTTCCACTGCTCATACAAAAGTTACCACTGCAAGGGTTCTTAATATGAAAAGGGGGGACATGGGCAATGTTGTGAAGGCCTCAGCACGCTAGGAATGGAAACCTAAAGGAAACACCTCTTCAACCAATCCCAATGGTATATCAATGACCTTTGATAGATTTAACTATATTGATACATGAGGCAGATCCAAGTCAATTATGGCTTGGGTCCCCAAAAGAAACTAACCCTTTACATTGATGTGCAGGAACATCCAAGGTCTAAATGATTTGATCTTGTATTTACATATTATGGGTGTTCAATGCACATGACTGGCAACAAGTCCTTCTTTTTGATTTTGTGCATACTAATGGATTGTCTGTCAGTTTTTGTTAATGAAGTTAGTGGATTGAGATGTGTAATGCAGGAACATTATGATAAAAGAAAACATGGATTATTATTTATATTACAAAAGCGCACCGAAAGTGCGTGAAATTACATCCATGAGGTGCAGTACAAACATTACTACATCAATCGAAAACAACCACAAACAACCCATCCCTTCCTACCCATCATCAATCCTTTATCGCTTCTTGGGAAAGCCCCACAGCATCACCTTAGAGCTCCGGATATGTTGATCCAGGCATACACTCTTGGACATGCTAAACCCATCACCACTATACCAGTAGGTGGTGAGGATGATGTAGGAACTATTGTTGGTGGTGCTGGTAGCAATGGTAGTGAATGTGACGTTTGCAGTTCTTCAGAAGGTGCTATTGCTACAAGAGGAGGAACACTTAGGACTTTTCCAGAGATATATAGGAGCTGATTTATGAGCTATGTTCTTTAATTATTGCATCCTGAGGCTCTGCTTGTAATGATGATGGTCCAGCAAAAAAAGGATTTGAAAGAGCAAGTGCATGCTTCCTCTTCCTGGATACAACTTTCTCATACTCCTCCTTTTCAACTCTCCCAGGGTTTTTCAAAACAAAATCATCCAAGAAACTATCAGATGAACTGCTAGAAGAAAGATTGATTGGACTTGATTGACTCATGGTGTTGCTGAAGTAATGATCTTTGAGGGTAAATGTTTTGGAGTATGTGATTTGAGTGATTTGTGTTAAATGGTTTGTTTATTATATGTTAAGTTGGATTCAAGAAGTTAATGACGGGAAGGTCCAAGTAGTTGAGAAGTAAATTGAAGTATTGTGCTCTTGGAAAGTGTATCAATGCTTATGTGTTGACTTTCTTGAGTATTCCACTGCTATGCTTAATTCTTTCAATATATGAATCATTACCAACACAATAGAGATTCCAGTATTTTGTTAGTGAATTGCAGTTTGAATGATTCTTTGTTTACAATTAAATAGTTACTCTTTGATGAATCGTTGCTCTAGGTTGTTTAGACCCTATCTGTTGGATCGATATACTTTAATCAAACTAACTTAACTAGCTTGTTAAGGTTTAATAACCTCGGATAAATCCTAAGTTATTAACAAAGAAACACCGAGCAATCTTTATTAAGTACGCGGAATTTACTTAACAAAGCTAAGAAGAAAACTTTATTAACAAACTCTAATTACGCTTATTATGCGATACTTTAATACAACTCTAAGATAATCGAACTTTTCTCTAAAATCTAATTCAGAACTCTAAAACTCTTTTTCCAAATCGCATATCTAATGCCAATCTAGGAGTCCTTTTATAGGCTCAAGGATATCCTAGTCGGTTTACAATTGATAACCTTGTACGACAAGTAATCTAAACATGGAATACAATACTTTCCATAAACAAATATAACAATTCTTTTGTTCTAACAAGATTGACTTCACCTTGCAAGATTTTGACTTTTTCTTTAGCAAGATTTTGACGTTTTGACTTCTTTCAAGATTTTGCGACTTCGATATTTTCATATCTTCAAGATTTTGATATCTTCAAGACTTTCATATCCCAACAAACCTCCCCTAACTTGAATTCTACTTGCTTGACTTCAAGTTCCTTTGTGAATATATCTTTAATAGCTTCATCTTTAAAATGGATTGTTCTTTAGTCTTTAGATTGTATCTCTGTAATATATGTTCTTTGTCAAAGTATCTCTTAGAATTGTTCTCTTCTCAGCAGCATCCAACAATCTCCATCTTTGTAGCAACATATGACAATTTGTACATGTAATTCAGTTTAAGTTGCATACTATTCTCATCACATCTAAGTGAATCATTGAAAATTCAATGGATTTAGAACTCTTTACCAAAGCCATTATCTCTGGAGTAGCCAAATGTTTTGGTGTGTAAGACCATGGTACATTGATAACCATATGATTTTTAGCAAACCACCACTATCAATGATTTGTTTAGTCTTTACCTAAAGTCGCACCTTCCGGACTAGTTAGTTCTTCTATCTAATGGTGAACTAATTACCAATAATGGTTTTTCCACAGCCTTTACCGCAAGCCATTTCTTGTGGGCTAGCCAACTCTTCACATTATCGATATGGTGAGTTGATTACCATCCAACTTATTAGCAAGTTGTCAACTAAAACGGATTTGATATATCTTTACCGAGCCGCTTGCTCATGGATTAGTCAATCCTTTTGTAACCATGGCGGATTGATAACCTATTGATGCTATCATCACAAAACCATTTATCCAACCTTTATTTCAAAACTATTTATTACTTAGCAAAAAGTTTCTTCTAAAAGTCATTTAACTGGTTTAGTTCAACAAACAAGATTTTGATGAAAGCATTGTCGATTAGCGATATTTTGAATAAAAGTACCGATATATCAAAAGTATTTATTCAAAATAAAATTCATACCGCTTATTGATCATTCTCAAGAATGGTAGTCCATTTATAAACAGATTAATCACCATGCAAGCAGTTTCATTAGCCTCTTCTACTTCCAATCCATGCTCTAGCATCCTTCTCATGAGCTCAACAGAAGAGGGTATCTTCTTTCGCAAACATGTGAATCATTGTTCCATTCTCTAGCTCCAAAACATGAACTCCAGATTCTTCAAAGAATCTCCAAAAACTATTTCCCGCTTTTCTTGATTCTTCCGATGTCATCGATGCTTTCTTCTTCGCTTCCACATAGTTATGAGATCACCATGTAAAACCAATCCAATTCCTTCTAATGGATGATCTTCAAAATAAGCCTTCACAACTTGATATAAGTAGAATAGGTCTACTCTATCAATAACATGCAAAGAAATCCATAGCCTTTTGAAAACTTTAAAACTTTCATCTTCCTTATGAAAAACCATGTAATCTTCATTCTTGGATTTCACAACTTTAAAACATCGATCTTTGATCCGCTCATCTTCAAATCATCATCTTCCTTGGTATAATCAAAATCTACCACTACGAGATAATTCTTCAATTCATCACTAGTCTCGCATCTTAACTCAACCTTTTCTTTCTTTGAAAACCGAACATCTGTTACTTCGCTTTTTCTTTTCTCTTTAAGCTTTTCTTCCTTTAGCTTCAAATTCAATGAGCTTCTTCTCTCAAGTCTTTAATATCGCAACACTTTTCTTATAAGCTTCAGTTTTAGCATCATAGAGTCTTTTCATATCAACATAGTTAAGCTTCTGCAAACCCTTATATCCACGACCTTTCAAGTAATCCATCATAGCATTCATGTCCTTAGCTAAATTTGGTCTTCTTAGCATATATCTAACAGGTGTAGGAGATTGTAAAGGTTCAATAGCTTCAGCATCTAAGTCTTCTTGCATTTTCCGAGCTGCTTCTCTGTCTTTAGCTTCTTGAGCTTGCTGTTCTTCTCTATCTTTAGCATCTAATTCTTCTTGAACTTTTCTAGCAGCAGCTTCATTCCTAGCCACTTCAAATGCTCTAAGTTCTGCCAAAGTGAGTTTCTTTTTCTTAGATTCAACCAGAATACTTTTCCCTTTGTCTTTAGGATCAATAGCTGGTTGAGAAGCTCTTGGTTGTTCTTCATCTTGTACATCTCTAATGGTAACTCCTCCTCTTGGTTGTGACAAATTTAATATTGTAGCAATCACTTCATCATCACTAGCAGAATGGATAGGTATATAAGTAGCTTCCTCCACTTCTTCTCTAACAAATGTAGAAGGACCAGCTTCTTCTTCAAAATTCAATACCCTTGGAGTTATTGCTTCTTGCCTAGATGTATCATGAAGATCAGTACTTTGATGTTCAGTACCTTGAATACCAGTACTTTGGACTTGTACTTCTTGTTTCTCAGAAGAATCTTCTTTCTTTTTCATAACTTCTTCTTCAGATTCTTTCTGCTGTGTAACATCTTCTTTCAAATTATCCTTTTCAGAATTCCTCCCCAAGTTGACAGAAGATGATTTAGGAACCTTCTTTCTTTTCAATTCCTTACGAAGTGCTTTACGACGTTTGTTTTCCTCCTTAACCCACAAGTTGAAACCTTGAATATAGGGTTTAATAAAATTCCGTAACCAGAAATAGTTACGCTTCAATTTCCTAATTGTTTTAGCTTGACGCTCAACAGTCTTGTTCAACCGAGCTAGCTCCCTTGTCAAAGCATAGTTATCCATAGTTAAACCTTCACGAGGTATAGTAGGAGCAAGACCTTGAAGTGGTGAATGAGCCTCAAATGTAACGATGTGAAGATGAAGTAGATGTTTTCTCAATCTCTACTTGAACCTCGGGACTGAAGAAACATCACCGTAACGATGCAAGATCGTCACGAGAAGCAAGATGCGTGCGGATGCAAAGACTCTGTGAAGCAAGATTTTGTGAAGCATCGCATACCTTCAGCTTTCTTCATCCTCTCCAAATGCATCACTTGACGGCTTGTACAACTTCCATCATTGTTGTTGTTAAAGGAATATCTCCACCTCCGAACAAAGTACTTTTTAGCCATGAATGTATAAATCTTGGCTTGTTGCACAATAACAGTAGTAAAGCGGCGGGTTTTGGAACATCGCCCAATTGTTTGTTCAAGAAAACTCAGATAAACCTTGGATACATCAACCAAGTTACCCCGTATGATATATGCGATAGCATCCCATCCAAAATAAGCCGTGAAAATTAAACACTGTCTGTAGCTAAGCCAACCACCAGATGCTATATTTGACCCAAACCGCTCCCAAGAAGTGCTTTTAGAACTTATGCAATGGAGCAATACATGAATCAAAAACTTCCATTGAGGATGAATAAGGCTTTCTTGAATGTTTGCTCACCAATGATCCTTCATAGCCAAGATTCCTAAAAGTATCCCAAATCAGTTGCTTATCAAATCTAATAGCCCCATCTTCATCGCCAAATAATAAGTCTTCCCGAATAGAAGCTTCAGTAATCTTTATGGTTCGGCCAGCA
The DNA here is from genome assembly GCA_022545495.1 of Chrysanthemum lavandulifolium. Lineage (NCBI taxonomy): Eukaryota > Viridiplantae > Streptophyta > Magnoliopsida > Asterales > Asteraceae > Chrysanthemum > Chrysanthemum lavandulifolium. The sequence continues at coordinate 484,787 of CM040241.1, forward strand.
ACTGTGGAACTAATATAGTATTCATCCTCCTCTATATTATCTCTAGCATTAGCCCAAAATTCTTGAATCCAGGGTTCAATTATATCCGGCTCAACTAAAAGAGCATAGCTAATAGGCGACCCAATAAGATAATCAATTATATCATAGAAAGCCACATTCGCCTCAGTCTTGTCCAAATTAGCCACCATATTGTGCTTCGAAACAGTTAAACGATTCACCATTGTTGTAAAAGTGAGCACAATAAAGTTTGTATTGAATAATAAAGAGATGGTAATTGGAAGATAAGTATGGAATAGATGTAAAGAATAATGTAAGAGGGAAAATCGGAAAGTAGTTATTTATAGGTAGGATTTGAAAATCACGCCAAAATAAAATAACCGCTGGCTTTAATTACCCTTCAATATTACCGTTGAACAAGATTTTAATCGACAAACAAGACTTTCCCAAGCAAGATTTTCCAAGCAAGACTTTCGTGAAAAACAAGATTTGCTAAATACCTTCATATAAACTAAGTATAAACAAGCATCCTCCCTCAAGCAATACATAGGACTATACCTAACACCTTATAGTCGTCCCTTAAACATAGCTTAGTAGTTAATCATTCCAATGCTCACGACCAAGTGATTAAATCGTGACACATCAAAACCTTTTGTGAGTAAATCACCACATTGTCATCCGTATGAACTTTAACCACATTAATAAGCCTATGTAGCAATCTACGATAAAGTGATGCCTAATCAATATGCTTTGTCTTGGAATGATATACTGATTCTTCACAATACAAATAGTACTCTCATTATCAATATTGATAGGAGTATTCTTAAATTGAACCCATAATCCAAGAGTTGATTCTCGCATCCACAAAACTTGACCACAACAACTTGCGCAGCCTACATATTCAACCTTCAGATGATGTTGTTCTTTGCAATTGTCTGCTTTCTTGCATTGCCGGAGACTAATCTTCTTCCAAGATATTGGCATCCACCAACCGTGGATCTTCTATCATAATTATCACCTGCATAGTCACTATCTCAAAAAGCTTCTAAGTGAAAAGGTGACTCTTCGGATACCACAACCCCAACTTAGGTTGTTGTTTCAAATAACGAAAAATTCTCTTTCTGCATTCATGTGAGAGATCTTTGGTGAGACTTGATATCTTGCACATAGACAAACCGCAAACATGATATCGTGCCTTGATGCAAGAAGATACATAAGAGAGCCAATCATAGATCTCATAACTTGACTTCAACAGATGTCCATCTTCATCTTTTCCCAATGAATTGATAGATTTAATAGGTGTAGTAACAACCTTCATATCATCAAAATTAAACTTCTTAAGTATGTCCGCAACATACTTGTCTTGGCTAATGAAAATTCCTTCCTTGGACCGCTTAACTCAAGTCCTAAAAAGAATGTTAACCTCCCATTGAACTCATTTGAAATTCCTTCGCATCACCGCTCAAACTCCTTAACCATGGACCTGTTTGGTAGCCCCAAAGAAAATATCATCAACATAAACTTGAACTAACATGATATCCTTCTTGTCTCTCTTGATAAACAAAGTTTTGTCTATAGCTCCCCTCCCGTATCCATGTTGTAATAAGAATGTAGAGAGCCTCTCATACCAAGCTCTAGGTGCCCGATGAAGACCATATAAAGCCTTAACCACCTTATAGACTTTGTTTGGATGCTTAGGATCTTCAAAACACGGAGGTTGTTTCACATACACCTCTTCCGTAATAGTACCATAAAGAAAGGCACTCTTGACATCCATCCGATAGACTTGAAAACCCATATAAGAAGCAAAAGCAAGAAAGATTCTAATTGCTTCAATCCTTGCCACAGAGCAAATACCTCATCATAATCTACCCTTCCTCCTGCTCTATAACCCCGAGCAACCGACCTTGCCTTGTTTTTGATAACATTGCCTCTTTCATCCCTTTTGACTCTAAAACCCACCGGTTCCAATAACTCTCTTCCCATCCGAAGATCACATAAAACCCAAACTTCTTGAAGTTTAAATTGAAGAAGTTCTTCCCGCGATAGCTTCAACCCACTTTTCTTTAGTCAAAGCTTGAGCAATATTCTTGGGTTCCTCTTGAGAGATGAAACAAGTAAATAAGGTGTTTGATGGTCCTTATGATTCAAACTGTTTTGTTTATACACAAAGCTAAGTAAAGCATTGTGAGGTTTTGTGAAACCCTTAGCTTTATGTCTTGTCATAACTCCGTAGTAGAAGGACCAATGATTTGATCGACTAGATGATTCTTATGAAGTCGTAAGATTAGAGACGTGGAACGCATATGTATCATCCAAGTTAGTATAATCAAGACCTTCATTGGAATTTGTGAAAATACCTTCATCTTCAAGCTCATCATCGTTGTCGCCTAACCTGTGCATTGTAGGATCATTTAAGTCTTCTAAAATCGTCAATAGGTTCAAGAAGACTTTGGTCAAAATCTTGTCCAAAGTATTGTGAGAATACTCTGCAGCCTTATTCTTCTTATTTGCCTCTTCATAAGCTTGCCTTTGTTCATCGATGTAAGAATGTGCTAAAACATCTTGAAGAAGCATCCGATTAAGTTCCTCTTGAATAGATTGATCCTCGGCAGATAATGAGGATTGTGGTGCAACAAGATTTTGTTTTGGAGAAACAAGACTTTGCTTAGGAACATCGAGACTTTTTGGACTCACAGGATCTTTATCGTGAACAAGATCGTGTCTAATATGAACATTATAAACAACATATTGAATATCTTCTTCAAAGTGCAAAGGTTTATTTTCTTCTCTAACAGAACATAATTCATTGTAGGAGATAAAATCTCAAGATCAAACATCCAATCAGGACCTTTTCCTTTTCATTGTCTTGATCTTCTAAGAACTCAACATGAAGACAATCTTGAAGCTTCTTAGTAACTCGTTGTATACTCTAAAGCCTTTATCGTTAGTGCAATATCCCAATAAGTAACCTTCTTCGGACTTGCCATCAAACTTCCCAGATTATCAATGGTGTTTAAAATAGTAAGAGGGCATCCAAAAGGCTTCATAAAACGAATGTTGGGTTTATTTCCATCAGCAATTCATAGGGTGTCTTCATCTCGTGGTTTTGTGATAGAGACCCGTTGAGTACATAGCATGCGATATTTACAATTTTCCAAAATTGAATAGGAGATAGGAATCGCTAACATAGTTCTTGCAGACTTCAATCAATGTCCTATTCTTCCTCTCTGCAACACCATTTTGCTGTGGTGTCCTAGCAATACTGAACTCCATCTTTATGCCTTTATTTGCACAAAAGTCATCCATAAGCTTGTTCTTGAATTCAGTTCCATTGTCACATCTAATACCTCTAACTTTGAGTCTTAATTGGTTTTCAAGTGCTATTATAAGAGTTTGAATAGCATCAAAGGTATCATCTTTAAATCCCAAAAGAAAACCCAACTCGAATCTACTACAATCATCAAGAATAACCAAACAAGATTCCTCTTATTTAAACTTGCCACGAGACAGTCCAAATAAATCCATGTGTAATAGCTCCAATGGTTCTCTAAGATTTCTTTCCTCAAGCTTCTTACATGAAGCTTTATGTTGTTTACCCTTCTTGCATGCCAAACATGATTGACCATTCTTGTAAGTCTTTGAAGGTAAACCTCTAACTAAGTTGCCTTTGACCGCTTTGTTGATGTTCTTAAAATTAACATGGCCCAATCTTCTATGCCATTGATGTGCCTCTTCAGATGTTGCTTTAGCCACCAAACATGTGGCTCTTCCATAAGAATGTAGACTCTTCATGTCTAAACTATACACATCATTTGTCCTTGGTACTCTTAGTACTACCAAGTCATCATCAACAGATTTGAAGTCGAAGAAAGGATGAGACATTCTGTGTCGTTGAATAACACAGATGCTTTTATCACAAATTTGAGAAACCGACAACAAGTTAAACTTAAGCTCCTTCACATATCCGACATTCTCAAAATCAATTCTCCCACTTTAATTGTTCCTTTCCCAGTAATTCTTCCTCCATTAGGATCATTCCCAAATGCAACTTTTCCTCCACTAATGTTTCTAAAATCGACAGATCTCTTTATCGTCATATACTTCCGAGCAACCACTATCCACAATAAGATGATCTTTAAGCTCCTCTTCCGGTTGCCTCAAGACACAAAGAAAGAGTTAGAACTCTTAGGAACCCAAGCCATTACGACTTGGTTCCCTCAGGAGTTACAAACTCAAATTCCTTGAGTATGTAATTCCACTATCTTTCAAATGGTGATCCAAAATTATCTTTTGAGTTTTAGCATGTGGATTTTCAAAACTTTCTCGGTTTTTCAACATAAATCTCTTTCACCGCTTTATTAGCATTTTCTTGTGTCACACAAACATCTCGATTCACTTTTTTTAACGTCATCGTATCCCTACCAAGATTTCCCTTTTACCCATTCGGCTTAACAGTGGTTCCTGTGATCTAGATCCCTCAGATGAATTGTGATACATTCTAGGTGATAGTGAGGTCTCCTAGAATTTCTATTCCAAGCAAAGTTATCGATTTTGTCTCGAAAGCGATTTTGAAAGTACTTGTGAGATATCAAGATCTTTTCGATGTGGGTATTTATGATCCGTGTGAAGTTTCCGTGATTAACCCTATTTGAATTAGTCCAAACCGGTTTGTGCTCTCTAGGTTTCGATTTGTAGACTTATTCCTTGGAAACTTGCTTAGATATTCGAGTGTTTGTCACAATCGTTGATTAAGTGAGTAGGACTATAACACACAAAACACGCTTTTGACCCATATGACCAAAGTGATTTCTTCTATATCTATGCCCAAAATTATTTTTCCTTCTTGATGACCGATAAAACTGCTTTGACCAAAATTGTCCCAAAAGGTTTAGCAAGACTTTTGAAAAGGTTTTGCGAGAAGGTACCGCTTGTTCGTAAGGTATCGCTTGTTGAGCAAGACTTTGGTTTAAAGGTTCTGCTTGATTATTTTCAACAGTTTCTTTGGGTTTCTCAGACCTAGATTGAGCAACAAGCTTCTTCCTAAACTCTAGACTATCTACACCATAACGAGAAACATCAGGCCTAGCGGGTTGATGATTAATGGGATGAGGAACAGCATGATAACCATTGTCTTTATTATATTCAGGAGGTAGTTCACTTATTGATCCCTCATTACTAGATGTATCTACATAGTTAATGAGCTCATCATCACTAGTGGTTATGTCCTCAAAAACACCATCATCCTGATCACTAGTTTGGTTTTCATCTATGTTACTAAAATCCATTCCAAATCCTAAGCCTGTTCTAATGTAAGCCCTTCTCTGTTTTTCAACATAAGCAACATGGGACAATCCAGACTCTCCCAAGCAAAGAAACTTAGCTAACAAATCATCTCTTTCCTTAGTTAATTTCTCAATTTCAAAGAATTTTACGCTTTAGTTTCCATTCACTAAGTTTTAACTCGTAATCCTCGTTGTTCATACTTTTCACCCAAGCCATTTCATTATTTTCATGTGTTATGATTTTAGCTTCCATAGACTCTAAAGTAATTTGATAACCTCGCTACCTCGGACCTAGCCCTAATACAATTATCTCTTTCAATCACATAACTGTTAAGTAATTTTGATAGAACTCATAACAGTTTGAGCATACCTCGTATAGGAGACCGAGTTGGTGAAGTAGCCACCATAGCAAGAAGAACAGATCATCTTCACTTTCTTTGCTCCAATCAAAACCTCCAAAGCCATCATCGATTCCAAAGCAAAGATGTTCAGATTCTTCATTAAAAGCAAGGTTCAAATTCAATGCTTCCACCGTGTCTTCAATCGCATCTTCCATCGCTACCATACAAGAAGTCACCGTTCATCATCAAACTCTTCACTCCGGTCAACTTCGATAACCTCTCTTGAGCAACCAAAGCCTTTGTTTCAGCTTATTGGAATTTCCTTGAGCTCAAGTTTAGGCTTCTCGAAGTTCTGCTTTGCTTGATACTTAGCAAACTCGCACTCCTTGCAAAGTGACCATTTTTGACAATTGAAGCATTCAATTTTAGATTTTCAAAAGTTATTCCTTGTTTTGGTTTGAAATCAATACTTTTGCCTGCCTTCTTCATGTACTTTTTGATTCTTGCAAGGATCAAAGCAACTTGCCACCGATATCAATTTCTTCAAGTGCATCTTCTTCAACTGCTAGATCCTCTTCATAAGTGATGTAAGCTTGCTTGTTGTGCAAAGAAAGAGCACACAACTTCATCCGAGTTCAAAGTGGTAGATGGTGGGGCCTCGCTAAGCATATGATGGGGATTGTAAACAATGAAGACTTTGAGAAACAAGATTTTGAGGAGAAGAAGATTTTTGAAGTACGCTCTTCTTTTCGAGATGATAGAAAAGCAACATCGTGAGATTTGGAATTTGGTTGACCACTCATCTCATGTTCATACACCTTCAGCTGATGATAAAGATCATCAAAGTCCATAACATCCAACCCCCGTTGTCCTCGGATCATAGTAGCAATCACATGCCATGAGGATGGCAAACTCCTTAAAACTTCAAATTAGCATCCTCAATCGATACTTCGCCTTTTATAACTCCAACATGTTGAGAAGATTCTGAACCTATCATATGCAAGATCAAGACTCTCTTTCTCCAACTGTGAAAGTTTCAAACTGTTGTTTCAAGAAGTTTCGTGCATCTTCTTAGAGGCTTCATTCCTCCAAATCTGGTCTTGAGAGCAGCCCGAGTCGCTTAGCATCTTTAGCATCATGAAACTTGAGAAGATGACCATCGGAATGGCGCACAAGAGAATGTTTAGAGCCTTCTCTTGATTCCTTATGGTTGTCTTGGTAAGATCGCTTTTGCGTCAGAGGGTTGTCCAGAACAACAATGGGATCTCAAACTACTTCATTCCCATTCACAATTACATTCCATAAAGCATGGTCTCAGAATGGCAATATATCGCCTCATCTTCATGCACCGTAGATCATATTCTCCTTCTTGATTATTGGAATTCGAGTGAGGTGATTGAGGGTGGTGGAACAACTTCATCGTCATCTTGAATTATTGTTGTAAGGTTTTTCCTAGTCGAGTTTCCACACAAGCTCGATACCACTTGTTGGATCAATATACTTTAATCAAACTAACTTAACTAGCTTGTTAAGGTTTAATAACCTCGGATAAATCCTAAGTTATTAACAAAGAAACACCGAGCAATCTTTATTAAGTCACGGAATTTACTTAACAAAGCTAAGAAGAAAACTTTATTAACAAACTCTAAATCGCTTATTATGAGATACTTTAATACAACTCTAAGATAATCGAACTTTTCTCTAAACTCTAATTCGTAAACTCTAAAACTCTTTTTCTGAAATCGTACATCTAATGCCAATCTAGGAGTCCTTTTATAGGCTCAAGGATATCCTAGTCGGTTTACAATTGATAACCTTGTACGACAAGTAATCTAAACATGGAATACAATACTTTCCATAAACAAATATAACAGTTTTTTGTTCTAGCAAGATTTTGACTTCACCTTGCAAGACTTTGACTTTGTCTTTAACAAGATTTTGACGTTTTGACTTCTTTCAAGATTTTTTGTACCACAAGATTTTCATATCTTCAAGATTTCATATCTTCAAAGACTTTCATATCCCAACACTATCTAAGTTATCCACCGATGATTCAAATTCATTAAGTTACGTGGGAACTCTATTGCAACTAGTGGTAACATGCTTTCAAAGGAAAAAAGGAAAACAAAGAAACTTCATTACTATTATGTGATTCATTACATCGTGACAGCTCTCATTATCATTCAAACACAAGAGACTATAACCTAGCATATTCTAAATCTAACTTCACCTACTCCATTGGCTTCTTGCCTTTGCCCACGTAGTCATGCTTATTTCTTGGTGCCCTCTTCCTTTGTTCCGGAAAGTGGACCCATTTTTGGACATGGAAGCCCAAGAACCCGTGGAGAAGGCTTTGGTAGCATAGCGAGTCTTGTTGGGATCGATATCCGCTTCATATTGGAGATAGTGTTTCAGTGCTATTGAAAGAGCTTTTGGCAACTCCTTTGCCATGGAATAGGTTTCATCATTTGTATCATCATCATCGATGAATCGGAGTAGAATTCAAGAGACTTTGCGAGTGCTTATCACAGCATTCGCTAGCGCTTCTTTGGTATATCTTTGAATGAAGAGCCACCTCGTGGGAAGTATCCAAACAATCCCGATGCTTATGAAGATGGTTCCGATTCGATTATACTCTTCTTCCGAGTCGAAGAGATGTTGATAGTGTTGGAAGGATGCTCATGCTTATGACTTTGGGGATATTGTGTTTGAATGAAAATTGATGAAGTTTATCTTAAACCAAGCCTCCTTATATAGCCAAAGTCGGTTGAAGGGTTATTTAATGAAGATATTTATCTTTTTCTTATTTTAGTAAGTAAAGGAGTAAATATAGATATTATTGAGTTGACTTTGGAAGATATTTTGCTTGGGTAATAGTTTGGTTAAAGGTAACTGTGGTTAGTATCAAGTTGGTTATTCTCATCTTTTACAAATATGTATATCAAGTTTTGATGAGGAGTTGGAGTTAAAAGGTGTATATGTGAGATACACAATAAATGGTTATTATTTCACCATGTCTAATACACATAAGAATCAACTAGTCCAGAGCAAACGGCCATCGGTAAAGACTTGACAAATCCGTTTATGGTTGATAGTTTACCAAAACTATATGGTTATCAACTCACCATATTCTTTATGATTAAGAGTTGGCTAGTCCATAGCAAACGGCTCATGGTAAAGACATATCAAATCCGTTGATAGCTGGTATTTTGCTAAAAACTATGATAAGAGCAGTTTAGTTTTAAATGATTATCTTTACCATCGCTTTTTGAAATTTTTGTGAAAATTACCATCGATAGTTCACGCTTCCACCAGTGTTATTTTACCACTGTTGTTCTAGCCGTTATAACTGATTGTGTCAGTAACAAATTTTTACTAACCGTTGAAAGTTACCATTGTTCTCATAAATATAGGGTTAGAAATTCGTTAAGGAAATTATCTTCTTTCCATCTTATAATACTTTCTAAAGATAATTTTTCTTGCGCGACAATTCTAAACCCTAACCCTATATATATTTTTCTCTCAATTGGCTAGTCATTACTTCAATTCTTACTGACATAATAATATTTTTCATCAAAAGTTTCTATGGCATCTTTGAACTTTGCAGATGAGCACAACCTAGTGGCCTACCTACAAAAGTCTAACGAGAAGAGTGGCCCTGTTTTTCATGAGATTGTGGACTTTCTCAATACCACACATATAAGGTATGCTTTGGTTTTAAAACCCACAATCTATATCTCTCAAATCAAACAGCTTTTGGGCTACCGCTAAGTCCATAACACTTGAGATTGAGATACACATGAAACAAATGGATGCTCTATGAGCCACCGTGGATGGGGTAACTATAGATGTTAATTGAGGCATCCTTGAGGAGAGTACTTCACTTGGGTGATCTCAATGGTCTCATCTCATTACCTATGCCCGAAATTCATGATACTTTATCATCCATGGGGTATGATACCACTGACAAAAAGGCTACTTTCAAAAAGAGTGGTTTTTGTCCTCAATGGAGATTTTTTATTCATAATCTGTTGCATTGTCTTAGTCCAAAGAAGACATCTTATGAGCAATTTAGTTCAACCATGGCTTACCCTTTGGTTTGTCTTGTTACTGATAGGATTTTCAATTGATCAAATTATATTTTTACAAGTATGAAAGGCAATGTACAGAGTAAAACAAAATTCTTAATGTATCCAAGGTTTGTGCAAGCAGTGCTAAATATGTTTCAACTGCAACCCCATATCAATGTTTATCCAATCAGTTGCCTAAAGCCTAAAGTTTTTCAAAATTTCAACAAAGATGGCAATATGATTGTTACACCTCTCCTACCCCAAATGCTTGTTAAAATTTCAACCGAACAAAACACACCCATAATTAATGTTCCAAACATTGATTATACCCCACCGCTTAAGAACCTATGAGCGAAGGCCTAAAAGTCAACTCTCTCATGACAACACGGCAAGTTTCGAACCTTATGGTCTAGGAACAAGCGTGGTGGTTCTAGACTTCAACCTAGTCCAACTAGGGAGGAATCAACACGTGTCCCATGATTCACCTCTCCCAACAGTCACACAGTTGGAAGTGATAAGACAAATGGGAACCACTTGGAATTGAAGGTTTTGTGTACCAAGTTAGCAAAGCGTTTGAATCTCTGTAAGTCTTTGGCTCAAATCAAGAAGCAAACATGCTAAAGATATTCAATACATAAAAACAGAGGTTCAGACTTTGAAGGAAGAGATACAAGGGTTGACAAAGCACAAGAGAACTGCAAAGATGGTGATTTCATCTTCATCCTCACCATCTAATGGTGATTCAGCTGATCATGCTTTGGGTAATTCACCAAACAGGGGAGGAAAACAGGTGCTGACACTAAGGGGAGGAGAAGTGATTTTGAAGATGAAGGAGATACAAGTAAAGGAACAAAGGAAGTTGATACTCATGGAGAGCAACTTGAAGATCAAGACATTTTCCAAACTGCAACTGATTTTACCACTGATGATATATCCACTGCAGAGCCAATTCTTGCAACTTCAAGTGAAGAATTGGATACTTTGAAGACAGACAAGGGTAAAGCAGTTATGGAAGATGTACAGCAACCTAAAAGTAAGATTTCAAAGAAAAGACAAGTTTAGATTGATCATGATAGAGAACTTGCTAAGAAGATATCGTAAGATCAAATTGTCGAGAGAGTTCTTTGAAAAGAAAAGATTGAAAGAAATAGAAGTTGCAAGCTTTTAGAAGCTAAAAGATTGGATAGAATGGAAGATACCGATTCAATTTCCACCGCCCAACCCATCATATGAAAGAGAAAGCTCCAGAGTTTAGTTATGTTCCTATCAAGAAGATATTCGCCGTGGCTAATAATCCAAATCAAGAAAAAGGCAATTGACCTTGTTGTTGATGCATCCTTAACTAAGGAACAAAGAACAACTCGGTTGAAGGGTTTTATTATGATGAAGAACAATCAAGCACTTGAAGATGTAATTAATTCGATCAAAAGGTTCGAAGAAACAAAGACAACCAACCAAGGCAAAAATTCTTGCATATATGAAGACTTATTGTTGTCATGTTGGTAATCGGAAAAGGCATCAATTTATAGGAATGTCGATGATCAAGTTGAAAGGGCTTACTACGAATCGTAAAACAAGATAAATCTTTTATTCCAATGGGTTCAAGTAGAAAAAGAAGAATTCCTAGATTGAAGAGAAAGGCCAAAGTTAGTGATTCTCAAACTGTTAAGAAGACTAAGGTTAATGAAGATCCTACAAATTCTCTTGAAGGAGATTCCTACTCGTAAGTTCATCAAGAAATGTATGACCGGATGATTGTGATTGAAGACAGAGACTTTAATCCGTAACCATCAGAATTGACATCCTATTATTGATTGGGAAGTTTACATGCTAGCAATTTTGCTCCAACTTGAAGATCACAAGACGGGAGGTGAAACTTCATCATTCATAACCTTGAAGATCTTATTAAAGCTTTTGACAAAGATGACCTTAATACACTATAGAAATTAGTCCAAGAAAGGTTTAATGTTCAAGATCTCAAAGATACAAAAGAAATGTAGTTATGGGTAACTCTTAGAAGGCTTTTTGAACCAAATGTCGATGATGACTCTTTGGAAAACCTTATTCACATGTTTTGGTACTAAATGGTTTTATTATGATTCATGTGAAGTTCATCATGTGTCTCTGACTAATGGAGAAGACTTTTCATGCTTGCGAGAAAGAATATCCACTCGAAATGGAGCTCTTCAAGAATGTTAAGCTTGCACATAAGAGTCAATGAAGACAATGACAAGGTCGAGCATTGTTACAAAGAATTCAAGATCGAGTGTTCAAGAGCTATACAAAAGTTAAGAGAAGAAGTGAAGTGTTTGGTTGAATTCCCAAATCCTTGGAGATAATGCATATTGAAGAAACTTATTGATTTGAAAAGAAATCATAAGTTTAGGGGAGGATTGTTGGGAATAATTTGTTACCACGGATAGTTGTTGTTTACACTGCTTGGATTAACACTAGCAGTGGAAACGTATTCCCACTGCCAGTTCATTATTACCACTGCTATCAGTTTAAGTTTAGTTAAACGCGTCTAGATAAGTATAAAATAGATTGTGTGTATATTCTATAATTTTAGCTTTATACTTATCTTGTAAAGGACTCCTTGCTGTATAAAAGGAGATCCTAGGTCATTGTCTTAGGTACGTATGTTTACACATTAGTTTACCTCGAAAGCTTCAAGGTGTAACCCTAGTGATACTAAGATCACTCGTATTATTTCATTAATAATATTGGAGTTTGAGTTTTGTGTTTAACTTGTGTTCATTCTCATTACATCATATAAGTTGTCTTCTAAGTATTACTTAAGTAAATTCCGCTTGCTTGATAATATTATAAAAAATATCATTGACACAAGGAGAGTGTCCCAGATCCATCAGAACTGCCTATTCCTGTTAGGATTTAGAAAATCGATAGTGAAGTGTTGGTCACCCCAACTATTGTCTAGCATATGTTAGCTCATAGACATTAAGTTATCTATTAGTTAGTTAGTTATTTAGAGTAACACCGTTAAGACGGACGGGTCTTTACCCACCGGATGCCCGATCCACAGTTCTCGGCAGACAGGCGTGTATATGTAAAACTATAACTACCTCACCTCCGAAGGTAGAGGGTTGGACCTTCATTTCTTAATCTAACCTTCTCTTGTTTTCTCTCACTTTCTCTCTAAAAGGATCCCATCTCCCACTTTCTCTCTAAGTTTCTTGCTAAGATTCGAACCATAGAATTTATTCTTTGTGTGTTACAATAATCAATATCCAACAATTGGTATCAAGAGCCATGGTTAGATCATCAAGATTGGTTATTTGTGTGTTTTGTTGGTTCGAATTCTATACCTTAAAAGTGTTAAAGTTTGAATTTTGATAGTATTTTTATGTTTAGAATTATCATAAGTGCTTAGGTTTTGGTTTGGAAGGCTTAATTCTTCTTGGTTATAGTGTTTTGGATTGGAAAAGTTTAATTTTTGAAGAGTTTCAAGGAAGCGGTTTGAGTCTCGTACTATTTTTTTGTATGCGGTTTGATGTCATTTGGGTGCGATTTGATCTGATCAAGGAAGCGATTTGTCAAGTTCTTGGATGCGGTTTGTCTAGATTCGTTGTTTCAGAAGCGGTTTGACTTAAGCGGTTTGACTCAAGCGGTTTGTCTTTAGCGGTTTGACTTAAGCGATTTGACTCAAGCGGTTTGTCTTCTGCGGTTTGATCTAAGCGGTTTGAGAAGAAGCGGTTTGATAAAAAGCGGTTTGACAATCTTGCGATTTGACCAATGCGATTTGACCACAGCAATTTGATCAGAAAAACTTAGTTTTGACTTTTACGGTTTGACTAATTGCGGTTTGACCACTTGTCGCTTGACCAAAGTTGACTTTTACGTAAAACTTTAAGCGGCCATAACTTTTGAACCGTAACTCCGTTTTCGTGAAATAATCATCAAAATGACCGAACGACTGAACCAAGAGAAAACCGGTTAGAACAAGTTAATAACCGGATATTCCACCAAGAACCGATGGCACCACTTAGAACCATTAAGGAACTAGCTATTCTACTAATAAATAGTTAGATCCAAATAGGAACCACCTATTCCGCCAAGAACCGTTAGATCCAGCTAAGAACGCTTATTTCGCCAAGAACCAGTACAAAATAGTTAGAACCAGATAAGAACTAGCTATTCCGGCCAATAACCAGTAAGAACCAGTTAAGAACATGCTATTTTGGCCAAGAACCAGCTAGATCCAGCTAAGAACTGCCTATTCATGTTAGGATTTAGAAAATCCATAGCTAAGTGCCGGTCATCCCAACTATTGTCGAGCATTTGTTAGCTCATAGATATTACGTTATCTATTAGTTAGTTAGTTAGTTAGTTAGAGTAACACCGTGGAGGACGGACATGTCTTTAACCAATGTATGCCTGATCCACAGCCCGATAGAGAGCGTATTATGTAAAACAATAAATATCCTCTACCTCCCAAGGTAGAGGGTTGGACCTTTCATTTCTTAATCTAACCTACTATTTGTTTTTCTCTCACTTTCTCTCTCTAGAAAGGATCACATCCCCTCTTTCTCCCTCTAAGTTTCTTGCTAAGATTCGAACCATATAATTGATTGTTTGTGTGTTACAATAACCAATATGCAACAATTGGTATCAAGAGCCATGGTTAGATCATAAAGATTGGTTATTTGTGTGTTTTTTTTTTCGAATTCTATACCCTAAACGTGTTAAACTTTGAATTTTGTTAGTAATTTTCTGTTTAGAATCATCATAAGTGCTTAGGTTTTGGCTTGAAAGGGTTAATTCATCTTGGTTATAGTGTTTTGGATTGGAAAAGTTTAGTTTTCGAAGAGTTTCAAAAAAGCGGTTTGAGTCTCGTAATATTTTCTTGTATGCGATTTGATGTCATTTGATACGATTTGATCAGATCAAGGAAGCGATTTATCAAGTTTTTGGATGCAGTTTGTCTAGATTCGTTGTATCGGAAGTGGTTTGAATTAAGCGGTTTGACGTAAGCGGTTTGACTCAAGCAGTTTGTCTTCATTGGTTTGATCTAAGTGGTTTGATAAGAAGCGGTTTGAGTTAAGCGGTTTGATAAGAAGCGGTTTGATTTAAGGTATTTGTATTCCAGCGGTTTGACAATCCTGCATGTTGACCAATGCGATTTGACCATTGCGATTTGAAAAAAAAAACTCAGTTTTGACTTTTACGGTTTGACCACTTGCGGTTTGACCACTTGCGGCTTGACCAAAGTTGACTTTTTACGTAAAAACTTCAAACGGCCATAACGTTTGAACTGTAACTCCGTTTTCATCAAAATACTTGTCAAAATGACCGGAACAACCTGAACCAGTTGGAAGCACTTAGAACAAGTTAAGAACCGGATATTCCAGCCAAGAACCAGTTAGAACCAATTAAGAGAACTAGCTATTCTAGCCAATAAATAGTTAGATCCTAATAGGAACCAGCTATTCCGGCCAAGAACCAGTTAGATCCAGCTAAGAACTGCCTATTCCGGCCAAGAACCATTACAAACCAGTTAGAACCAGATAAGAACTAGCTATTCCGGCCAATAACCAGTAAGAACCAATGAAGAACATGTTATTTTGGCCAAGAACCATTTAGATCCAGCTAAGAACTGCCTATTCTTGTTATCATTTAGAAAATCCATAGTGAAGTGTCGGTCATCCCAACTATTGTCTAGCATATGTTAGCTCATAGACATTACGTTATCTATTAGTTAGTTAGTTAGTTAGAGTAACACCGTGGAGGACAGACGTGTCTTTACCCACCAGTATGCACGATCCACGGCCGACAAAGGCGTATTATGTAAAACTATAAATATCCTCTACCTCCCAAGGTAGAAGGTTGGATGTTTCGTTTCTTAATCTAACCTTCTCTTTGTTTTTTTCTCACTTTCTCTCTCTAGAAAGGATCCCATCTCCCACTTTCTCTCTCTACATTTCTTGCTAAGATTCGAACCATAAAATTGATTGTTTGTGTGTTACAATAAACAATATCCAACAATTGGTATCAAGAGCCATGGTTAGATCATAAAGATTGGTTATTTGTGTGTTTTGTTGGTTCGAATTCTATGCCCTAAAAGTGTTAAAGTTTGAATTTTGATAGTATTTTTGTGTTTAGAATCATAATAAGTGCTTAGGTTTTGGATTAGAAAAGTTTAGTTTTTGAAGAGTTTCAAGGAAGCGGTTTGAGTCTCGTACTATTTTCGTGTATGCGGTTTGTGGTTATTTGGGTACGATTTAATCTGATCAAGGAAGCGATTTATCAAGTTCTTGGATGCGGTTTATCTAGATTCGTTGTATCGAAAGCGGTTTGACTTAAGCGGTTTGACTCACGCGGTTTGTCTTCAGCGGTTTGACATAAGCGGTTTTACTCAAGCTTTTTGATTTAAGTGGTTTGATATGAAGCGGTTTGATAAAAAGCAGTTTTATTTAAGCGGTTTGTATTCCAGCGGTTTGACAATCCTGCGATTTGAACAATGTGATTTGAACACTGCGATTTGATCAAAAAAAACTGAGTTTTGACTTTTCTTGTTTGACTATTTGAGTTTTGACAACTTGCGGCTTGACCAATGTTGACATTTTATGCCAAAACTTCAAACGGCCATAAATTTTGAACCAGTAACTCCATTTTCAATAAATATCTCATCAAAATGACCGGAACAAATTGAACCAATAGGAACCAGTTAGAACTAGTTAAGAACCGAATATTCCAGCCAAGAACCAAGTAAGAACCGATTAAGAAAATCCTATTTTGGCCAAGAACCAGTTAGATCCAACTAAGAACGCTTATTCCTAATAGGATTTAGAAAATCCATAGTGAAGTGTCGGTCACCCCAACTATTGTCTAGCATATGTTAGCTCGTAGACATTACTTTATCTAATAGTTAGTTAGTTAGTTAGAGTAACACCGTGGAGGACGAACGGTATTTACCCATCTGATGCTCGATCCACACCGACAAAGGCGTATTATGTAAACTATAAATACCCTCTACCTCCCAAGGTAGAGGGTTGGATGTTCGTTTCTTAATCTAACATTCTCTTTGTTTTCTCTCACTTTCTCTCTCTAGAAAGGATCCCATCTCCCACTTTCTCTCTGTAAGTTTCTTGCTAAGATTCGAACCATTTAATTGATTGTTTGTGTGTTACAATAAACAATATCCAATAATTGGTATCAAGAGCCACGGTTAGATCATAAAGATTGGTTATTTATGTGTTTTGTTGGTTCAAATTCTATACCCTAAAAGTGTGAAAGTTTGAATTTTGATGGTACTTTTGTGTTTAGAATAATCATAAGGGCTTAGGTTTTAGTTTGGAAGGCTTAATTCATCTTGGTTATAGTGTTTCGGATTGGAAAAGTTTAGTTTTTGATGAGTTTCAAGGAAGCGGTTTGAGTCTCGTATTATTTTCTTGTATGCGGTTTGATGTCATTTGTGTGCGATTTGATCTGATCAAGGAAGCGATTTGTAAAGTTCTTGGATGCGGTTCGTCTAGATTCGTTGTATCGGAAGCGGTTTGACTTAAGCGGTTTGACGTAAGTGGTTTGACATAAGCGGTTTGACATAAGCAGTTTGACTTAAGCGGTTTGACGCAAGCGGTTTGTCCTTAGCGTTTTGACATAAGCGGTTTGAATCATGATGTCTTCAGTGATTTGATCTAAGCGGTTTGATAAGAAGCGGTTTGAGTTAAGCGGTTTGATAAGAAGCGGTTTGATAAAAAGCGGTTAGATTTAAGCGGTTTGTATTCCAGCGGTTTGACAATCCTACAATTTGACCAACGCGATTTGACCACTGTGATTTGATAAAAAACGAGTTTTGACTTTACGGTTTGACTACTTGCGGTTTGACCACTTGCGGCTTGACCAAAGTTGACTTTCTACGTCAAAACTTCAAACGCCATAACTTTTAACCAGAATAACAGTTATCGAGAAAATACTACAAAATGACCGAAATAGCTCGAACCAAGAGGGAACCGATTAGAACAAGTTAAAACTGGATATTCCAGCCAAGAACTAGTAAGAACCGGTTAGAACACATTAAGGAACTAGCTATTCCACCAATAAATAGTTAGATCCAAATAGGAACCGACTATTCCGGCCAAGAACCGCTTAGATCCAATTAAAAGCGCCTATTCCGCCAAGAACCAAGACAAACCAGATAAGAACTAGCTATTCCAGCCAAGAACCCGTAAGAACCAGTTAAGAACATGCTATTTCACCAAGAATCGATTCGATCCAAATAAGAAGCGCTTATTCTGTTAGGATTTAGAAAATCCATAGTGGAGTGTTCACACCCCAACTATTGTCTAGCATATGTTAGCTCGTAGACATTAAGTTATCTATTAGTTAGTTAGTTAGTTAGAGTAACACCGTTAAGGGCACGGTATTTACCCACCAGACGCCCGATCCACACCCGGCGGCAGGCGTATTATGTAAACTATAAATACCTCTACCTCCCAAGGTAGAGGTTGGACCTTTCATTTCTTAATCTAAATTTCTCATTGTTTTTCACTCACTTTCTCTCTAGAAAGGATCCCATATCCCACTTTCTCCCTCTAAGTTTCTTGCTAAGATTCGAACCATATAATTGATTGTTTTTGTGTGTTACAATAACCAATATCCAACAATTGGTATCAAGAGCCATGGTTAGATCATAAAGTTTGGTTATTTGTGTGTTTTGTTGGTTCAAATTCAATAACTTAAAAGTGTTAAAGTTTGAATTTTGATAGTACTTTTGTGTGTTAGAATCATCATAAGTGCTTAGGTTTTTGTTTGGAAGGCTTAATTCATCTTGGTTATAGTGTTTTGGATTGGAAAAGTTTAGTTTTCAAATAGTTTCAAGGAAGCGGTTTAAGTCTCGTACTATTTTCTTGTATGCGGTTTGATGTCAATTGGGTGCGATTTGATATGATCAAGGAAGCGATTTGTAAAGTTCTTGGACGCAGTTTGTCTAGATTCGTTGTTTCGGAAGCGGTTTGACTTAAGCGGTTTGACTCAAGCGGTTTGTCTTTAGAGGTTTGACTTAAGCGGTTTGATTCAAGTGGTTCTTTTTTCAGCGGTTTGATAAGAAGCTGTTTGAGTTAAGCGGCTTGATAAGAAGCGGTTTGACAAAAAGCAGTTTGATTTAAGCGGTTTGTATTCCAGCGGTTTGACAATCCTACGTGTTGACCAATATGATTTGACCACTGCGATTTGAACAAAAAAACTCAGTTTTGACTTTAACGGTTTGACTACTTGCGGTTTGACCATTTGCGGCTTGACCAAAGTTGACTTTTTATTTAAAAACTTCAAGCGGCCATAACTTTTGAACCGTAACTCGCATTTTCGAGAAATACCACAAAAACATCCACAAGCAATAGGAACCAGTTAGAACAAGTTATGAACCGTATATTCCGGCTAAGAACTAGTTAGAACCAATTAAGGGAACTAGCTATTCCGGCCAATAAATAGTTAGAACCAAATAGGAACCACCTATTCCGGCAAAGAACCAGTTAGATTCTGCTAAGAACTGCCTATTCCGGCCAAGAACTAGTACAAACCAGTTAGAACCAGATAGAACTAGCTATTCCGGCCAATAACCAGTAAGAACCAGTTAAGAACATGCTATTTTGTCGACTATCGAGACGATACGGGTTGAATATGAGTGGAAACCACCACATTGTGATAAATGTAAGATTTTTGGTCATACTCCTATTGATTGTCCTATAGTTGTTGAACCTCCTACTCAACCTTCTAAGCGTGCAAATGATGGTGCAAATGATGGTTTCAAGGCGGTTAATAATAGGAAGAAGGAAAGCAAGGTGGGTCTTCTAATCCGAGTCAAGGAGGGTTTTCAAACTGTTGTGGGTAAACAGTTTCAATACCAACCCAAGAAGAATCCTTCGAACCTAAGAAAGTTGTAGTCAATATGAAGAATGCTTCGATGTGGCTAGTTCGAGTGGAACCAAGATAGCTACATCTAACGGTTTGACGCTCTTAATATGGAACATACGGATGCGTCGGTATTCCTTCTAATGACACTACCAAGGATGTGAGTCTGGTTGTACAATGGAAGTTCTTGATGATAAGTCTACTAAGGCAGATATTGCATCACAAGAGCCTCTTGTGAGTGATGTGAAAGAGATGGAGTCGGTAGTGGCTCCTCGAAACTAGTGATTCTTGTATACCGCCCGCCTCTTCTACTAAGAGAAGTAATCCTTTTTCTAAACGGGAGAGATTGTAGTGTCGATTCGAAGATGAGGTTGTTGCTAACCCATTTGATGAGTCTCTAATATATTTGGTGGTGGCCAAGAGTTTGAAGATGAGTATGATGACTATGATTTCGATGACTATCGAAAGCAGTTCGTGATCTTCAGAAATTTGGATGCCTTTAATGCCATGTATGGCACAACGTTTCAAGGTCCTAGGAAGTAATTTTATTTCTTTGTGTCATATGTTATCTTTTGAGTAGTGGTTTGTTTTCTTGGTTAGAAAACAGGAAGTATCTTGTTATGTAAGCTCTATGCCTATGTAACGGGCTGAGATATGGGATTTCACTCATATCTATTGTACTTAAACTTTTATTTGGTTAATTTATTTACCTGGGTGCAGGATTACTCCCCTTTACCCAAAAAAAAAAGAACATACTATTTTGTCCAAGAACCAGTTAGATCCAGCTTAGAACTGCCTATTCATGTTCGGATTTAGAAAATCCATAGTGAAGTGTCGGTCACCCCAACTATTGTCGAGCATATGTTAGCTCGTAGATATTACGTTATCTATTAGTTAGTTAGAGTAACACCGTGGAGGACGGACGGGTCTTTACCCACTGTATGGCTGATCCACATCCCGACAGAGGGTGTCTTATGTAAAACTATAAATATTCTCTACCTCCCAAGGTAGAGGGTTGGACCTATCATTTCTTAATCTAACATTCTCTTTTTTTTTCTCTAACTTTCTCTGTCTAGAAAGGATCCCATATCCCACTTTCTCCCTCTAAGTTTCTTGCTCAGATTCAAACTATATAATTGATTGTTTGTGTGTTACAATAACCAATATCCAACAATTGGTATCAAGAGCCATGGTTAGATCATAAAGATTGGTTATTTGTGTGTTTTGTTGGTTCGTATTATATACCATAAACGTGTTAAAGTTTGAATTTTGATAGTAATTTTTTGTTTAGAGTCATCGTAATTGCTTAGGTTTTGGTTTGGAAGGCTTAATTCATCTTGGTTATAGTGTTTTGGATTGGAAAAGTTTAGTTTTTGAAGAGTTTCAAGGAAGCGGTTTGAGTCTCGTACTATTTTCGTGTATGCAGTTTGATGTCATTTGGGTGCGATTTGATCTGATCAAGGAAGCGATTTATCAAGTTCTTGGATGCAGTTTGTCTAGATTGATTGTATCGGATGCGGTTTGAATTAAGCGGTTTGACTTAAGCTATTTGACGTAAGCGGTTTAACATAAGCTGTTTAACTTAAGCAGTTTGACTCAAGCGGTTTGTCTTTAGCGGTTTGACATAAGCGGTTTAACTTAAGCAGTTTGACTCAAGCAGTTTGTCTTCATTGGTTTGATCTAAGCGGTTTGATAAGAAGCGGTTTGAGTTAAGCGGTTGATAAGAAGCGGTTTGATAAAAAGCGGTTTGATTTAAGCGATTTGTATTCCAGCGGTTTGACAATCCTCGTGTTGACCAATGCGATTTGACCATTACGATTTGATAAAAACAAACTCAGTTTTGACTTTTATGGTTTGACCACTTGCGGTTTGACCACTTGCGGCTTGACCAAAGTTGACTTTTTACGTAAAAACTTCAAACGGCCATATCGTTTGAACTGTAACTCCGTTTTCAGCGAAATACTTGTCAAAATGACCGGAACAACCTGAACCAGTTGGAACCACTTAGAACAAGTTAAGAACCGGATATTCCAGCCAAGAACCAGTTAGGACCAATTAAGAGAACAAGTTATTCTGGCTAGTAAATAGTTAGATCCTAATAGGAACTAGCTATTCCGGCCAAGAACCAGTTAGATCCAGCTAAGAACTGCCTATTCTGGCTAAGAACCATTACAAACCAGTTAGAACAAGATAAGAACTAGCTATTCCGGCCAATAACCAGTAAGAACCAGTGAAGAACATGCTATTTTGGCCAAGAACCATTTAGATCCAGCTAAGAACTGCCTATTCTTGTTACGATTTAGAAAATCCATAGTGAAGTGTCGGTCATCCCAACTATTGTCTAGCATATGTTAGCTCGTAGACATTACATTATCTATTAGTTAGTTAGTTAGTTAGAGTAACACCGTGGAGGACAGACGGGTCTTTACCCACTGTATGCCTGATCCACAACCCGACAAAGGCGTATTATGTAAAACTATAAATACCCTCTACCTCCCAAGGTAGAGGGTTGGACCTTTCATTTCTTAATCTAACCTTCTCTTTGTTTTTCTCTCACTTTCTCTCTCTTGAAAGGATCCCATCTCCCACTTTCTCCCTCTAAGTTTCTTGCTAAGATTCGAACCATAAAATTGATTGTTTGTGTGTTACAATAAACAATATCCAACAATTGGTATCAAGATCCATGGTTAGATCATAAAGATTGGTTATTTGTGTGTTTTGTTGGTTCGAATTATATACCCTAAACGTGTTAAACTTTGAATTTTGTTAGTAATTTTCTGTTTAGAATCATCATAAGTGCTTAGGTTTTGGCTTGAAAGGCTTAATTCATCTTGGTTATAGTGTTTTGGATTGGAAAAGTTTAGTTTTCGAAGAGTTTCAAAAAAGCGGTTTAGTCTCGTAATATTTTCTTGTATGCGATTTGATGTCATTTGGTGCGATTAGATCTGATCAAGGAAGCGATTTATCAAGTTTTTGGATGCAGTTTGTCTAGATTCGTTGTATCGGAAGTGGTTTAAATTAAGCGGTTTGACGTAAGCGGTTTGACTTAAGCGGTTTGACTCAAGCGGTTTGTCTTTAGCGGTTTGACTCAAGCGGTTTGTCTCAAGAAGTTTGTCTTCAGCTGTTTGATCTAGGCAGTTTGATAAGAAGCGGTTTGATAAGAAGCGGTTTGATAAGAAGCGGTTTGATAAAAAGCGGTTTGATTTAAGTGGTTTGAATTCCAGCGGTCTGACAATCCTGCGATTTGACCACTGCGATTTGATAAAAAAAAAACTCAGTTTTGACTTTACGGTTTGACTACTTGCGGTTTGACCACTTGTGGCTTGACAAAAGTTCACTTTTTATGCAAAAACTTCGAACGGCCATAACGTTTGAACCGTAACTCCGTTTTCAGCGAAATACCTGTCAAAATGACCGAAAGAGTCTGAACCAGTAGGAACCAAGGTAATTAAAAGAGAAAGAAACTAACGTTCCCCTAATTAGCTCGGTAGGATCCGTGTGAAGTAGTTGTTAAATTCTTTCCAAGAAAAATTTATGCGTGATAAGCTTCATCCAATCTAAAGTTTCTTCGTCTTGATAAATAAAACCTGTACACTTTAAGAAAGTAGACGAAACCTTTGCGTAAAATCGGCGGCAAAACTATATATGACTCTACTAAACTAGGATATAATGCTTGTGGAATGGATGTTTGCAGATTTTCTGGAAAATTAAGACCTGAGAATTTCGAAAAAATTATAAGTAGCACAAAAAAAGATAGAAAGTAATAAATTTTCTATAGCCTTGGTGGCTTGGTCTAGAGTATTCACCAAGAGTACGGCCTCTTGGCGGGACAATGATTGATGGATCGATGAGTGGTGGCGGGTTCTCACCTTCCATGATGAAAAGTTATGGGATTACTAACAAAGGCACGAAGAAGGGGGATAGACTACTAGGAAGCTAAAAATGGGAAAAAAATCTTACTTGATAGGAATCAAGCAAGGAAACCTAAACGAGATGAAAATCTAACTAGCTATTCTATTCCCACGGTAGCGACGCCAAAACTTGATGCGCTGTATAACGCGTTCGGGGTCAAAGGAAACTTCCTTTTCTTGAGCAAGTTTTCAACACCCCAAGCGATGAACCTAATCGTTGTAGTGTAGTATTGGGTAAGCCTTGGGTATTGATATCGTTATCTAGGGGAATAGGAATGCTAGTGAGAGATTTACTATGCTAAGGTTTGAGGTTGAGGAAGATTATTTTTTATCTTTTTATATTTTTTATAAAGCTAAGGGTAAAATCTGGGGGTTGGATTTGGGGGTTGGTACTTCTACCGATTACTCTACTTATCTAATTATCTAAACTAAGGGGTAGTCTATGTCTATTGGATGTTTGCTCGTATGATGATTAAAAATGTGTCTACCTAGATACATTACTCCCTTGTTATCTTTTATTGGTGGTTGAATTGTCACGTCCTTATTCTTAACGCGTTGTGTCTTCTAAGGTCGTAGGGTATGCTTTTATCCCTAACTCTTTAAGAATACCTTAAGGTTATTGCCTACGAGATCTCTAGGATTCATAAACTAACACTAAGGTTATCTTGGATATTTAGCCTACAAGTACGCTAAGTGGTTATAAACTAAGGTTCACAAAGATTACTCAAGCATTAAAAACACAACGATGGCCTAGTGCAATTCTAAGCCAATTACAATTAAGATAAGAGACAACCAATGAATAATTAATAAGTAGGTTTCATAGATCTAAGCAAACACACAAGAAATTTAGCCGGACATGTTAAACATGCAAGCATACACACATACAATCGAAGACATAATGAAATCAATGAAGTAAATAACTTATCTTGATGTAAATTAGGGTATGGGAACCCTAAGATACTGTTCAAACCGGACTCAAGTCATTTTAAGTTTTTACTCCACAAGTCTACCTCCTTAAAGTCTGAAATTTTGATTTCTATATATAATTTTACATATGTGACGGCGTCACCTTATAGTTGGGATGCCGTCAGATCACCGTCATTAGGGTTTCGTCTTGGCCAAGTCATCATTGGGACGGCGTCACGTTGTGGTTGTGACGCCGTCAGTCTTCAATAGTGACATCGTCTGAATCTGGATCTAGGCCGTCTAAGAAGAAAAGTCTTCGTGACGCCCTTACTCTTCAAAGCCTGACGCTGTTAGGTTCAAATTAGCGAAATCGTTACGGTGTCGTCACAAAATAGGACGATAAGCCCTGCATTTGGGGCGCCGTGTGTAATTCCAATGACTTGAGTGTCTTCATCTTGACTTGGCCATTTTCTTCACATATTCAATCCTTTTCGTCCAAAATTGCATCATTCCAATATTTTGCTTCCAAGAGACCTAAAAAGTGAAAAGGAACGAAATTAAGTAGTAGCGGATATAAAAGTGGGTGATTAAGGGCTTAAATGACCCCTTAAAAGTGTACGTTTCAAATCTTTATCAGTATGTATGGCGGTGGGTTCAAACCCCGTAGATTAGTCAGTCAAAAGGTCGAAAACCATGGTTACCAAAAAAATAAATAAATAAATAAAAACCATGTGCAAAAACTTAATTTGACCTTTATTCTATAGTTTTGTACTTGTAGGTGCTATCATCATATCTCATTCATATTCAAATATATTTCAGATACTACAAAATCCATACGGTTTTGATTCATTTTTGTTTAACTGTATAAAAGAATTTGTTATTGGTTATTAAGAAGGCTAAATTCATTTTTGATTAACTGTAAAAAAGAATTTGTTATTGGTTATTAAGAAGGGTAAAATAGTCTATAAATATTAAATTGATAATTATTAAGTTTTTCAAAAATTTTAAAATGAATAAATTTATAAAATGGGTAGATTTGACACACTTTGTGTTTTAAATTTGGTATATATGATATTATGGGTTTTGGTTAGGTAAATAAGACATTTAAGAGTTTAAATTGAGGATATATAAAATTAGGGGAAGTGATTGACACACTTTAACTTTTTATTGAAACACTTATGATACAAGCAATTAAAACATTCTATACTAAAAGTACAAATGTTTAATTCATAACAAGGAGTGTCGCAATAAAAATTAGAAGTGTGTCAACAACTTCTCATAAAATTAACCTTTAATAAAAAGTAAAAATTACTTTGAATCATTGTTTGTTAAATTTTGTGTATAGAAAAACATCCACAAAAAGCGACATACGTGTCAAAATCAAAAAGAACTACAAAAGCGCATTTTTTATAAACTTCAAGGGTCAAAAAGCAATCCGACCCTTTTTAATCCGCACAACAAACATATTAGAACCAAAAAAACCCTTTTATAAATAAAATTATATAAATAACTACATAATTAGGTTTTTACAATTTATATAATCGGTATGGGTTTGTTTGTAACACTGGCTTATTCAAGCGTTTATAAGCCATAAGCTTTCATAAGCCCAAGCACATAGAAAAGAGTTTATAGAAGACTGTGATTAATTTGATATATTTTTATGCAATTTACATCAATAAGCTTCAACTCTAATAAATTCACTAAACAAATTTATAAAAATATAAACTTCAGCTTTCGTCTTATAAGCTGCAGCCCCGGGCCCCTCCCGCGCCAACACACCCTATGTCAAAAGTATGAAAAAAATAAAATTACCAAAAAGCGACCAGTCTTTTATAAACTTAAGATAAAGCAAATCCCCTTTTTATCCACACAACAACGTATTGCAAAAAAATCAAATTAGGTGTAATTGTTTTCAAGAGTTTATAGATATCAATATATAGATGAAGAAGAATGATATGAAGTTGTTTTACATTTCAGTAGAATCAAATACCCTTCATTCTAATAAGGTACAGCAAACAAATTTGTATAAATAATTAGTGTTTTACAATTTATATAATCGATTTGGGTTTGTTTTAAATTGCGATTGTTCATATGGGTGTTTTGATTTTTGTTAGTTTAGTTGATGAATTAAGGTGTTCATTAGTGGTTTATATATGTATGCACATCAACTGTTTGTTTTTATGCCTCAATGAAAAAGATTGTTTGGGGTTAGTGGCCAAACTTTTTTGTCTCTGCAATTACATTAGGTGCGTAGGAAAATTCATTACTTCTATACAAATATCTTTGCAAGTGTTAGGTATTGTATTTGATTTTATAGATTAAATAGGCTATAAGGATAGTCGGCAAGTTAACTCCAATTGCCATCATTGGTTTCACGGCCTTATGGACTGTAAGAATCCTTCGATTATATAAATCGCCATTGCCACTTATCATTAGTTTACGTTACAAGCTTAAGCTTTGAGGTCCCTAATTACTTTTTCAATGTATATAAGCATGTTAAGACAAGGTCCTTATTTCTGAATGATATCCGTAAGTTATGAAATCATCCAGTGTCGTGTAATATTGCATATATTTATTTATGTATTTCAATAGCAAGGTGCGTTTTAGACATATAATATGATACAGTATACTTTAGAATGTTCATTGTTGGCCACTATTTCTTCATATTTATTAAACCTACTATAAACTTTGAATGATACATTTTAGCACTTTTGTAGGTATGTATTGTTAACCTGATCTGCTTGCCTTATCTTCTCTTGGGGTCAAATGTATCAAAATTCGACAAAAGTTTTAGTAGCTTACAAAATTGGCGCAAAAGTCTATATCTATTAATACGTAAACATTTGTTTTACTTTACACAAAGAAAAAGTATATCTCGATTAATATATATACATAACCCCAAATTGACCCATTCCTAACTAAATGGGTCAAAGTTGCTACATTAATTATGTATATAATAGATGTGGTATTTAAAGCACTTAAATCAGTATAAGAATCATTGTTATGTAGGTATTCAAGTAAAACCATTTGTTTGAAATTAAATCATGAGAATGTTTCAATTACGAAAATGGGTCATGGGAATTGAAATATTAAGTGCACCCATATACATGAGCATACTTACTTTGTATCTTTGAGAAGAATGAATGATAATTTGTGGTCTCAGAAGGACTTATTGGAGTAGGAAGTATGAGCGACCAACGACCTCAAGATCTGCACCTTAAGAATGCAGCTTATCTCCACACTATACTTCAAGCAACAGAAGGTTTGCCTTGAAGTATGTTCAAGGTATGGCTTTTGTTTCTATGTTTTTTTAGTTATTCACCAATTTTAGTTAGGATTCTAATGGGTAGCAAAGGTTGGGGTAGAATTTCACCCAAAAATTTCAATGGGATTTTGTGGCGATATGTTGCCAAGTTACTTCTAAGAACCTAATGAAAACCGCATTTGAGTGAAAGTAAGTAACAGTTATTCTGAATTTCATAAAATTTGAATGCATTTAGACAATATTGCATTGGTACTAACAGTTTTGTTGTCCGTCTTAACAGATAGTAACGGATCTTCCAAACTTGCTCTCGGAAAATTTATTATTTTTGGGACAATTTACATAAACGGGTCACTTTTGGTTAGTTTTATATATAATAGGTCAAGCGGGAAATAAATAAAATGAAAAGCAATAGGTTATTAAAAACGGGTTTAAGAAGTCCAGTTGGTGGTTTGTGGTGGTGAGCAGGGGTATTTGGATATAGTAAAACTTTTAGTTACGTGACAATGAGGAAAATAGGTGTTTGGATTACGGTATAGTTTACTATGGTTTTACTTGTGCTAGAAATCATTCTATGAATACTTTATACATGTGTGTTATGCTTAATCTATCAATTTCGTATATCTGTATCGGGTTTGAGAATCGCGATCAAAAGCGGCGACTTGGTTAAGCATTAGCTCGGGCGAATATTGCCTAATCTTCACGTTTACTTGAAACTATTAATGTATAAGGAAGTGGTGAAGAAGATTAACTGCTTACTACGTGAATTCGTGAAGGATGGAATGCAATAAGGATGAAGCCACAAGGGCGAAAGAAATCGCTGAAAATAAGTTTTCTTCAAAGGATGTAAAGGGTGCCAAAAAATTTGGTAGGCGCAAAATTTGTTTCCTGGTCTTGACAGTATTTCCAAAGTAAGCGATGAATCGGATTATTATGGGATACTTGGTGTGAACCCATTAGCCGATGATGATCTGTGAAGAAACATTATAGAAAACTAGCTTTATCATTTCATCCCGATAAGAACAAGTCTATAGGTGCGAGCGGTATTCCAGCTCGTTTCCCAAGCATGGAATACATTATCCGATAAAGATAAAAGATCGGTATGACCTAAAAGGCATGCTCTGTTTTTGAAGCAGAGGGTTCCTCGAGCGATGTTTTCACTAGTGCATATACCTCCAACTCTAGCGGTTTTCACAATGTCACGAAGAGTGCACTGGTGCGGTGGTGCGAGATGCGCAAAGGTTACAACTTCTCAAAAGAAGGATAAAACAACTACTCGGGACGAAGAAAAAACCAAGAGTCAAAGGACAAAGGTTTTCACAATGGGAGTACCAAGACGGTTCCAACACGCCCTTCATCCTCCAATGTTCGGATAGCTCACGAGAAGTCAAAGATCAAAGGTTCTCGAAAAAGAATAAAGTTAACGGGACTACCAAGACGGGTCCCGCTACGCTCTTACATCGTCAAATGAGCAGATAGATCTGCGACGGCCTTTGGTTCTTGTTTAACAAAGGTTAAAACTTCTCAAGAAAAGGATAAAGTTAATGGGACGACCAAGACGGGTCCCACTTCTATTCCTTTACGGTTACTAAACAGATGAAGATTAAAGCGTTTTGGATCATATGCATGAGATGCAAATTGCGTATGAATTCTTGAGAAGTATTTAAACCAAATATGTTATGGACCGTTTCACGCGTTGAGATTCCACCACCAAATATCAATGCTTCTTCAGAAGTTGCGGAATTTCACAAGGTGCGGAAATAACATTTCAGCCCCAAGCGTGTAAGATATGGGTATTGAGGCTGGTAATGGTACAAGCTCCCAGCGGGTCCACTAAAAGGGATCGAAAGAAGCCCAACTAGACACTAATATAGAGGAAGCTTTGAAATAAGATCGCTAAAAAGAAACTAAACCCGCATCTAAGAAAGTCAAATCTGTTAAAATAAAGCAAGACATTAAGGGTTTGATGCAATTAAGGAAGCAGGGCCTATCAAGAATCACCTTATAAAAAGGCGACTACGAAATAAAGAAGAAACTGGAAGAATGGAGTTCAGAGGCTGTAAAAGTTGCTGAAATGGCAACGGCTACTCAAAAGAGTATGAGTCTGGCGTCCCAGATCCAGATTTTCATGATTTCGATATAGAAAGAAGCAAAAAGTGTTTCAAAGAAGGTCAACTCTGGGCTGCTTATGATGATCGTGACGGGATGCCTCGGAACTATGCCATAGTTCACAAGGTAATTTCCTTGAATCCGTTTAAGATGAAAGTTTGTTGGCTTAGCTAAAAACCTAACAAGAAACCACTTCCTTTTCCCGGGTTCCTAGAAGCATTCAGTGAGTTCCTGGAAGCATTCACCTAACTATTTCTCACATAAAGCTAGCTTTACAAAGCAGAGAAACGGTAACATTCGTGTTTTCCCTAAAAAGGGAAGTGTTTGTGCTCTGTACAAATACAATTACACACCGGATACGATCAAACATACATACGTACTTGTGGAAGTTGACGAGTCCAGTGAAGAAAAAGACTTTCTTAAAATATCGCATCATATACCTTCATACTTGCTCACGGGTCAAGAATCTGCAAACGCTCCAAAGGGCTGTCTAAACCTCGACCCTGCAGCTATTCTTCCTGAGTTTCTTCATGTTTTAGCAGATAATAAGGAACCCGATACAATGGATGTCGACAATGGTCCAAGTACTGATGGTGTTTGTTCCATTTAGGTACAAATTTCCATAACTTGGGAGTTTGGTTTGGTTTTTTGGGTTGTTGGATGGGAAAATAGGTAACATGTAGTGTGCATTATGCAGTTGTAACTAGTGCTTAAAAGGGTTGCACAACTCAGTTTTTGTTAGATGCTGCAGTTATATCTTGACTTTATTTAGAAATGTTTCTTTCGTACTTTTGGAATCGAAACATTGACAGTTAAATTGAGTGTAATTTCTTATTGCAATGTTTCGTTTGAATGTGTAGTTTCTTACAGCAAGGTTCCAATTTAAGTGATGGATTTACCGCATGATTTCTTATTGAAAGGTTTCATTTTAGTTTGCAACAGTTCTAAATTCCAAATTAAGTTATGGATTTACAAAGTTGTTTGCTTTCTTTTTCATAAACTATAACTTTGTGTTTCAAAGTCATTCAACAACTTATATTAGCTACCTGTGAATTTCACAGGCGTATAGGCTAGTAAGCTAACAAACAAAAAACATTGGCTATAAATCAAATGGTTATAAAACTTCAAAATGTCTTTAGTCTTCCAGCTAGGATATGTCCAGCCACGATCTACAAAACAACCACTTCCCTCCAAAATTAATACCAAACCGACCCGTATCACTATATAACCCATAACCCAAACACAGCACAAATAATTACCCATTAACCAAAACTTATAATCTTACCACCATTCCGATCGATATCTTGTCTTGAATTTTTAAACATCAAAAACATATTTCCCACACAAATTACCTTCAAAACACCACAATTAAACATCACAAAACTCTTTACAGGTTCTATAAATTCCACTTCTGAATTAGGCCACTGAAACCTTGATATTGAGCTGGTCCAAACACCATTCATTCCTTATAACATCATTTTGGACCTTCCAAATATAAATACCAACCAGCTAAGTGCCAAGACCAAAAAGATGGTAACCAACAAATTCTATCCCACAAAGAACAGATAGCAGAACACAGTCGTGCCTGCCATTGCCATCACACCATAAGTATTTTGTCTTTAATAATTTTTCACCTTAACCTTTTATTAATATATAGACTAAAATACACCGTTGGTCCCTAAACTTGTATCGGAGGATCGCGATGGGACGAACCTCGCCCTTTTCATCGCCGTTGGTCCAAACAGTAGCCATTAAATGCCAGATTGGTCCCTTGACCAAGTCAAACTTTGATTTTTGTTTTGTAGTCAAGGGTATTTTAGTCCATACACATTTATACTTTTATAACACATTTATGTTTTACCCCTTCATCTTTCATCATCTTCATCATCTACCCATTTCATCTTGCAGGAGAGTCAGATGGTGTGAAATACTCCTCAAGCATGAACCCGCAAACCAAACTAAAACTAATAAACGACTTGCAACAAATCTTGAAAAATAAACCACTCATAAAGCTTGGCCAAGAATGAAGCATTTCTTGGAAACTTCTTGATATGGTTTGCTTTTTTTGCTAGGTGCCACATGCAATGTTTGTTAAATGATAGTTAAGTAATGTTTCTATCAGAGAGAAATATTTTAATTCAAACATAGTCATAAATCACAATGACGTTTATGGTCGATAAGTTTTGGGTCATGTGGACCAAATAAGGGTTGATCTCGTTTGGGTCCCTGTAATCTAAAGAAAGCTATTGGATAACTTTTTGATTTTTTTTTGTCTTGAAATTCTAGTAGATGCATGTATGATGTTACCATGATTATATCTGTTAGTAAGAAATTTTAAACTTGTCTACTTGCAATGTATAAGAAATTTCGCATGTGCATCTCAAAAGAAAAAAAACGATTGGAACCTAGGAGAACTAAACTTGTGCTTAATTCTATGTTTAAATATCTATGTCACTGTTTTAAAAGAAGTAAAGAACTCATTTGAGCATAAACCAACTAGCTAATGTTACATTGTTTAAGTCACAAAATTATATACAGTACTACGTATTAATTTACCCCTTTCAATTATTGTATTTCTTATATCAAAATAGTATAGACAGAAGTTCTTCACATTGTGTTGGAAATGCAAGTGGTCAAAGTACATTAAGAAAAAAGATATTGGACTTAAAACAAAATACTAGCTCGTCAAATTTTGTTCCACCATCAATGATATGGTACGAAAAATGATTCATTTATGTGTTTCTTTATACTTCCAGATGGTAGAGTGTAGTTCTTTGACATTAAGTTCAATACCAGAACTTCAACCTCAGGGACTTTCATGTCACACCATCTGGAGGAGAATGACTCTCCTGCAAGATGAAATGGGTAGATGATGAAGATGATGAAAGATGAAGGGGTAAAACAAAAATGTGTTATAAAAGTATAAATGTGTATGGACTAAAATACCCTTGACTACAAAACAAAAATCAGAGTTTGACTTGGTCAAGGGACCAATCTGACATTTAATGGCTACTGTTTGGACCAACGGCGATGAAAAGGGAGAGGTTCGTCCCATCGCGATCCTCCGATACAAGTTTAGGGACCAACGGTGTATTTTAGTCTAATATATATAATAAACTTAAGCACGCTAAGCAATGTACTGTCATTTATACTTTCTTATAAAATATGAAAATTTTCCAAATTCTTCATTTAAATATATTAAATCTTTCTTCACAATGTTTAGTTTTTTAGCGTTATTTGATGGTGTTTTAGCATCTATTTCACTTACAATTACGTAAACAAACATTAGAAGTACGCAACGAAGTGCGGCTACGAACGACACTCGTTAATTACTTGTCTACGATATATGCAATGTAAGTGTAGTCTTCCATATCCCAAGTCTTCCTAAAAGTCTTCTCTGAGTATACATAGAATATAGATCAAGCTGATAAGAAATTTGTGGATAGCTTTCTATTCATAGTTTACGTGTCGCGAACGTTAAACATTAATATTTGAAAATATCACAATCTCTTAAAAGTCTTGGTAAGATGATAAGGAATTTGTGAAAGCCATTCGTTTCATCAATTGCATGCCAATGCATGTTCTTATAATTTTAAGTAAAGAGCAACAAATAGTTACTATCAAAAACACTTATAGCAAATACAGTTTAAACTTTTTAAGTGTTGTTGCTCAAGGTTTAACCTCGAAGTTAATCTTATTAGCTTTCAAGCTGTCAAACCTTTTTTTTTTTTTTTTTTTTTTCAAATTCTTTTAATGGGTATACATTCAAATAAGTTCTCCTATCCTATAAGTTCGTATTCCTTCAAGTGTCACCAAGATTCATAGAACCAAGGGATTTATGCTAAAATGAGTTATCTTGTAAGTATTTTCATTGAGACATTTTATCAAACGGGTTATGTGATATTACAACTAACTTGTTTAAACGATTAAAAATATGCAAATGAACTCGAATAAAGAAATGCAATACCTTCAAAGAAATAACCAAACCCCCAACTCCTCTTAAAAGTCTTCTCTGTATACGCGTAGAAAATAGTTATTTATCAGTCAAATTGTCTTGGTCAAGCTGATCAGAAGGAATGTGTGGATGATATACCATATATAGGTCAATGAAATTTGTGGAAATTTGTGGCATTCTAGATGGGTATGCTTCCAGTAAACTCAAGATGATAAGAAATTTGTGGAATCCATTCATTTCACCAGTTGCATGTCACGAACATTAACATGCAAAACTAACTATAAAAAGCCAATACTTGTTCTCACAATTTCAAGTAAATTTCCAAAAATGAAGTCACCACAAGCAATAATTCACTTATCATCTTCCTCTCTTATTTCTTTTCTCTTTTTCGGTCTTGCGATAACATGTCTCACTTCCGCCACTGTCACTGCTTCATATGATGGTAATGAGACTGATTATCAGGCGTTGTTGTCATTTAAGTCAAAAATCACCCATGATCCATACAATGTTTTAACCTCGTGTAACCATTCCTTTCATTTCTGTGACTGGAGTGGTATTTCATGTGGAAAGCGGCACAAACGAGTGACTGCTGTGGAACTGTCTTCGAAAGGCTTAGAAGGCTCGTTGTCTCCTCATGTGGGAAACCTTAGCTTCCTCCGTCACCTTTCTCTCTGGAACAACAGCCTTCAAGGAACAATTCCTCATGAACTTGGTCGTCTATCTAGGCTACGTTATCTTTATTTTAAGAGAAACAAATTCAGTGGAGTCATTCCAACAAACTTGTCTGGTTGTTCTAACCTCGAAGAGCTTTACCTCAATCTAAATGAGCTAACTGGCAGCATACCCAAGGAAATGAGTTTACTCTCGAAACTTGCTCGTCTTTCAATTTACGACAATAAGTTAACAGGTGGAATCCCACCTTTCTTGGGGAACATCTCGTCAATGGAAATGTTCTCTGTTGTTGGGAACCCGTTGGGTGGGAGCATTCCAGAAACCTTGGGTCACTGGAAAAGCTTGACGGGATTTCACTCTGGTGGCTGCAACTTATATGGAAGCATCCTTCTTTCCATTTTCAACCTTTCACTCCTAGTTAATTTTTCCCTAGCTGAAAATCACCTCACTGGTAGTCTTCCTTCGGAAATTGGTAATCAGCTCCCGAATCTTGAGTGGCTTCAGTTAAGGGATAATGAACTGACCGGAGTTCTTCCACCTTCTCTTTCTAATTGTTCTAAATTAG
This sequence comes from Chrysanthemum lavandulifolium, assembly GCA_022545495.1. Lineage (NCBI taxonomy): Eukaryota > Viridiplantae > Streptophyta > Magnoliopsida > Asterales > Asteraceae > Chrysanthemum > Chrysanthemum lavandulifolium. The sequence continues at coordinate 519,727 of CM040241.1, forward strand.
GAATTCTTGAAATGAGGAACAACAGTTTTAGTGGGAAGTTGACTATCGACTTTTCAAAACTAAGAGATATTTATAAAGTTAGATTAAGCTATAACAACTTCCATGGACTCGGAGAAGCTGATGACATGAGATTTACTGATTCTTTGAAAAACTGCACAAGATTAGTAAACTTGGATCTTTCAAATTGCGACTTTGTAGGAGTGCTTCCTATGTCAATAGGTAATCTCTCTCACCAACTCAGCTATCTAGATTTAGGAGACAATCAATTATTTGGAAGCCTCCCTTCAAGTATAGGTAGTCTAATTGGTTTGACCACTCAAGACCCACAACTGATCGCAGTTCACAAACAGAAACACAATAACACAGTAACTTGATATTACTTGGAATAAGCTCTCCAATTAATCAGAAAAATATTTGCTTACAAAAATATTTGCTTACAAAAACTGATATTGAATGCACTAATGACAAACCACAGCTCGGTTTGTATATATAGGTGTTAGAATTTGCTTTCTAATCCTACTACAATTCTAATAAAGCAAGATAGTCCTTAACAAATAAGGAGTCCTAATTAGACTAGAATTGTAAACTTCCATATGCTTGGAAGCTGTTTTGTCTTCCATCCGCTCGGTCGACAATTTGCCAACATTCACCCCCTAATTTCGACTCGAGATAGGTAGGTCTTCAACTCGAGTAACTCTTGCATTTCCTTGAACTTAATCCTTGCGAGCTTTTGTCGAAATATCGACGTTGCAAATCACCTCTTACAAACTCAACTTGTACTTGGCCTCTTTCAACACATTCTCGGATAAAATGATAACGTGTGTTTATATGCTTGCTTCTCCCGTGAAAGACTGGATTTTCATAAGTGCAATAGCCGATTTGTTGTCAACAAATAAGACCACCACTCTTTCTTCCATTCCGGTTATTTCACTCAACAATCCATGTAACCATATCCCTTGACACGCTGGTGAGGTTGCGACCATCAACTCGGCTTCGCAAGACGATAGAGCCACCGTGTTTTGCTTTTGTGAGCACCAAGTGATAGGTGATTTCCTAGATAAAATACATGCCAGGTTGTGCTTGACCATCATCTTGGTCCATAGCATAACTACTATCACTAAACCCCACTAACTCCTTGGTCTTCTCTTGGTTGTATCGTATTCCAAAATTCAAACTACCTTGAATATACCTTAGTATTTGTTTCACAGCTGCCATATGTGATTCTTTTGGTTCTTGCATGTAACGACTAACCAAACCAACCGAATAAGATAAATCAGGTCAAGGTGTAGTAAATACCTTAGACAACCAAATCGTCGTCTATACAAAGTTGCATCAACTGGTTTTCCTTCCTTGTCCATGCTTAACTTCATTCCGTGTTCTAATGGACATTGAGTAGAATTAAACTTCATGCATCCCAAAGCATCTTTCAAGATCTTCTTTGCATAGCTTTCTTGACTTATTGAGATACTCGAATCCTCTTGCTTTACTTCAATGCCAAGATAATAGCTTAATTTTCCCAAGTCACTCATATCGAACCTTTCTTGCATTTGTCTCTTAAATTCACCAATTTCGACAAGCTTCGAACCGGTTACTAAGAGATCATCTACATAGACCGCAATAATCAAGATTGACTTGTTTGTCTTCTTCACATACACCGCTTGTTCGTGTTGGCATCGTTTGAAAGACATTTGCTTGAGTTCTCTATCAAGTTTTGTATTCCACGCCCTTGGAACTTGTTTAAGTCCATAAAGCGCCTTTTTCAACTTGTAGATCTTCCTTTCTTCTCCTTTCTTCACGAACCCCTCCGGTTTTGTAACAAACACTTGCTCTTTTAGTTCTCCATGTAAAAAATCTGACTTTACATCTAGATGATGTAGCTCCCATGCTTCTTTTGCGGCCAATGAGATCAATAAACGCACCGTTTCAATCCGTGCTATAGGCGCAAAAACTTCGTCATAGTCAATTCCTTCCTTTTGAGCATAACCCTTTGCTACTAAACGAGCTTTGAACTTATCAATTGAACCATCCGGATTTCTCTTAATTTTGAACACCCACTTTAGTCCCATACGATTAACATTACCCGGAGCTTCAACTAATTCCCATGAACCATTCTTCTCGATAGACTCAATCTCTTGTTTCATAGCAACCATCCACTTGCTTGAGACTTTTGCTTCTTGAAACGTTCTTGGTTCATCATCTTCAATCAAAAGTAGATTTTGATCTTCATTAGCAACTGAGGTTCTTGAACTAGACCCCATAATAAAGTCGTTAAATCTAGTTGGCTTAGTTGAAACCCTTGAATTAGCCTTCACTAACACTTATTTACTTGGATTTCTTAAGTAATTTTCATCACCTACGTAAGAGATATGTTCCACCCTTTGTAACTAACATGATTTGTCGTCCGTTGGTGAACCTAATTGTCTACTTTTCAGCTTTTAACCTAATTGGCTAGTTCGAGTGGAACAAAGATATCTACATCTAACCAGTTTGATGCTCTTGATATGGAATATACGGATACGTTTGGTATTCCTTCTAATGACACCAACGAGGATGTGGATTCTGGTCGTACAATGGAAGTTAATGATGATAAGTCTACTAAGACAGGTACTGCATCACAAGAACCCCTTGTGAGTGATTTGAAAGAGATAGAGTATGGTGTGGCTCCTAATACTAGTGATTCTTGTAATCCGCCCGCCTCTTCTACTAAGAGAGTTAATCCTTTTTCTAAAGTGGGAGATATCATGGTTTCTGATTATGATGATGAGGTGGTTGCTAACCCATTTGATGAGTCTGCTAATCTATTCGGTGGTGGTGGCGAAGAGTTTGAAGGTGAGTATGATGACTATGATTACGATGACTATGCGAAGCAGGTTTATGATCTTCCTGGGAATTTGGATGCCTTTAATGCCATGTATGGCACAAAGCTTCAAGGTCCTAGGAAGTAATTTTTTTTCGTTATGTCCTATGTTATCATTTGAGTAGTGGTTTGTTTTCTTGTTTAGAAAATAGGAAGTATCTTGTTATGTAAGCTTTATGCCTATGTAACGGGTTGAGATATGGATTTCACTCATATCCGTACTTAAACGTTTCTTTGGTTTAAATATTTACCAGAGTGCAGGATTACTCCCCTTTACCCAAAAAAAAACAAATAGAATCATATCATTATATTAAAAGGTTCATAACAAGGATAACACACGAGGTGATTAGCCAAGCGTAGTAGTAATAATAATAAATAAAATAGATGAATCAATGTTTATGATGAGAATATTGTTTGAATCGATTATACTAACTCGATCTAATATTGATGATGATTGGTGGTGTTATCTATGTTGGAATGCGTGGAAATTGCTCTTGAGTAAACCCTAGTCGTTCCTCAAAGTAAATGATGTGTTGTGACTGAATTAGGGCTTGTATTTATAGGATTCGTTGGGCGCGTGGTCATTATGGTGTAGGCTTAAGTGAGTCTTTACGCCGTAGATCTTTCAGGTGAAAATTGCCTCAAAACCATCATTGACTATGGTGTAGAGCTACGTGCTCTTTTATGTCGCAGAGATCATGTCGGCTAGTATTCAACAAATCTTCATCTTGTATACGCCGTATATCAACATACATCAATATGATGTACATTACGCGGGTAAATAATGCTTCAAAGTGTCTCTTGTCTACGATGTAGATCAGATGGTTTCTCTACACCGTAGATGCTTGTTTTCGAGCTATCCTTATTCTTTCCTTCGACCTTTGTCCAATTTCCGCGTCTTTCCGCTCCAATGCTCATATATTTCCTATTATGCAAATAGAAAGCAATTAAGTACCAAATCTTATGTACAAGTAAGAAATATGAGAAATTTATTGAGATATTCATAGTAAAAATATTGTACTATTTGATGTCAACGTGGAAAATCATTTGGTTATGTGGCTTGTAGATTCGCTAGACGAGGCAACGATACAACTAACAAACAAGCATTACGTGTTTTAGAGAATGAAGACCTCCTTAAACAAGTGAAGGAAGTTAAGACATATTCCAAAACCAAGCTAACAGTTGAGTCACGGAACGAGGCAACAAACATGTGAGCCAGGATAATGTTACTTTATCTAAATGATCTTATCGAAGGGTTGGACATGATAGAATGTGATTCTCTTTGCAAAAACCGTGGTAAAGAAACGTAGAGTGGTTAGAAAGTTTCAGAGTTCGAGACTTGGAAAGACAAGACTCGAGGACGAGTCTTTTCCAAGAGGAGGGGAACGATGCAGGGTATGATCGAGCTCCCGCTCCTCTGGCTAAGCCGCCTTTTATTTAGTCAACATGTGAAGTCATGTGTTTGAATGGTTCGAGAAGATTGAAGGGAAAAACAATAATATAATCTATAGTTGTCGTAATCTATCTTCTTCATTTTAATAATTTACCTATTTTCGTTAAAGATTAGTATGGATTTTTAAGAGTTATTTCATTTCCTTATTTTAAATATAGCCGGATATTTAGCTTTCTCTCAAGATTCATCCGGACTATAAATCATCGTAATAGGTTTAGGTTTTTAATAAGTTATTATGAATTGAATTAAAAGAGTGTTTCTCTTGAAGTCCCGTTTGGGCACCCTCTCAGGGTTTATCGAATCCTTTAATCTTTGTTAATTGTGTGGTTTCTTGCATTTACAATAGTTCTGCAAACAATCTTATTAAGTTTAGTAATATAATTAATTAACATCGTCACCTGGTAAACTCTATATTCTTTACAACATTTTATTTCTTACTATTACGTTTTTTCTTGGAAAAATATATTATTTTATACCTTTATTTTATAACTACAAAATAAATGTTTTGGTACCCACTGCAACACATGGGCCAATAACTCGTTATTTGTACCAAAAGTCTTTTGTCCCAATGGTACCCCTAATTGTGTGACAAACTTACCAACCAAAATGGTTTTCGGTTTAAGTCCTAGTTAGAACATGTGAGATAGTTTGTAGTTTGTATATGGTTTATGGTACAAAAAAGTTACTAAAGTTTTCAAAAAATATGTCCTAAGTTACTATATTTTCATTTTGTTCACTCAGGTTACTAAACCTTGAAACTTTGTTCACTGAGGTTACTAAACTTATAAAAATATAAGTTCCGGTTACCGAACTTTTAAAGTTTGTTCACTCAGGGTACTGAACTTACCAAAAAATATACATATTGATTACTCGGAAGTTGAGTAACCTGAGTGAACAAAACGAAACTATAGTAATTTAGGACAAATTTTTGGAAAACTTTAGTAACTTTTCTGTATCGCATCTCCTTCTACCGTTCTTGACATGATCAAGAGTTTCCCTCGTGGTACTTCTTGTGGGCGAGATGGGTCTGCGCACCAACACCTTTTGGATAGCTTGAATGGTGCGATTGTGGCTATTTCGATGAGTTGATCACTTATTACCCAATTTGTGAACCTTTTTCTTCTTTGGTAAATGCCCGAGGTCTTTGGGTGAGTACATTGCTAGTGCTCCTCTCACACCCTTGGTCAAACCAGGAGGGGGTATTCGTCCTATTGCTGTTGGGACTATTTGGAGGCGTTTAGTTTCCAAGGTATGTGCTTCCATGATTGGTTACTCTTTAGACAGTTATTTGGATGACCTGCAATTTGGTGTTGGTGTATCGGGGGGAGGGGAGGCTATTCTTCATGCTGTGAATCGGTTGGTTGAGGACCGGGGGTGATGTTGGTCTGTCTATGTTGTTGGTTGATTTTAAAAACGCTTTCAACATGGTGGACCGGGCTATTATGTTACGTGAGGTACGGCTTCATTTTCCGGCTATTTCGCGGCGGGTTGATTTCTGTTACTCTATCCCCGCCAGATTATATTATGGTGAGCATACACTTTGGTCTCATCAGGGCGTGCAACAAGGTGATCCGCTTGGGCCTCTTCTTTTTGCTTTAGTGTTACATCCCCTGGTATGTAAGATTAGAGATTCTTTTGACCTTTCCTTTCAAGCTTGGTATCTAGATGATGGCACTATTACTGGTGATACTTTGGTTGTGGGTAAGGTTTTAGAGTTGATTATGAGGGATGGACCTTGTTGTGGCTTACACCTCAATCTTGATAAAACTAAAGTTTTTTGCCACGGGAGGACCCCGTAAGGTATCTTGGTGTTTTTCCCCAATATTTCTCGCCTCACATGGTGTTAAATTATTGGGTGAACTCGTTAGTGCGGATTTTGAGTTTGGTAGTAAGTTGGTTACGAAAAGGGTTGCAAAACTATTGAACTTATGGAGGCGGTTGCCAAACTTAATGACCCTCAATACGAGTTGTTGCTACTCCGTACATGTCTTGGTATTTCCAAGTTATACTTTTCTATGCACATATTCTCCTCGGGTCTTTGCTTGTGCTCGTGTTTCTTTTGATGCGGCACTGTTCTTCTTTCGAGCGTATTGTCACCGCTTACGGGCCCGGTTTGGTGATTGACAATGGAGACTCGCCACCTTACCCTTCGCTTTTGGGGGCTTGGTTTATATTCTGCGGTGATGTCTTGAACTATGCCTTCCTTGCTTCTAGACTTCAATCGCTAGTTTACGCCTAAGCTTCTCCTTAGTTCGGTATTGTTATTGCTAGTCGTCACCGTGTTCACTTGTTCTAAGGTATTTTCCGGAGATATTTATGGGGATCATCTTTGTTTAGGTATGCGGGTATTGTTGGCATTAAACATCGGCATAACCTTGTGCGTGATGTTCTTGTGGATATATGCTCTCGGTCCGGAATTTCTGCTCGTAAGGAGGTGGATATTGGGCTTTGTGGAGATGGGGACAGATCTTTGCGCCCAGCTGATATACTGCTTTACTCTTGGGATAGTGGGCGGGATGTATGTGTTGATCTTAAGGGATCGTCGCCCTTGACGCAATCTGGGATGACTGATTTTATGCCAGGGCGTGCGATCATTGATGCGGCACAGCGTAAACGAGTCAAATACGATGCTAAATGTGCGGACATTGGATATGGGTTTCTCCCCTTTTCCTTTTCTTCTTTTGGCGAACTTGAGAAGGACGCAGTAACCTTGCTAAAGCATATTCGACGATTCTCTATGACTCAAGACATTGGAGCGCGTGATGCTGTTCATATTTTTAATCGGATTGGTTTTGCTATTGCTAGAGGTGTGGGGGCCCAGTTAGTTTCTCGGCTTCCCACCAATTTTTTGTAAATCATATGAGTTTTTAATAAAAGTGTTTGTTTAAACAATAATAATAATAATAATAATAATAATAATAATAATAATAATAATAATAATAATAATAATAATAATAATAATAATAATAATAATAATAATAATAATAATAATAATAATAATAATAATAATAATAATAATAAACTATGAATGCGGGGCTTATCGTTGTGTCTTGTGCTATCGTTTGGGTGTTCCTCTTTTCACCGTTCGGTACCGTGTTCTCGCCGCCTAAGGTTTTCCCGGAGATATCTACGGGATCACGCTGTTTCGTGTCGGGTATTGTTGGCATTAAACATCGGCATAACCTTGTGCGTGATGTTCTTGTTGATATATGCTCTCGGTTAGGGATTTCTGCTCATAAGGAGGTAGATATTGGGCTTTTTGGAGATGGGGACAGATCCTTGCGACCGGCTCATATATTACTCTACTCTTGGGATGGTGGACGTGACGTATGTGTTGATCTTACGGGTTCATCGCCTTTGACGCAATCCGGGTTGATTGATTTTATACCAAGGCGTGCGATCAGTGATGCTACACATTGTAAACGTGTCAAGTACGATGCTAAATGTGCGGCTATTGGATATTTTCTTCTTTTGAAGAACTTGAGAAAGATGCAGCTACCTTACTTAAGCGTATTCGACGATTCTCTATGACTCGGGGCGCGCGTGCAGCTCATATTTTTAATAGGATTGGTTTTGCCATTGCTAGAGGTGTGGGGGCTCAATTGGTTTCGAGGCTTCCCACTAATTTTTGTAATCCTATGAGTTTTTAATAAAAGTGTTGTTTCTAAAAAAAATAATAATAATAATAATAATAATAATAATAATAATAATAATAATAATAATAATAATAATAATAATAATAATAATAATAATAATAATAATAATACTCGTTATTTCTATATGGTTATCTTAAGTGTTTAACTTATTTTTCATACCTATGCACTAGAAAAATGGTATCAAATCATATGATTAATTTTGATCGTGTCCTCCTTTGGTGAATATTTAACATAAAACGCAACAAGAACAAGAATGCCCAATCCATCATAAACATGATAACAAAACCCAGCTGGTATTGTACAATCCCCTAGCGACTCTCTCTTGGGCGATTCTCTAACCCTAACAACCATAACTCGTTTTTTCTTCAAATCTGCCTTTAACTCGTGATTCTATGCATCTATCTGATTTTGTTATTGATTAACATCATTGTTAATTGGTTCTTGATTGGATTCATGTGTTTTGTCTCCCGTTTTAGTTAGGTTGTGAAGAATCGTTTTATTTTTTTTAGGGTTTTTCAATCGTTTTTTCTTATTGCTGCTGGTCGATTAATCACTAATCAAAGGTTTATCTATCGTGATTAAATTTGTTAGGATCGTCTATCATGGAGGCTGGTTAGTACTGGTGCTGCGTTCTTAAAACCCTAACGATTAGTTAGGGTTTTCCTCCTTTTTTTGTTCGTTATTTGTTAATGCTGGTTGCTGTTGGTACTTGTGTGGATAGATTGTTTAGATTGTTAGTCGGGTTTTTAGAGAGATGGAGAAAGGTTTTCTTAACAATGATAGTTCTTCGGTGAAGGCTTCAAAAACTGCATACAACTTGGCCGATCAAGTTGGTGTGAGCTTGGAAACGAATTCATATAATAGGGTTGATATTCAGGCGTTGAAAGCTAGGTTACAAAGTCTCACAGGTGAACATGGAATCGAGGGTGACAATGCTGGTCCTGATTCTGTTTGGGGTAATGTTAATCTGGAAAACATAAGTTATCGTGATACGTCTGTGGGAGGGTTGAATGTCACCGATGTTGCTTCTACTCGGTCCTAACGTGAATGCGCCTACTACGGTCCTAACGTGATTGGTAGTGATAATAACGAAGTGAGGTCATTTGCTAATGTATTAAACCCGAACGTGTCTCTAGGAAAGTTAAATTTCGCTCCTTGGTGGATGACACTCGCATTGAAAATCATGATCTTGTACTTCCAAAGGTGCTATGGAGGGTGTATTCAACCGTATGAAAATACACTTGTGGGCTTCTTTGTTGGCAAGAATGTTGTTTTTCATTTGGTTAAGAACTACGCCTCTAACACGTGGGGTAAGTTTGGTTTTCGTAAACCAATGAAGAATGATGATGGTGTTTTCCTCTTTAAATTTGATTCTAAAGAGGGTGTTGAGAATGTTCTTCAACGGGGCCCTTGGATTATTCGCAACTCTCCTCTCATTCTCACTAAATGGACTCCTTATGTGCTATTGTCTAAAAGTGAGGTAACTCGAGTTCCGCTTGGATTAAATTGCATAATGTGCCATTACTTGCATATTCGGAAGATGGGTTGCTTAATTGCTACTCAGTGGGTAAGCCAATTATGTTAGATGCTTTACTAGTTCCATGTGTGTTGATTCATGGGGTCGTATTAGTTTTGCACGTGCTCTTGTGGAATTATCATCTGATTTCGAGCTTAAACATGTGGTGACTATGGCGATCCCTAATAAGGATGATAGTGGCTTCACTACGGCAAGTATAAGGGTGGAATATGAATGGAAGCCACCACACTTTACGGAATGTAAAGTGTTTGGGCATGATAATTCTTGTTGTCCTAACAGTATTAAGGAGAATAATGATGTTCCCCCCACCGCTAATGTGGATGAACCTGATGATGGTTTTAAGGTGGTGCAGAATCGGAAAGCCAAACCAAAAGGTACGAAGATGACTGGTGGCATTAATATGGGTAAGTGTCCTAGATTTGCACCTAGGAAGCAGGTATATGTTGCTAAGACAAAGACACCGGCAGCTGCTAGTGGTATTGCTAAAGATACACCAATTACTACGTCAAACTCTTTTGGGACTCTTGAGGTGGAAGATGACTGGGCATCCCATGTATTGTGGCTGATTCTTCTCTCGAAACGGTGAAGACTAGAAAGTCTTCGGTACTACTAAGGAAGCGGTATTGATGGCTCTCGGGAAGGACCTTGGTGAGGCGTCTAAGTCTCCTGAGATTGGGACTTCTTCTCACGCCAAGCTTGTGAGTGATTCAATGGGATCAATGGATGTTGGTTCTACTCCCATTGTCGAGAAAATTGGTAAGCTTGAAAAGCTAATTATTGATGGAAAGCTACTCTTGTGGATGATGATTGTCAACCTATTCCGCCTACCTCTTCTACTAAGAGAGTCAACCCTTTTCTAAAGTGGGAGAGATTGTGGTGTCGATTACGAAGATGAGGTTGTTGCTAACCCATTTGATGAATCATTAATATTTTTGAGGTGGCCACGAGTTGGAAGATGAGTATGATGACTATGATTTCGACGACTATGCGAAACAGTTCGTGATCTTCCGGAATTTGATTCCTTTAATGCCACGTATGGCACAAAGGTTCAAGGTCCTAGGAAGTAATTTTATTTTGTTGTGTCATATGTTATCATTTGAGTAGTGGGTTGTTTTCTTGATTAGAGAATAGGAAGTATCTTGTTATGTAAGCTTTATGCCTATGTAACGGGCTGAGATATGGGACTTCACTCATATCCATTGTACTTAAACGCTTATTTGGTTAATATATTTACCAGGTGCGTGATTACTCCCTTTACCAAAAAAAAAAAAAAACCGGTTCATTTCTTGACCGATAGTCCTAAAAGATATGAATCATATGCATGGCGAACTAAAAACCAAACAACTTTATGTTAGTGGTAGAAGAAGGTACTACTAGCTGCTTTATGTTATTGGCGGGTTAATGAGTCTTTGGTAAGTTTGTTCCATTGTTATATTGTTTAAGGTTATCTATTAGACCTCTTGGACTGTTATCCCTTAAATTAGAGTTATAATGCAATATAAGTCTAGTCTTCCCACTCTCAAGTTTCTTCTAAGTCTTTTATATATATAAAATAGTTATTACAAGTCAAGGAATTAGTGGGTGATAGACAAAAGTAGTCGTGCTATTTGGAAGGCATGATTAAAGTTATAATGCAATACCTTTAGTTAATAAATTGAGTTATCTTGTAAAGTATTTCATGCTAATATGATAGTTAATAAATTGAGTTATCCTGTAAAGTATTTCATTGAGACATTTTATCAAACCGTTTATGTGCATATTACAACTGACTTGTTTGAACAAGAGAAAATAAGACTTGCATAGAATGTTTTAGTAGTATTAATAGATAGATTTGACATAAAACGACAATACCCACTCCATGAAAAACATGAACACAAACCAAATAACATAACCCACCTTCCAGTTTAACAAAAAACCAATCTAAATGTGTTAAATTCATTAAACACAAACACAAAACAAAACAGCTTAGTTAAACAATTGCTTCTAATATAGAAGTTCTGTACCAAATTGCATGATTGTTTACAAGTTGCGTCTTTTATTTTTAACTGCAAAATAAATGTTTTCATACCCGCTGCAACACTCGGGCCAATGAACTCGTTACTTGTAAATGGTTATCTTATATGTTTAACTTATTTTTGATACCTATGCACTAACAAATGGTATACGAATCTGTTGCGATGAACTTTGATCGTGTCCTCCTTTTGTGTATACTTAACCTAAAACATAACTAGAACAAGAACACCCAGTCCATCATAAACATGATCACAAAACTCACCCTGATTCATTTCTTGATTGGTTGGCGGAGAAAAAAAAAACAAAACAACTTTATGTTATTAGTCAAGAAGGCACTGCTAAGCTGCTTTGGGTAATGAGTCTTTTGGTAAGTTTCTTCCATTGGTATATTAATTAAGGTTATCTAATAGACATCTTGGACCGTTATTCCTTAAATTAAAGTTATAATGCAATATAACTTTATGTTATTAGTCAAAAAGGTACTGCTAAACTGCTTTTAACATATGAAGAATTTAGTTGTGTAAACGAAGTTTAACGATTGTATCCATGCTTTCTGTCCTGTCTGAATTATTCTTTAGTCCGTAAGCCCACAAAAAAGCAATGATGCACAAAGAAAGTTTTTTGTGCCTAAAATGATCATCTAACCTTAGTCAACATCTACTAACAATGGGAAGCTACCAAATACTGTGGAGACTGGTGTAGCACTCATTAGTTACAATTGAAAGATCAATGAAAGGCTAAGGAAGTGAGTTCTCAGTTACTCTACATTTTGAAAAAGCTCATGATCCGGCTGACATCATGTGGGTCGAATTGGGACGTCATCAGAAAAGCGATATGCTCAGTTTACTTCCATAACGCTGCAAAACCTAAAGGGATCAGGAATACATAAGTGTTAGGAACCGGATGCCGTGCCATTTGCACCCAACCTCGGCTTCACATGGGCTGGCATGTGGTGTACCATGAACTGATATTGACTGCTAAAGAATACATGCAGTGTGTCACTACAGTTGAACCACAGTGGTTAGCAGAGTTTGGCCCAATGTTCTATTCAGTTCAGGATTCCGACACATCCTTGTTGGAGCACAAAAATAGGAAGAAAACGAGAAATCCGCTATGGAAGAAGAATTACAGAATTTGAGAGAACAGCAAGAGCAAATGGAGACTAGTGGAAATTGAAAATCCTAAAAGTGCATGAATCATAACAGAACCCACCTTCCAATTTAACAAAAAATCATTTCTTGATTGATTGGTTGTGTTTTTAAAGTCACGCCAAATCAGATTACAAGTTTGAGGAACGAGTTTCAATCTTCGTTAACTAGGCAAAGCAATGAGTTTAGGAATGAGATTCGACTTCAGAACAACAAATTGGAGACTTCACAGAATAAACTCGAAAACATGTTGAATGCTGTTTTGTGTAAGGTCAGCCAACCCTCATCTTCGGGTTCTCTTTTGAGTGATACCATTCACAACCCGAAGGGTGAGATGAAAGCTATAACCACACGGAGTGGTAAGGCTTATGATGGACCCTCAACTCCTACTCCGCTGATAAGGGAGGAGGAACAACATACCGAGGTTATTGAAGAACATGTGCAACCCGCACCCGTACCACCTCCGGTCGTTCAGACTCCGATTCCGGAACCCGATGTTCCGAAGACTACTCTTAAACCTTCACTTCCTTATCCTTCAAGGCTTCATAATCAAAAGCTTCGTGATAAAACCGAAACCAAATGGAGAAATTTGTCAAATCGCTCAATCCTTGAATTTTAACATCGGTTTCACGATGCTTTACCCTCATGCCGAAATTTGTCGCTATGATCAAGAATTTAGTGAGTAATAAGGAAAAGTTGGCGAAATAGCAAAACACCGTTGAATGAGAATTGCTCGGGTGCTCCTCAAGAAACTTCCCGAAGTTAGGAGACCCCGCAAATTTCTTATCCTTGTGAGTTTCCGAGAATAGTGAAATGCTCCGCCTTGGCGATCTTGGTGCGAGTATTAACTTAATGCCTCTTTCGATTTATAACAAACTTTCTCTCCGGAACTCACTCCTACTAAGATGACTCTTGAACTCATGGACTGCTCAACCTCTATTCCGAGAGGAATCGCTGAGGACGTCTACGTGAAAGTAGGACCACTGCATTTTCCCGCCGACTTCGTTGTCGTTGACTTTGATGCTGACCCCCGAGTACCTCTTATTCTCGGGAGGCCGTTTCTAAGAACGGGTCGTGCAATGATTGATGTTTATGAAGGAGAAATCACTTTACGAGCTAACAAGGAAACCGTCTCGTTTAATATTAGCCATCCTTCGAGATACTCCTCCAACTACGATGATGCTTCTATTAATCGAATCGACGTTCTCGATATTGCTACGGAGGAGTATGCTCAAGAGGTTCTTGATTTTATGGGTGGCAATCCCACCATTCCTTCGAAAATGTTGAACCATCTTCCGAGCCTATTATTGTCGATTTTTCCCTCTCACCCGCTCGAGGGAGGTGACTTCATTTGGAAGAGATCGATGAGTTTCTTGCTGATGATGAATCAATTCCACCGGGAATTGATGATGGTGTTTATGATTCGGAGGGAGATATCCGTTATCTTGAGCAATTGTTGAATGAAGATCCGTTACCGTCACTCCCTCCGAAAGAGATTACGATTGAAGAAATCAAAGAAGTACAAACGTCTGATGAAAAACCTCCGGAGCCCGAGCTCAAGGATTTACCTCCTCATCTTGAATACGCTTTTCTTGAAAAACCAAACAAATTTCCCGTCATCATTGCTAAAAACTTGAAAGATGAGGAGAAAACCGCACTTTTGGATGTCCTACGAAAACATAAAAATGCAATTGCTTGGCAAATTTATGACATCAAAGGAATCAATCCTCGTTTCGGTACCCACAAAATTCTAATGGAGGATGATTGTAAACCCGTGATTCAACAAAAACGTAGGGTTAACCCAAAAATTCATGATGTTATCAAAAAGAAAGTTCTTAAACTCCTCGACGCCGGAATCATTTATCCCATCTCCGATAGCTCATGGGTTAGCCCTATCCATTGTGTCCCTAAGAAGGGAGGAATGACCGTCATTGCTAACGATGAAAATGAGTTGATTTCCACACGCCTCGTCACCGGATGGAGGGTGTGTATTGATTACCGAAAGTTGAACGATGCTACTCGTAAGGACCATTTCCCGCTCCCTTTTATGGATCAGATGCTCGAACGTTTAGCGGGGAATGAGTTCTATTGCTTTCTCGATGGTTTCTCCGGTTATTTTCAAATCCCGATCAATCCAAAGGATCAGGAGAAAACCACTTTCACATGCCCTTATGGAACTTTTGCTTACCGACGCATGCCTTTTGGGCTATGCAATGCTCCCAGACGCTCCAAAGGTGCATGATGGCTATTTTCATGACATGATCGAAAAGTCAATGGAAGTTTTATGGATGATTTCTCGTTTATGGAGATTCTTTCACTTCTTGCCTCTCTCATCTAGACCACATGCTCAAAGGTGTGAAGACACCAACTTGGTCTTGAATTGGGAGAAGTGCCATTTCATGGTTCGAGAGGCATTGTCCTCGGCCGGAAGATTTCAAAATCGGGATTGAGGTCGACCGAGCTAAAGTCGACGTTATAGCTAAACTCCCTCATCCCACTACCGCCAAAGGTATTCGGAGTTTTGGGTCATGCCGCTTTCTATCGCCGCTTCATCCAAGATTTCTCTAAGATAGCCACCTCCCACCCATCTCCTTGAAAAGGATGCTCCGCTTATCTTCACCAACGAATGTGTTGAAGCGCTTAATATTATTAAAAGAAATTAATCGAGGCACCGATCTTAGTTGCCCCGATCGGATTTGCCCTTTGAGCTCATGTGTGATGCAAGTGATTACGCAATTGGGGCGCTTGGGGCAACGTGAATCGAAACATTTTCAACCCATACACTATGCGAGTAAGACATTGTCTGAGGCCCAACACAATTACACGACTACTGAAAAGGAATTATTGGACGTTGTCTATGCTTTTTAGAAATTTCGACCCTACCTTGTCTTGTCGAAGACCATAGTGTATACCAACCATTCTGCCCTAAAGTATCTTTTGGCAAAGCAAGATGCTAAGCCACGATTACTTCGGTGGGTTCTCCTCCTTCAAGAGTTTGATGTTACTATTCTTGACAAAAAAGGAGCGGAGAACCTTGCTGCCGATCACCTTTCTAGACTTGAGAATCCCCATCAAAGTGTGCTCGAGAAAAGGAGATTATGGAAACATTTCCTCTTGAGACACTTGGGATGGTTGCTAAGAAAGACCGAACACCCCATGGTTTGCCGACTTTGCAAATTACCATGCGGGAATTTCATCGTGAAAGGGATGTCGTCCCAACAAAAGAACAAGTTTTCAAAGATGTTAAGCATTATTTCGGACGATCCCTACTTGTTTAAGATTTGTGTGGATCAAGTAATCCGCGGTGTGTTCATGGCCAAGAGGCTATTGATATTCTCAATGCTTGCCATAACGGACCCACTGGTGGCCATCATGGTGCAAGCTACACCGCTAAGAACGTTTTTGATTCCGGATTCTATTGGCCGACCATATATCGAGATGCTCATGATTTATTCAAATCTTGTGATTCTTGCCAACGCCAAGGAAAATTTCATGAAGGATGAAATGCCACAAAATGCTATTCAAGTCCGTGAGATTTTGACGTGGGGCATCGATTTTATGGGGCCATTTCCATCATCTAGAGGTAATAAGTATATCCTCGTGGCGTCGACTACTTGTCCAAATGGGTTGAAGCGGCGTTCCCACCAATGACGCCCGAGTGGTTGTTAAGTTCTTGAAGAATTTGTTTTCCCGATTCGAGCACCTCGTGCTATCATCGCGATCGCGTACCCATTTCGTAATGAACAATTTGCTAAAGTTATGGCTAAATATGGAGTTACCCATCGCCTTTCTACACGTATCACCCGCAAACGAGCGGACAAGTTGAGGTCTCGAATCGTGGTTTGAAAAGGATTTCGAAAGAACCGTAGGAGAAAATCGAGCTTCATGGGTCGACAAGTTAGATGATGCATTATGGGCTTTCCGCATCGATACAAGACACCCATCGGTGCACCCCATTTAAGTTGGTGTGGAAAAGCTTGTCACTTGCCCATCGAGCTCGAGCATAAGGCATTCGGGCCTTGAAACATGCTAATTTTGATCTTAAGACCGCGGGTGATCACCGAAAAGTTCAATTGAATGAATTAAACGAGCTTAGGGATCGTGCCTACGAAATTCTTTGATTTTCAAAGAGAAGACTAAGAGGATTCATGATGCTAAAATCAAAACCGCGCTTTTAACGTTGGTGATCAAGTTCTCCTCTTTAACTCTCGCTTGAAGATATTCTCGTGCAAACTCAAACCCGTTGGTCGTGACCATTCACCATCGCTCAAGTTTTCCCGTATGGGACGGTGGAGCTTTCACCGATGGCCCAAATTTCAAGGTGAATGGTCATCGTGTGAAACATTATTTCGAGGGACATCCCATCTATGTTTGTCCCGGATCTCCAAACTTTCTTCCCATGGACAAATGAATTCGGGATCGAGTCAAGCTAGCGACTCGGTAATCAAAAACAAGAGCGCTTCGTGGGAGGCACCCCATGCTTATCCATCTATCTTCTTTCTATTTTCGATAAGTGACGTGAAGGGTGCGCTCTTCGATTTCTCGTGTTTGGTTGTTTGTGATGTCGTGTTTAGATGTTCCCGATATGAAGACTCTCGTGCTCGAAGTTTGTCTTTTCTCCACTCGAGTTTCATGATCGATGCTAATGGAAATCCGATATCCTAATCTTATCGACTAACGTTTATCTTCTAGCATACTTAATAAACGGCTTTTAGATTTTCGTGCAACCCTTGCTTTAAACATTGAGGACAATGTTTCGTTCTAGTCTGGGGTAGGGTAATCTTCGATTTGATTTGACGGTACTTGCTTATTTTTGTTGTGTTTCTCTCGTAACCCCGTTTTTCCTTAGAAAATGAAAAATTGTGCAAAAATGTGAAAAATTTAAAAATTTTTGTAAGCTTTTGTTGAGTCTTTTTGATTGAAAAGTTGGCTAGTCTCTTAGACAAGAAGCTATGAAATGCGAATTCTAGCTCACAAGGCCAAGAATTTCCAAGTTTCCTTGAGTGACTTTAAATATGCATGACTTGATTTCATTAGACGAAGCATTTGCTAAGTTAATATATGTTTTGACACCTTGTTGACTTTCCGCCGGTGAGAGTAGGAATGGAATTACGACTGACCGGGCGTGTTGAGCCCTAGCTTGTTCCCTTAACCATAGGTAATCTAAAATTATCGGCTAAGCATCCGCGGATCTCATTATTTGGGATTTTAAATTTGCGAGATCGAGAAATGATAGAGTTACTTATGAGTTTAGATGCTAAGCGTGGAGTAGATGGTTCTCTTTAGAGCCCATCGAAGGTACTTATGGCTTTCTGTTCCCACAAAATTGTTTCACCCCATATCTGTCTAAATAATTAGAGATGTCGAGTTTTTGGAGATAGTTAGTTCTTTATCTTCTTAAAAGAATCTTTGTTTTAAAAATTGGGTACACATCAAGGATCCGTAATAAATGAGTAATCAGTAATAAGTGATAATGTAATAAGTAAAGTTGTGAGATGCGGTGTCGAGATCGGACCCTTGGATCTTTAGCCAGGATTGAGTGAGGTCTTAGCCTAGCCAGCCGGGATCCTCATTTCATGAAGCCTATAGTCTTGGAATTACCCCGTGAAGCTCCGTGGTTCACAGCTCATATAAGTAAAAGTATAAGTGAAGTGCAATATAAAATAAATAAATAAAAAAAAAAAAAAAAAAAATGAATGAATGATGAAAATTGAAAAAGTCAAAAGTTAGTGAATAAAAATTCCTTGATGTGGACCTCATTTTACGACAATGGTTCTTGAGAGAAGGCGGATAACTAATTATCGACTTAGCTTTATATCTTTATCGGAATAAAAGTTATCGAACGAGAAACTTGAAGAAATTCATTTCTCACAAAATAAAAATTCTAGAGGAAAATGGGAAAATGGGAACAAAAGGTAATTACACAAGTAACTTCCATGGGTAGTGTTAGCATCTAGAGTCGTATGTAACAATGATTTCGGTTTTACGCTTAGTTTGGGACTTGTGAAAATCGTGACGATGTATTCTATCCGTATGGTCACTTCATCTGTGTTGTGTTTTCTACTCCGTGATCCTAACGTGTCGTTTGAAAAATGTTGGAGTTATTGATCGACATGAAAGTTCAACAAACCGTCATTCATAACCGGAAAGTGCTTAATTGTAATATCTATATATGTGAATTAAAAGGTAAACGGGGCGTTTTTAGAATTAAGGCTTTCTTAATCTCTTTTGAGGAATCTTTACTACTTATTCTATAATTGGTTTGTCTGAACTGTTTTAAGTTTCTTACGGTTAGTCATTCACAAGTGGCTAGCTTGTGTGAGATAACTTGACGGTTTGGACATATCAATGGTTTAGTAGAAATAGATTGAAATCCTTGGTTTTAGAAGCGTGAGTTGTTTGCATTGCGTGAGGACACCAGAATGGTCTCATCTCGGGGTATTTTGGTATGTGCTAAACACATACCTTTTCATCATCAAACTGACCCAAAATAACCAAGAAAGAGCCGCTTATTGCTAATATTTGTGGTTTTCTTGAGTTTGTGCTTGTGCGGTATGGATATGTAAAACACGCAAAAGGAACCAAATCGACGTAAACCGAGCACGAAAGATTAAGAGAGCTTAAGTCGAGCGGAAGGTCAATTATGCATTTATGAAGATTTCTAATCTCGAGGATGATTTGTGAAGATTTGATCAAAGTTTGAAGAAATGTCGAAATAGTCCTCGAACTTTCAAAGAAATGATGAAAACACCCTCAAGTTTCAAAAGTTGCAAATTCAGTCCCTGGTCTATTGAAGAATGACAAGTTCAGCCCTTGGAAGACATTTTCAGATTTGCACTTGTGGTCCTTGGAATTTCAGCTTTTACATGTTTGGTCCCTATGGTTACTAATGGGTCTAATATCAATCCTAGTCCAAGATTAATCTATGTCCAAAATCCATTATCCAATCCAATATCTATCCGGTCCAATATCCATTCACACGGCCCAATCCAAATCCAATCTACCCGGCTAAACCCTTGACCCGTATCCTACCCATTTACCCGCTATTTTTACCCGGTCAATGCCCCAATAACCCGGTCAAACAACTTTGAAAAATAATAAAATAACCAAACGCCCCCCAAACAGTTCCCCTTTCTTCCCCAATCCCAAACACCCTTTTTACAGTCATTTACCCACACCATTTACCCTCCTAAACCTCGTACTAGCATCTTATCCATCTTCTAGAACCTCTGATGTGTCAGATAAGGTGCCACGTGGACAAATGGCACAATATCATTGGCCGAAAGACCTCATGAAAGGATTTGGAAGGCAATGATTGGTTGAAGTGACAATGGGGTGAATGAGTGGCTGAAATTGCTTCTAGGTTCTTCTCAAAGGCATCCCAAGACCGCGCTCAAGGCTATAAAAGGACCCTAAGCTCACAATAGAATTCGTGTAGAGTAGTGCATTATTTCCTTTTTATTAATTAAGTTTATGTTTTCAGATTCTTATTTTAAGTTATTTCTCTTAAGTTTTATGTAATCTCAAGTTATTTGTACTCTTGTTTCGCTTCAATAAAAATCCAAGTTTTCCTTTTTTATCTTGCATTCTCAGATTTTGATGTTTAAGAAACTGTTTTTAAGATTGAAATAAGCTCATACAAGCTGTCTATAGCTTTTGTGAGCTTATTTGTGTTTACTTGTTCCATTTAAATCACTTACATTCACAAAAAGTCTCGGTCAACAAAAGTCAACGGGTGCTCATAATTGGTTTAGAAATGGAAATGGGTTGATTGTGATGATGGATTTGGTTGTGGTTTGGTGATTTTGATAAGTTTAGAATTGTTACTCTGCCAAAATCTTGCTAGGATTCAAGTAAGTGGTGATTTCTTTCATTTTCAAAACTGTCATTGTATGGTATGCAGTCATGCTTATAGTCACATTAGATGCTTGATTTGATCTTGTTATAGTCCTAAGATATTATTTAAAAGCTTATTTAACTTTCCGCTTCAGTAGTTGAAGGATTATATTGTTTAAGTTGTTTGCTAGAGTTAATAAAGGAGTGTTTGGTTTAGCATTAAAAACTGTGATAGAGGTTTAATCATAGTAGTAGTTCATTTGGTTTAGGCTTGTTTTAGTATATTGCATGCATCTCAGTCATTTACTTGCATCAGTTTTTCACTAAAGTCAAAATAATAAGTCCACTGATCTTGTTAGCTTTACTATTGGAATCAGTTACAGTAATCAATTCATATGGGTTTAAAACTTGATAAGCTAGCTTGTCATTGTTGCATTACATCATATTTCATCTAAATCAGAAAATCATTTGATCTCAAATCTCACAAAAGTCAAGTTTTCAATCTGTTTTTAAAAGTCAAACCTGTGTAAAAAACCAATTTATGCAGAACTTGCAGCAATTGCACAGAGTTTAATTCAGCTTTTCATGGTCTCATTTTTGGTCTATTTGCAGTCTGCTAGGTGGTCTTCAAGACCACATATCTGTTTTTGGCTTAAGCTTTTCTGATAAGCTTCTAGATAAGCTCAAAGTAGGGACCTGTTTTAGCTGTTGAATCAAAATTAGTTAGCTTAAAATCTTGTGAATCTGCTTATTTGAGGTTAGGAGTAGCAGTAGTTAGCTTATTTAGAGTGGTCATAGTATAATTTAGGCCCTGTAGACGTTTGGTGGCTTATTGTGCTAGATTGCTTATTTAAAAGTGCTTATTTGCTATCCATTTACACTGCAGCTCTGAAATCTTACATACAAGCATCATATTTGATATTTTTCATAGAATTAGATTAACTTTTTAGAATTTTCCTGAGATTTTCATAAATTTTGGTCACTGTTTGCTATTTTTCTAGATTTAAAATAGTTTTTAATCACTTTTAATTAGCTTTTATTACAAATAATTAAGAAAAATTCAAAAAAATAATTTTTCATTTTTTCTAGTTTAAGAAAAATATAAAAAGCATAAAAAAGAGTTTTCCATATTTTTCCCTTTTTATTTGGTATTTTTCACAATTTAAATTAGATTAAAATAGTTTAAAATTAGTAGAAAATAGAAAAATAATCAAAAAAAATATAAAAATAGCTTTGAAAAGTCTCTTATGATATTTTAGATTTTATAAAAGTAGTTTCACATTTTTCTCCTTAATTTTCATATTTTTAGTATTTTAATTGAGATTTAAAGGTTAAAAATTAGTTTTTAATTTAAATAAAATCCAGAAAAAAAAAAAAATAGTTTTAATTCTAAATTAGTTTTTACATTACATTTCTAGAGTAAAAGTACTTTTAGGCATTTTTAGGGTGTAATTTAGACGTAGTTGCATTTTAATTACGGTTTATTAATTACGTTTTAGTAATTCGCACTTAGGATTTCCCGTAAAATAGATTCCCTTAATTACTTTCCCCAATCCCGTAGTTTAATAAATCAAAATCAAACGAATCAAAACATCGAGCATTAAATTCCAAACCAAGAACGACGTTGGCAATTCATGCCTCGTTGGAAAACGATTCGGGTTGTCTAATCCGTATACACGATCACACACGGGATTTGGTTTAATATTCTTTTTCCTAAAGGAATTTGAATCTATCTTCGTGATTATTTTTTATATCGATATTGAGGTTTTATCCATACACACATACCCTTAAGCCTTCATTATCATAGAATCAGTGTCCGAGCCGTTTTAAGTTTCTTACGGTTAGTCATTCACAAGTGGCTAGCTTGTGTGAGTAAACTTGACGTGTATTGTTCACTGTGAAATCAAACTAATTATCGACTTAGCTTTATATCTTTATCGGAATAAAAGTTATCGAAACGAGAAACTTGAAGAAATTCATTTCTCACAAAAATAAAAAATTCTAGAAGAAAATAGGAAAATGGGAACAAAAGTAATTACACAAGTAACTTCCATGGGTAGTGTTAGCATCTAGAGTCGTATGTAACAATGATTTTGGTTTTACGCTTAGTTTGGGACTTGTGAAAAATCAGGGATGATTTATTCTATCCGTATGGCCACTTCACGCGCTGTGTTGTGTTTTCTACTCCGTGATCCTAACGTGTCGTTTGAAAAATGTTGGAGTTATTGATCGACATGAAAGTTCAACAAACCGTCATTCATAACCGGAATGTGCTTAATTGTAATATCTATATATGTGAATTAAAAGGTAAACGGGGCGTTTTTAGAATTAAGGCTTTCTTAATCTCTTTCGAGGAATCTTTACTACTTCTTCTCTTATAATTGGTTTGTCTGAACTGTTTTAAGTTTCTTACGGTTAGTCATTCACAAGTGGCTAGCTTGTGTGAGATAACTTGACGGTTTGGACATATCAATGGTTTAGTAGAAAGAGTTTGAAATCCTTGGTTTTAGAAGCGCGAGTTGTTTGCATTGCGTGAGGACACGGCAATGGTCTCGTCTGGGGTATTTTGGTATGTGCTAAAACACATACCTTTTCATCATCAAACTGACCCAAAATAACCAAGAAAGAGCCGCTTATTGCTAATATTTGTGGTTTTCTTGAGTTTGTGCTTGTGCGGTATGGATATGTAAAACACGCAAAAGGAACCAAATCGACGTAAACCGAGCACGAGAGATTAAGAGAGCTTAAGCTGAGCCGAAGGTCGAATTATGCATTTATGAAGATTTCTAATCTCTAAGGATGATTTGTGTAGATTTGATCAAAGTTTGAAGAAATGTCAGAAATAGTCCCTGAACTTTTAGCAAATGACAGAAAACACCCTCAAGTTTCAAAAGTTGCAAATTCAGTCCCTGGTCTATTGAAGAATGACAAGTTCAGCCTTTGGAAGACATTTTCATATTTGCACTTGTGGTCCTTGGAATTTCAGCTTTTACATGTTTGGTCCCTATGGTTACTAATGGGTCTAATATCAATCCTAGTCCAAGATTAATCTATGTCCAAAATCCATTATCCAATCCAATATCTATCCGGTCCAATATCCATTCACACGGCCCAATCCAAATCCAATCTACCCGGCTAAACCCTTGACCCGTATCCTACCCATTTACCCGCTAGTTTTACCCGGTCAATGCCCCAATAACCCGGTCAAACAACTTTGAAAAATAATAAAATAACCAAACGCGCCCAAACGCCTCCCTTTCTTCCCAATCCCAAACACCCTTTTACAAATATTTACCCACACCATTTACCCTCCTAAACCTCGTACTAGCATCTTATCCATCTTCTAGAACCTCTGATGTGTCAGATAAGGTGCCACGTGGACAAATGGCACAATATCATTGGCCGAAAGACCTCATGAAAGGATTTGGAAGGCAATGATTGGTTGAAGTGACAATGGGGTGAATGAGTGGCTGCAAATTGCTTCTAGGTTCTTCTCAAAGGCATCCCAAGACCTGCTCAAGGCTATAAAAGGACCCTAAGCTCACAATAGAATTCGTGTAGAGTAGTGCATTATTTCCTTTTTATTAATTAAGTTTATGTTTTCAGTATTCTTATTTTAAGTTATTTCCTCTTAAGTTTTATGTAATCTCAAGTTATTTGTACTCTTGTTTCAGTTTCAATAAAAATCCAAGTTTTCCTTTTTTATCTTGCATTCTCAGATTTTGATGTTTAAGAAACTGTTTTTAAGATTGAAATAAGCTCATACAAGCTGTCTATAGCTTTTGTGAGCTTATTTATGTTCACTTGTTCCATTTAAATCACTTACATTCACAAAAAGTCTCGGTCAACAAAAGTCAACAGGTGCTCATAATTGGTTTAGAAATGGAAATGGGTTGATTGTGATGATGGATTTGGTTGTGGTTTGGTGATTTTGATAAGTTTAGAATTGTTACTCGCCAAAATCTTGCTAGGATTCAAGTAAGTGGTGATTTCTTTCATTTTCAAACTGTCATTGTATGGTATGCGCCATGCTTATAGTCACATTAGATGCTTGATTTGATCTTGTTATAGTCCTAAGATATTATTTAAAAGCTTATTTAACTTTCTCGCTCAAGAGTCAAGGATTAGATTGTTTAAGTTGTTTGCTAGAGTTAATAAAGGAGTGTTTGGTTTAGCATTAAAACCGTGATAGAGGTTTAATCATAGTAGTAGTTCATTTGGTTTAGGCTTGTTTTAGTATATTGCATGCATCTCGCCATTTACTTGCATCGCTTTTCACTAAAGTCAAAATAATAAGTCCATCGATCTTGTTAGCTTTATCGTTGGAATCGCCATGAAATCAATTCATATGGGTTTAAAACTTGATAAGCTAGCTTGTCATTGTTGCATTACATCATATTTCATCTAAATCAGTAAATCATTTTATCTCAAATCTCACAAAAGTCAAGTTTTCAATCTGTTTTTAAAAGTCAAACCTGTGTAAAAAACCAATTTATGCAGAACTTGCAGCAATTGCACAGAGTTTAATTCAGCGTTTCATGGTCTCATTTTTGGTCTATTTGCAGTCTGCTAGGTGGTCTTCAAGACCACATATCTGTTTTTGGCTTAAGCTTTTCTGATAAGCTTATAGATAAGCTCAAAGTAGGACCTGCTTTTAGCCGTTGAATCAAAATCAGTTAGCTTAAAATCTTGTGAATCTGCTTATTTGAGGTTAGGAGTAGCAGTAGTTAGCTTATTTAGAGTGGTCATAGTATAATTTAGGCCCTGTAGACGTTTGGTGGCTTATTGTGCTAGATTGCTTATTTAAAAGTGCTTATTTGCTATCCATTTACACTGCAGCTCTGAAATCTTACACACAAGCATCATATTTGATATTTTTCATAGAATTAGATTAACTTTTTAGAATTTTCCTAAGATTTTCATAAATTTTGGTCACTGTTTGCTATTTTTCTAGATTTAAAATAGTTTTTAATCACTTTTAATTAGCTTTTATTACAAATAATTAAGAAAAAGTTCAAAAAAATAATTTTTCATTTTTTCCAGTTTAAGAAAAATATAAAAAGAATAAAAAAGATTTTTCCATATTTTTCCCTTTTTATTTGGTATATTTCACAATTTAAATTAGATTAAAATAGTTTAAAATTAGTAGAAAATAGAAAAATAATAAAAAAAAAATATAAAAATAGCTTTGAAAAGTCTCTTATGATATTTTAGATTTTATAAAAGTAGTTTCACATTTTTCTCCTTAATTTTCATATTTTTAGTATTTTAATTGAGATTTAAAGGTTAAAAATTAGTTTTTAATTTAAATAAAATCCAGAAAAATCAAAAAAAATAGTTTTAATTCTAAATTAGTTTTTACATTACATTTCTAGAGTAAAAGTACTTTTAGGCATTTTTAGGGTGTAATTTAGACGTAGTTGCATTTTAATTATGTTTTATTAATTACGTTTTAGTAATTCGCACTTAGGATTTCCCGTAAAATAGATTCCCTTAATTACTTTCCCCATTCCCGTAGTTTAATAAATCAAAATCAAACGAATCAAAACATCGAGCATTAAATTCCAAACCAAGAACGACGTCATAATTCACGCCTCGTTGGGAAACGATTCGGTTGTCTAATCCAGATACACGATCACACACGGATTTGGTTTATTATTCTTTTCCTAAAGGAATTTGAATCTATCTTCGTGATTATTTTTGATATCGATATTGAGGTTTTATCCATACACACATACCCTTAAGCCTTCATTATCATAGAATCAGTGTCCGAGCCGTTTTAAGTTTTTTACGGTTAGTCATTCACAAGTGGCTAGCTTGTGTGAGTAAACTTGACGTGTATTGTAATGCAAGTATACCACTAATATCTTCATATACTGGATATCTCAAATACATCTTTTTGCTAGTAACTGTTCAAACTAGATATAATTTCTGAATAATATTAAAACAAAAAAAAAATAATATTGAATCTCAACGTGTATATTCTCAACAGCCTTGTGTAACTCTCCCCTCCCTTTGCTCTGGCGATCTTGGCGACCACTCCTAAAACCCTTATCATTTTTTCCTAACCGACTCTCTACTAATTCATTTAGCAATTCCGTCCAAAGCCTGATCATTCTTTGTCTGATCTTGTGTTGGTTGTGCGCTGCTGTTTGATTTTCTAGGGTTTCGCCCTTTTGGTTAAATCGTTTTGGTTATTTTCTTAATCGCAGAGTTAGGGTTTGGTGTGATCGCACCTTAGGGTTTTTATCCTATCACCGCAATCACTACATCGCTTATAATTGATCGCTTTTACTATACTATGGGTTAGTAACGTGTTCTATGTTCTATAAACCCTAGTTTCTACTAGGGTTTACTCGCTTTCTCAAGCGTGACGAAGCTTTGTGTTATTCTCGTTACATATTGGTGTTGGGTTTTAAGTTTTTTGATGTCTAATTTGGGAGAGACGACTATAAATATGTCACGTCCAGGCATGAATGTTAATTTTGATGACTTGTCTGCTCACATGCAACGATTTAAGGGTATACAAGAGGGGAGTAGTTCTCGTGCTGATGGACAAGTGGAGCCGATTTTACTTGGTTCGAGCCCTAGTCATGATGCACCTATTCATGACACGCCTGAGGGCCATGATACTTTATTGAAAATTCGTGCTATTGAAAAACAAATATTTGAGGGAAAACGTGTTCTTGTGGGTGACGATGGGCAACCATTAAAACCAACTATGACATCGGATGCTACTACTTCATCGGGCTAATCCTTTTGAGCATCTTAAGGTGCCGCAATCACGTAAGGAGCTAGAGGAGATGCTTATCGCTATTGGTTATTATTCAAACCTCCTCAAGATACGAGTGTTCCTATGGCTTCTAATGTTAATGCTACTAGTAGTCCTAATAATGTTAATGATAAGGTTGATACAAATACACATGGAGCTGTTGGTATTGAGAAGGTTAGTGTGTATGCTTTGAAACAACCTTCTACATCGTATGTCGGTGTTACTTCTATCGAACCTAAGACACACAAGTCAAACTTTCGAGGTTGGAGGGTAATAAGAAAGCTAATGGTGTGGATCTTCCGTCCCGATGAAAGTGGTTGAAGAGGTGAACTCTAGGTTCGAGAATACTCGTATGGTATTTCCTTGGTCAACGACTTGCTTTTCCCGTTGTTGATTACTTTGTACGCAATGCGGGGCTAAGTTTGGTATACAAAAGGTAATGATGAATGGAAAGGGTTCTTCTTTTTAAGTTCAATTCAAGAAAGGTGTTGATGATGTTCTTGAAAACGATCCTTGGTTGATTAGAAATGTACCTATTATTCTTAAACCATGGACATTGAACACCAACTTACTTAAAGAGGATTTGACCAACATCCCGTGTGGGTTAAATTCCATGATGTTCCTCTTGCTATGTTTTCGATGATGGCCTTAGTCTCCTTGCCACATTGATAGGTACGCCCAAAAGGTTAGATGCTTTCACTAGCCAAATGTGCAAGGACTCGTAATGTAGTAGTTTTGCTAGATGCATGATTGAAGTGAAGTCGGATGAGGTGCTTAGGGACACCTTCATCATGAGATACCATTACTTGATGGGTCGGGTTCACCTATCGAGAAGATACGGTTGAATATGAGTGGAAACCACCTCATTGTGATAAATGTAAGATTTTGGTCATACTCCTAGTGAATGTCCAAAAGTTGTTGAACCTCATGCTCACCTACTAAGCGTGTTAATGATGGTTTCAAGATGGTTAATAACAAGAAGAAGGGCAAGCAAGGTGGGTCTACTATTCCGGGTCAAGGAGGGTTTACTAAACCTGCTGTGGGTAAGCGCTTCAATATCAACCCAAAAGACTCCTCCCGAACCTAAGAAAGTGGAAGTCACTAAGAAGAATGCTTCGATGTGGCTAGTTCGAGTGGAACAAAGATCTCTACATCTAACCGCTTGATGCTCTTAATAGGAATCTACGGATGCGTCCGTATTCCTTCTAATGACACCAACAAGGATGTGGATTCGGTCGTACAATGGAAGTTAATGAAGATAAGTCTACTAAGACAGTATCGCATCACAAGAACCCTTGTGAGTGATTTGAAAGAGATGAGTCGGGTGTGGCTCCTACAACGAGTGATTCTTGTAATCCGCCCGCCTCTTATACTAAGAGAGTTAACCCTTTTTCTAAAGTAGGAGAGATCGTGGTTTCTGATTCTGAAGATGAGGTGGTTGCTAACCCATTTGATGAGTCTACTAATCTATTCGGTGGTGGCCAAGAGTTTGAAGATAAGTATGATGACTATGACTACGATGACTATGCGAATCAGGTTTATGACCTTCCAGGGAATTTGGATGCCCTTAACGCCATGTAGGGCACCAAGCTTCAAGGTCCTAGGAAGTAATTTTCTTTCGTTATGTCCTATGTTATCATTTGAGTAGTGGTTTGTTTTCTTGTTTAGAAAATAGGAAGTATCTTGTTATGTAAGCTTTATGCCTATGTAACGGGCTGAGATATGGGATTTCACTCATATCCATTGTACCTAAACGTTTTTTGGTTAATATATTTACCAGGGTGTAGGATTACTCCCCTTTACCAAAAAAAAACAAAAAAAAAAATAATAATAATAGAATCACCTTTTCATTAGCTAGCCTAGCGAAAGATTTTGTCCCCAACACGTGAGGCTCATTTGATTTAGAACGGATCTCCTTCTTCTTCTCACTGATAGCCTATCAATTAAGTTACATGATTATGTCAGAGCATATTACATACCATCCGCCGCAAGCATAATCAACTAGTTCACATCAGGGCACCAGGGGAGAAGCAATAACTACTCTATCTGTGATTAACTATCCACCTGTAATCTCAAGGAGTCATTAATGACTTTCACATCTAAATCTATCTGTCTTTAATCAGAACTTAGCAACAAAGTTCTCTAAGCAGAATGGAACTTATAGGGAACAAGAAATAATCAAGAAACATGATAACATAGATCAAGAAAACAGCTTGTGTAGCTGAAAATGCATGTGAGAAGAGAATTTCAGACACAAAATATACATATAATAACATGTACCTAGTAATGTCATAAATCATAACAGAACAAAATCACGCAATCAGTATGGTAGTTTACTGATTTATAACACTCTTAATATAGTAATATAAACTACTCCACACATCCATAAAATCAGCATTTTCATAAAGTTTACTGATTTACGTAGGATCATGCTGTAAATGAATATTACAAAGAAGTCTTCACAAAACCAATGACTCACTAGCTTTCTGAAGTCCTCTTTCTCGACTCTAGAATCAGTTTGAGCGGCTACAATCTCATCAATGGTTAAGCTTGAATCAAATGAACGCTTTTTTAGCTCATATTTCCATGTCTTCCATTTTCGGTTTATGTCTGCCATGACCCACAATCTGATTTCTTCTGTTTCAACGGGAGCAAATTCAAATTTCTCCTACAATTTAATATTTAGCCAACATTTTAGTGATGTATAAATCATGAATATTTGTAAATTAAATAATATCTTTGTACATATATTATATCAAATTTGCCTTAACGAATGGGTCATCAAGTAATTGAGCACCTGTGTGTACCGCATACGAGAAGTTCACTAGTGTGACACCAAATTCATCTTTTTTACATCCTCAACTAGCATCAACCCAATCAAACTTAAACAATATTCCTCGTACCTTACCAGAATAATTCAACTCAATAATGTCCTTTAAGGAACCATAGTAATTCACCACTACTGGCCTAGTGTTGCCATCTTGAGGATTAGCATCCACCACACTTACAACGACACCACTGTTTTGAGATTTAAGTGTTTTTTCTTGCTCTTTTGTGTGAAAACGATATCCTTTAACAAAGTAGCCTGAATATCGGTTCACATGATTATTCGGACCACGAGCGAGCCACTTAATTTCTTCTGTTACTCTTGGATCCCTTTGTTCTTCAAAACATTTAATCTAAAAGATATTATGAATGAACTACTTAGACCTAACAGATGTTAGCCCTTAATGTTGTTAGATCAAATGTAGTATTAAAGTTATTATGTTTAAGACTTTTAGTTTTATAACTATGTAATATGTATTGTATGTTCTGTATTTGTGAATGGGTCGAAATAAGTCCTATGGGTCAGAAACGATATAACCCCATTACAAATGGCAGTTAAGTAGGAAACGGTTATCTCCTAAACATCATACCGTTTGGAGAAATCTCTTAGTACCGTTTCATTAAGTATATATAGATAGGATCCTGTAAGTCAATAATCACCCTTCGTTATATTAAATCAGATTGTTTAAAGGGTTCAAACCCATTCTCTTGTTTTATATTATTCTTGATGATGGTTCATACATGATGCTTGTTTGATTATTAAAGATCCTGGAAACCTGAAGATTAGAACCTGTGCAACGATTATCAACAGATAACTTAGTAGAAGTGTTTGTTTTGGTTTAAGAAAATTACCCGATTTTGAAACCATTGACTAAATTGTTGGCAATGAATCTTTTGAAGTTCGTACTCAGATGGTCGACGTGAACGGTTTTTCCCCCTAACGATACTTTTATGTTCCCTTATATAAGAAATAAGAAAAAATCAATATTAGACACTTTTGGTTATATATTAAAAATTTGATTAGGAAACAAAGTTCACTTACTCTCGAAAAGGCGTGACCGAGCTAAGTTGCACAGGGACGGAAACGGAGACGGGGACGGGTACTGGGAAACGGCAACATCTTAAAATTTAAGAAAAGGATACGGCAAGGAAACGTCTATGTATTTTATAAAAACACTATTAATTAAATTTTATCTCATCAGATAAACAATCTAATAAAATTCCTTTTATTAGATTCTATAAACAAAAAACGTCAATTATCTTTTCATAGTCGAAAATTGCATAAATGATAACGTGATTATGAAAAAGTTGACGTAATTAACTATAAACGACCGAAAACATCATTTATAGATCTTAACTCTATAAAATAGATAATAAAATCAATATGTACTCTAAAATGTTAATATATGTAGTTAACTTGGAAAACAGGTCATGTAACTAAAACACATCATCTTCAAGCTGTATTTTACATAGCAAATGTTGAATGGATATATTGTACTTTGCAGAAAATTGAAAGTTTTGAAAAAGGTATAGAATGTTCAAAAAAGAAACTTGATCGTTTTTTTACTTACCCCCTCACCCACGTGGGTAACTCTACACAACTTCCCACACAACAAATATAAAAGTATATACATCCAAATTCCAATGCTTTCTCTTTCTCTAAATCTGATGCCCAGTTCGCCCCTGTGTTTAACCACCATAACGCCGGAAAAACATTTACAGAACACATAAATTTAACGCCGGAAATTTGATAGGAAACGTGACTTTTTGCGCCAAAAACGTTTCTCCAAACTTTTCCTAGATAAGGATCTGTGTACCCCAATTCAAGAAACGTTTCCACTTTTCCCGGGGACGTTCCCAGGCGTTTCCCGTTTCTGAGACGTTTCGGATACGTGATACAGCATCCCGGAGGCGTTTCCGTGTATCCTAGTGATCGAGTTAACATTGAACAACATATATTGATGTGCTTGTTTAAGGGACTGGTCATCGATTTCATAATTAGGGATCCTCTTCCTTTTGAGAGATGATAGGTCAGAATCTGTATGTTTTCCCAAAGGTCGACCGGGACGAAGGAAGTTTGATTCTTCAATCTCATTTTGATTGTCATCATCATCATCATCATTCCTTACCGGTCTTGTAAATATACTCCGGATAAGTATCGAGAGCAAAAGGTTAAGCTTTCTCTCACTAAATACCCTTCGGCAATTGAACCTTCGGGATAAGCATTATTGCTTACATACGATTTAAGAGTCATAAGATCCCTGAAATGGAGGTTAAGTGAAAGTTTTACTAACTTATGAAATAATAAGGTATATGGTATAATTATGGATAAAAAGTACCTTTCAATAGGATACATCCACCGAAAAGTTACGGGACCTCCAACTCGTACCTCCCTAACTAGATGGATCACCAAATGACCCATGACAGTAAAAAATGAAGGAGGAAAAATTTGTTCCATTTTGCATAATGTTACAACAACCCGTGATTCAAGAAATCTAAGATCATATTCCGTTAAATCTTTTAGACAAATCCGTCTAAAGAAATCGCATAATTCAATTACTGTGACAACTCGCAATTTCAGGTCATTTCTCGAAACAATTTATGCCTCACTATTTCAACATTTATCGTAAACTAGGTTTACGTGTTCCAAATTCGCGTAACCTTTATGGTTTAGCGGCGAATTCCTGATCATAACATCACGTACATTTCATATGGACTAAGATTAGTCTACATTTCATTTACATCATTTGCATCATAATAGTTCATTCATGACATTGCATTTCACTTTAAACGCGTAAATTTTATATTAAATAAACGTTATCGCGTGAGTTATTATTTTGAATATTTAATCCGTTATTTCTAAAAATGATCCCGACATATTTTTAAACTTACATTTAGTTTATAAAAACTATATTTTGAGTTTACCTAGTGTTTTAAATTTACTTTGTATATAAATCGTTAAAGTTATATTATTACGACACTTTTCTTAAAAATTACACGATAATTATTATAGCACTCAAATTTTACAAGGAATGTATTTTTACAATTTTTATTATCTCATTACATTCTACTTTGATCTATTAAAAATTTACTTGTACCTAAAACTACCATTTACCTTACAAGTTATTAATATTAACATTTTGCCTACACCTTTTTCTTACAATTATACAAGTATATATAATATATAAAAAAATATATATATATATATTTTAGATACATTCCCCCCCCCCCTAACCGGCCATGTGGGGAGGGTGGATACATTTATTGATTTGGTGACTTATTTTCTTATAAACCTATATCTACACTCAAACATCATTCATCTCATTCATTCATTCACTTTCAATAATTCACAAGACAAGAAAAGTCTCTCCTCTCTTGGTTTTTCATCTCATAACCGGTCACATACATAGAGCTACAAGGGATCAACAAAATTTTTCTCAAGTTCAAGTTATACACAATCTAGATAATACTCTTTATAAGGTTTTGAAATAAAAACCAAGAGTGTTTAGGTTTAACCTTGGTTCTTATCACCTCATCATAGTACTTGTAAGCATATCATTTACATTTTTCATGTTTCCTTTTCATTTTATATTCATCTCTTCATTTTTGGAACAAGCATGCAAGACTTGTGTTGTTTATACCATTTTTCATGATTTTTAGAGTTATATATATATATGGTCATCCTATAATTATCCCCTTGGTATATATTGGTCTTGATGATGTCTAGGAACCCATGACACCCTAAGAAGGTGTATGGTAGGATTAGATTAGTTTTGGAGTTGATTTGAAGGGATTGGAATAGGTTTAGTACGAGAAAAACTATTTTCGATAAGTATAAAAGTGTTCTGTCCTTGTTTTGATTTTCTAGAAAACCGACAGTAGGCACGACATTTTGGCCTTGATATTTAGAAAATATACTTTAAAACGAATCCGTGGCCGCTTGAACGGATAAAACGGAGTTATAACGAAGAAGTTATGGATTTTACAAGTTTGACGATTTAAATATATATTTTTCGTAAATTTCAAAGAACATGTTTTTACTTAATTCGAGTCAAAACGAGCCTTAAGCTTCACAAATTATTTCGACTTATCAAAAATATATTAGTATACTTTGATACGGGTTAAGGACATATTATAATGAGAAAACGGATTTGAAACGACAAAGATATACACGCTTTCATAAAATTGCCGTAACTATTATTTTCTCAAAAACTATATTATTTTACGAGACAAGTGTTACGGTAGCTAAAACGACCATGTTAGCGGCTGTTTTTATCAATGATGTGGAACTTTTTGAAACGAAATGTCTTCCAATAAAATCAAGATCACCGAGCATATTTTTCAAAACAATCAACCGTTTATATAGCGGAGTTTTAATAAATCAATTACGGTTGCTCAAACTTGGCCGAAACTCACTTTTTACACAACAATTAGACAAAATCACCATCTTTAACCCTTATTATCTTTATGATCGAGACCTTTATGTCGAAAACTCCCGAACTGAAACTTCTAGATTTTGATACAACTTTCCAAAACCGTCGAGTTCGCTTTCTAACTCTCGACGACACCATTTTACGACTAGTTTTTCAAGCCATTTTGTTACTTTCATGATTTTCCGACGACTTTATTTTACTTACGAAAAGTGAAAATTTCACCATAAATTATTACGAAACCATTGTAGGATGACATTTTGACGTAAAACTTGTAAAGTGATTTAAGAATGGTCAAGACGCCAAAAGAGTATTTTTCGACGATAAGTATATTTTTCAAAACTCGCAAATGGTATAAATAACATACTAAATGCATGCATAACATTACATTGCAACTCATTACATATCATATCATTCGTAATAGGTCCAGATTGAAACATCACGCTATACCTCGTTGTACTCACTCTTGTCATCACACCGCTTATCAAGTGAGTTTTCATAGCCCCGCAGTACATGCTTTTAATTATTTTCAAACCTACGGGAGAATACATTGCACAACATTTTTATTACGATACCAAGTATGTTAAATTCATTTACATTGCTTAAGTTACCGTGATTTGCCAATTGAAAGTCCCCATTACCCGAACATGAACCGTTAATCTTAGAAGCGAGGGTGAGTGGATAGATCTATCGAGGGTGACGCCCATCCGGGTTGGTGAATCCCAACTAGTAATACGGATGCATCTCATTTAATAACATTATTGAGTTGTCCGCAAACACTCTTTGGGGCCTACATTATGAACAGCCTCGCTTCGTGTCATGGGCTTAAAGCAATTGTAACATTTTATGTGACATGATTGTCATACCAAGAATATTTTTACGTGACATAATTGTCATGCCCGATCTATACTTGTGTAGTCGATAAAACATTTACATAAACCTATGATTTCTCACCAACATTATTGTTGACCGCTTTAGCAATGTATTTTCGTGTAATCGAGGCATTATCATCATGACATGGTTTAGGAACCACCTTTTGAGTCACAAGGCCGACTTACATCATTGTACCTTATGGAACTTTCTTTCAAAACCATCGTTTGACTTGTACTATATTTATATTTCCGCAAACTTTGTAACTTTTGGGACCTATGTTGTAACTCGATTATTTTATTAAATCAAACGATGTATTTTTCCAAACAACACTTTAGGTCGCTCAATATAACTGTGATTGTGATGCTATGACAACAATCCTCAGAATTCCATTCCACAAAAAATGTAATTTGGGTGTGACAATTACCACTTTGGTAACATGGTCAGCAAAGTACCACGTAGCGCTATTGGCAAATATTCTTGCATCAACATGTGGCAATCCTAACTTTTCATCCCCATAAGCTTCCTTTCTTTAATTGCACACAACGAGAGATATTACACGAATATTCATCGTGAGGCTTGATAGATTTAAGTGTTTCCAAGAACGATCTTTTTCCTCTCGAGTCATTTCATAACATGCTTTCGCAAAGATAGATTATTGTTTCTGGATTCCTTTTGGATGAAGTTCTTCTCAGATACCCCATTTTTCCTAGTCTAGACGAGCTTTCAAGTTATCTTCGACTTCCCACTTAACCAAGCAAAGTCCCGACAATATTATCACATACATTCTTTTCAATGTGCATCATGTCAAGATTGTGACGCAACAACAAGTTTTTCCAGTAAGGTAACTGAAAGAAAATGCTTTTCTTTTTCCAAGGACCTTTTTCAACATTTTCTACAAGAAAATCGACACCTTCCAATAGATTTAGAATATCATCTCCAGACTACGGGATAGGAGCGTTTCTTAATTCTTGATGTCCATCAAATGATCGAGTGTCTTTACGTGAGCTATGATTTGGTTCAAGCATCTTCGATGGCCCATATAACACCGGTTTCTACCGTGATCTAGCCATTTTGAAGTTTTGTCAAAAGCACATACAGACATGCATATTCCATTTATTGCTCCACCCAGAAAGGTTGGCATATCCCGGAAAATCAGATATCATAGAGATAACAGCGGCTTTCATTTCAAAATTTTGATTCGTTGAGGCATCAAATGTATCAATACCAGCCCACAACTCTTTTAATTCCTTTATCAAAGGTTGCATGTAAACATCTAATTTATTATCGGGGCTTTTGGGACCCGAAACGATCAAAGAAAGAATAAAATTAGGTAGTTTCATGACATACCATGGAGGTAAATTATATGGAATAACGAAGACATGCCAAATACTGTAGTTTAGATTCATTGACCTATATGGATTGAAACCATCACTTGTTAGAGCCAAACGAACATTTCGAGGATCACTTGCAAATTCAGAATGCTTCTCATCGAAGTGTTTCCATGACAATGCATCGGCCGGGTGTCGTAGTTTAGCATCTTTTACCCATTCCAAATGATGCCATTTCATAAGATAAGCCATTTTCGAAGACATAAACAATCTTTGAAGCCTTGGTTTTAGGGGAAACCAACGCAAAATGTTCATTTCTTTCTTCTTTTTCATCTTTATGCCCGCCTCATCTTGTACGCCCGCCTCATCTTGTACACCCGGCTCATCTTGTACACCCGCCTCATCTTGTGCACCCGCCTCATCTCCAAACTCATCTCCAGAGTTATCTTGGTTGGGCCTCCATCTAGAAGCATTAACGGAGCATATTTCTTTGTTCTCATTTTCATTCCAAAATAACATGCATCCGTTAGGACATGCGTGTATTTTTTCATACCCTAACCCCAACTTCTTCATGATGTTTTTCACCTCATCATGTTTCTTAGGCAGTATATTCCCGTCACGAAACAACTCTTCTTGAAGAAACTCCAATAACATAGAAAAGGATTTGTTGCTCCAACCACAAAGAGATTTTATGTAGTATAAACAAACCAAGGCAAACAACTTGTTATTCTTAGCATTAGGATACACCTTCTGATTAACATGTTTCTTAGGCAGTATATTCCCGTCAGGCAACAACTCTTCTTGAAGAAACTCCAATAACATAGAAAAGGATTTGTTGCTCCAACCACAAAGAGATTTTATGTAGTATAAACGAACCAAGGCAAACAACTTGTTATTCTTAGCATTAGGATACACCTTCTGATTAACATCTTTGACCAAATCATCAAACTTCTTTTTATCATTTTGCTTTTCACGGTTCAAATCAGGTTGAGGTTGAAGTTCTCCTTCACCCATACTTCCTTCCATCAACACCGTAGGAAAAAGGTCATGTAATATCTCATGCATTTCGTGATCGTCGCCTCCTTCTTCATCATTTTCCATCATACTCGAAGATGATACCTCCTTACTTTCCCCGTGATCTGTCCAATTCACGTACCCTCTCTTGAAGCCAACACATATAAGGTGATCATACACCGTTTTTCTTACATGGTGAAATAGATTGTGACAATTCCCGCATGGACACAAAATCTCTCCATGTTGACTCGATTTCTCAAAAGCAAAATTCAAAAAATATTCCGCACCATTAACATATTCTGGACTAGCTCTCGGTGCAAGATACATCCAAGATTTGTCCATAATGATGTCAAACATAGAGAACGTGAAGTAATATTCAACTCTTACATGCCTAAAAACAACAATGTAACTCTATTAGCTGCTTAAAAAATCTTTTTGATTGTGTATATAACATTATCATCAAACAAACACACAAAATTTTAAACACAAGTAGCGGTATTCTTATTGAGGGCAAAAAAGTTAAGTCTCTACTACATTACGTTAAATTACAAGCATCAACCTAAGTTAACTTCAACTCAACTATAAGCGGTCAATATCTATACAAATTAATTTATCTAATAAAATTCCATCATTCCTCAAAATATTTTATCAAGCAAAGATTTAGAGTGCTTCAATCTTCATGCCTATGTTAATGGATTTTCACACACGAGACAACACAAGCTCCTTAAATTATCTAGGCTTTAGCTTATGTCTTTCAACTAGAAACAACCTACTAGCAACAGTACAGGTCGAGCTAACTATACAATCGTATCAACTCGAAACAACCTTTAAATTAGTTAAGCTATAGCATAGTAACCAACAACAACAACAATAAAATCACTTCAACAGAATTTTAGAATGCCTCATCAAAACAAATAATCTTTCACAAACCATACAACACTAGCTTGCTAATAGCACTCGTTCCTAAGACGAAGTCTCTCCTATACATTTCAACTAAGCAGCAAATTTATTAACAAAACAGCAAACATCAGCTTATTAACAAATCAGCAAACATCAAAACGCTTATTAACAAATCAGCTATCAGTTTATTAGCAAAACATCAAACTTACACTAGCAAAGATATCAAAACAGCAAATATCAGTTTATCAGTTTATAAACAAAACAACAAATATCAAAACACTTCTGGTGGTGGTGGATAATGACGGTGGTGATGCCGGAGTTAGTCTAATTAAAAATTTCCGGTTGTGGTGATTTGACTTTGAAATAATTCTTCGCACTTTTAAGAGTGATGATTTGACTTTGAAATAATTCTTCTCGCCTTTAAATATTATGATTTTGAGTTTTAAATAATTCTTCACACTTTTAAGTATGGGATTGAATGATCTGCTCATCGAACAAAAAATAAAGATCACCTGGGACGAAGCGTAGAGGTCACTTTAGCTTGTTGTTCTGGAGTGAAATGAAAGGTAAGGTCTAACTAAACCATTTCACAATTTTTAAGTGTGAGGATTTTGAAACAATTGTTCACATTCTTAAGTGTCAATATCTTTAAAATATTTCACGGTTTATAAAGTGCAAAGAAAAGACAAATTTGTTGTAGTCTAGATTTGTCTTTTCATTTTTTTTCCTTTCATGTATCTGTTTAATACTTTTTGTTGTCTTTTCATGTATTTTTTTAATTCTTTATTTTTTTAACTGTTTATTTATTTTTTCCTTTCAGTTATTGTGTCATTGATCCCCACAAACTGCCAGGACTAATAACCCCGCCAAGAGTCAGTTTCAAGAATTTAAGGTC
This sequence comes from Chrysanthemum lavandulifolium, assembly GCA_022545495.1. Taxonomy (NCBI): domain Eukaryota; kingdom Viridiplantae; phylum Streptophyta; class Magnoliopsida; order Asterales; family Asteraceae; genus Chrysanthemum; species Chrysanthemum lavandulifolium. The sequence continues at coordinate 559,265 of CM040241.1, forward strand.
TTTGATCGTTTTTATTCCAACCCAATGGATGTGATTTTGAAGCCTCTTTGAGTTCTTAAATTTTTTATGGTAGCGTCAGCATTTGATGGTTAGGAATTCTTTTTTAAGCTTTCGTGTTGTGGTTTGGAAAGTTTGGAGATAGAAGAGAGATGAGGATGAGGGAATGTGTTTATCGTTTGATTGTTATATTGGATAGGTTAAAAAAAAGAACATAAAAAAAATAGTTTATGTCAAATCTCTATATTTGATGTGAAGCTCAAATGTCTATTTTGGTAAACCAAGGCCCATTCTAGCATATTCATTTGGGTAATTTATCTGTAATATATTATAATGTATGTAAAAGTCAAACCTCATTACAAGCCTAACTTCTAACCAAAAATTAAGATAACTAGCTCCAATCATGAGATGACATGTGTCACTTCTTAACAAACTTCAAGCCTAACTCCTAACCACTAAAAAGTAAGATAAAGAGCTCCAATTATAAAGTAACATGTGTCACTTCTCAACTAAAAATTAATCTTTATTTTCTAATTGAAATGTTTTTTTTTTTTTAATCTAATTTCACCATATTTTCTAAAATTTTATGCCATTTAATTCAACATCCATTTTCATATATTTTTATGAGTTTTGAATTTTTATATTTTTAGTGGGTTTATTTTATTTTAATTCAAATTTTTACAACTTTAACCTTTATTCAATCAATACAATCTTGATTTGTCAAAATCATATACTTTGGAGGGAGTGTTTGACGTGTAAGAGATTGCGAGGGTATTTCTATATGCGGAATAATGATGACACGGAAAGCTACGGTAACCCACACAAACACATACAACTAACACATATACATTCAAGTGTTGTGAAACGAATTCACTAAACGGGTAAGCAAACACATATAACTATACTTATCGCCGCCACAGCGCAGTATCCGACTAGTTCTAAAATATAGATGTTATTTTCTAAACACCAATCAACCCTTAGGTAAAACACAAATGTTATTACTATTCTTAGCCACAAAAATCTCCAATAAATAAATAAATAAATAAATAATAAATCAAGTGTCCCATCAAACTAGAATTAGTAAGTTTTCAAATTTCAATCTCTTTTAATATCCGAACTAAATCTCCCTATAATTATGTAATTTCCAATAAATTCATAAAAATTCTTAATAAACAACTCTAAGCATATCTCCTATAGTAACTCACTAGCTCATGACCCATGTAATACACGGGTTATATAAGTAATTACTGAAAAAGCAGTTGTAATATATAAACATATGTAATTCGTGATCACTTCTATTTCAAATTAATAAAATTCAAGAGCATCTCTAATGAATAGTTATCACTTTGGATTACTCATGACTATAGGGGTGTAAACGAGCAGAGTAAGAGTCGAGCCGAGTAATGTCAAGCAAATATGACAAAACTGCCACTGCTAGGATTTGAACTCAAGACCTTGTGGATGAAGGCATACGCCCCTTGCAACTGGGACAGTGGCTCTTTCTATTAATTATCGCAACAGGTTTATACTTAACACGTTTAAGACTGTTTCAAAATGGCTTATGTGTTTAAAAAAAAAAAATCCTCAAAGCGACACAAGAGGGATTCGAACCTAGGTGAGTTGACAAGGGGCTCAGTGCTTCAACCAGTTGAGCTAAAGGTTCACTTTTGTTAGTCTTACAAACGTTTTGTATTTAAGAGGTTTTCCAACTGTGTTAATTTTTGTATCATACTTCTTAGTTTCATGCATGCTTTTGTGTTTGTATTGTTTTCGAAACTGTGTTGCCACCTTTGATTTTATGAAAAACCTTAATAAACCCAAGAAAACTTTAACAAGCTAAATTCTTCCAATAACCACTTTAAAATTATCAAAAGTTGTTTTTATTTGTTATGGTCGACTCCTTTGGCGTGTGACATGAGAAGTGAAACGATAAGATTGAATTGAAGTGAGTTAAAGAGCTTACGACACCCAAGAGGGTGGTGAAGAGACACGACGAGTTGTGGTACGAGCAAAAGGGATCCGAGATAGCCTTGAGTCCTTCGAACCAAAAACCCACACGAACAAAAATACTATCCCGACGAGACTCAGATGATCTTGAAACATTCAGGGGAAGAGTTCTTGTAAAACACCATCTTAAACTACAAAAGGTAAGACACCATAAAATGATGCCACATGTACAGGCTTCTAAGGGTAAAATAGACATATTAAAAAAATGTGTTTGATTGCATTGACCGTTAAGGTTTGCATCTTCCTACCGTTCTTTTTAAAAAACTTTGTTCATTAATCTTTTTTTTTTCATTCTATTTAATCATTACTATATCATAACAAATTAACAGTATATAAAAATTAATTCTGCAACGTGACTTTTTTGCATCCTACGTAATTCACATAACCTATGAACCAGCGTATTTGTATTTAAATTAATGTTTGCATCAATTTTTTGCATCCTACGTAATTCACATAACTTATGAACCAGCATATTCGTATTTAAATTAATGTTTGCATCAAGTTGTATTTACGCATCAAAATGTTCGTGATGATTAGGCATTCTCAGACTTCATTTTCTTCATGTGTGCATCTAAGATGATGTTTTTTGGATCATAAAAAATCATGCAACAACAAAATATAGAAAGAACAACTATTCTACATCGTCTTCAGTATCATCCTAATCTATCGTTATCTTTTGGCATCATCATCATCATCATCATCTTCATCATCATGTATCATCATCATCGATCATGATCATCATCGCATCGAGCATCGTCATGATCGACTTTTAACATCTCCATCATCGATTATAGCATCATCATTATCATCGAACATCATCGTTAATTTTAGCATCATCATGACCGAACATCATTATCGTCAAATTCACTTTCATTTCAAAATTAGTATCAACAATTACAATATCATGCATCGATCATCTTCCTCAAAATCATCCTTTACGAAACTTAAACCAATGATGGTAACGGAATAATAAGCTTAAAAAAAGTCAATAAGAAAAATGAAATTGATAAGAAAAAACTTGAAAGAGATCGATCAAGAACTGCACTTGAGAAAAAAGATGGATGCAGTTAATATCTTAAAAGAGAGAAAGAGATAATATTTGAAGAGGAGAAATAAAATAACGTACAAAAACTTATAAAAGTAAATGAAAGGGATGAAAACGTAAAATAACAGATGAAAATATAAAAAACGGACCAAAACGTAAAAAACGGACAAAGGCGTTGAAAAGATGAAACGTAAAACGAACGAAAATGTAAAAACGGTAGAAAACGAAGATAATGGACAAAACGAGAAAACGGACGAAAACCTAAAAACGGAAGAAAACGTAAAAGCAAAGGAAAACGTAAGAAAATGAACGAAACGTAAAACCATACGAAACGTAAAAATAGATGAAAACGTAAAATACGTGAAAACGGACGAAAACGGAAAAACGAAGAAACGGACGAAAACGAAAAAATGGACGAAAACGTAATAATATTATCGAAAACGTAAAAAAATAGATGAAAACGTAAAAAATTTTGTGAAAACGGACGAAAACGGACAAAAACGTAAGAAAACGGACGAAAACGTAATAACGGACGGAAACGAAAAAAACGGACGAAAACGTAAGAAAACGGACGAAAACGTAAAAAAACGGACGAAAACATAAAAAATGGCGAAAACATAAAAAAGAGGAGAAAACATAAAAAAACAGACGAAAACGTAAAAGAACGTACGAAAACGTAAAAGAACGGACGAAAACGTAAAAAGACGGACGAAACGTAAAATAGATGTAAAGTATTGAGAAATAGATGTAGGGGTTGTGAAAGAAGAGGTAAGAAGTGAAAGATAATGTCTGAAATTTAGAAGAGGAAAGAAGTGAAAAGAAGCACTTATGTCGGAAAAAAACAAACAGAAACCTCTGCCCTCCTGTAGACAAAAGAAGTGAAAAGAGGAAAAAAGTGCTTATTGGTAAAAAACCAACGACACCTAAATTACCGAACTAACCCTCAATCCATATTATCAAGAGTTTAATACTTCACATTATTTACGAAATTGCCATGTAAGTTTTGGACCTTAGATTAACTCAAAGTCAGTGGATCTAACGGTTATCATCTTATCCTACCTTTTTTAGTTTAAAAGGTTTTTTCACTTGAACTCTTGCCGTTACGATTATATGACAGTTATCAAGGTCCACTTTCATTTCAGTCTTCTTTGTTTTTGTCTTTCATATGAATGTTATATAATTTCTCTAATATACTATTGCAACCATGGATTACTGACTGGAATCTTTAAAAAAAAGCAAGATCGTGTTGATAAATGATACTAGAACACTTCCAGGTTTGGAGAATTTATTGCAAATTTTAGCTTTGGGTTATGAGGATCCTTACGCAACATATTCTACAATTCTGCATTTTAATAGGTGCAAAGTATAATTAGTTTTTCTACAAGAAATTTATTAGTTTTACAAACCCTTACATGGCTACATGTGCATTACAGTAGTTAATTTGGTTCTTATACTATAGCTTTCACGTTTATCGATGATTATCTTCATCGATTATGATTGATGCTTTGAGCAATAATATACTCAAAATATTTCTTACTGTTTGAGATACTATTGAAAATGCTTATAAGGCCTGATTGGAATTCTTTTATCAGAGATGCTCATTTGTATATGTATCTTATACAGTTATACATCACATGTGATAAGAGGAAACCAGTCTGACCCACTGAGTTATTAAAATGGGTCGAATGACGTTTGCATTAGCATACCCTTATGAATATACGCACTTCCAAATATTTAGTGGATGTCTTCAAAAAAGAACAGATAATGCCATTTAACAGTCAACCTCTAAGCGTGGATTTAACATCCAGCACTAATGTTATTTCCAACGAATCAATTGCATCTTATTGACTATCAAACGAGTCATTGATTTAACATCACTGGAAGTTGTGAACATCTTTTGTCATTTTTCCTTGATTTTTATACTGCATGTTAATTCTGCACCAAAAGCATGATTGGATGTTTACAAGTTGCATCCTAAAAGTAGTTGGACCATTATCCCTTAAAGTTATAATGCAATATAAGTCTAGTCTTCCCACTCCCAAGGTACAGATTAAAGGAAGGTGCATGTCAAGTTGCTTACATCCTGGACCATTATCCCTTACATTATAGGTGATGCTAGTCGTGCTACTTTGATGGCATGTTTAAAGTTATAATATTGCATTAGTCTAGTCTTCCCACTCCCAATTTTTCTTCATAGTCTTTTATGCTATGATTATACATAGAAATCAGTTATTATTAGAAAAAAAATATGTTATAATGCAATATAAGTGCAGTCTCCCCATAGCCATCTGTATCTCTTGCATAGCATTGATGCATAGCTTACAACCCCGTTGGACTGGTCGAAATTCGTTATAAAGCCATTGGAGTGAAAAGTGAACTACTGGGAATATCTGTTTTTGTTTCACACCTGATCTTCAAAACGTTTTATGAACAAGCTTGTGCCATTTCCACACTTCAAACTTATATTCAACGTTACCCTTCTTACGACCTATAACAATCAATTAATCAAAATAAGGAATCTTTAGAGTGACCAATATAGAATGTCAGAAGACATTTATATAAAAAATAAAGTACAATGAGATATGCAATGCTGTTGTGCTACTCTTGTTTGTCGTTCCCAAATTTTTCCTATTCCGTAATCATAATTGCAGATTAAAACAAGTTAAGCTATTACTAATTTCTTAACATCAACATGCAGGACCCCACCGAGAATCACCAATTAGTTACTCTTTCTTACAAATCTAACATTAATGCAGACTAATAATTACTAATTGCTTAAATTACATTCGGAATCCATTCAAGATTCATAAAAATACATACATTCACATTAGAGACTTGAAACTTGAGAGTTGAGAGTGTTGTCAAAGTTACAATGTCAATAAGCTTTATGGATAGTACAACACTGGAGTATTAATGTTACTACTTAATGGAAGTTTAATTAACAAAAGAGGTGTAGTTATCGATTGTCCTAAAAAGATTGATAAAACTGAAATGGGTCAAACAATGAATGTGGTAACATGTAGCTTACAGTAATATGAAATGGGTTAAACATGGAACTGTATACCCACTCTTGTGAAACAAACCAAAGAACAGCGAAAACTAAAACGGGTCAAATGGGTAGACTCAAAAATTATCTTTAACTGAATGTGTCATTATTTTGTTTCATTATATATAAAATTAGCCATCATTATTAATAGACTAAAATACACAGTTGGTCCCTAAACTTGTATCGGAGGATTGCGATGGGACGAACCTCGCCCTTTTCATCGTCACGGGTCCAAACAGTAGCCATTAAATGCCAGATTGGTCCCTTGACCAAGTCAAACTCTGATTTTTGTTTTGTAGTCAAGGGTATTTTAGTCCATACACATTTATACTTTTATAACACATTTATGTTTTACCCCTCATCTTTCATCATCTACCCAAATCATTCATCTCCCATGACGGTAATTTGATAACCAGTGCGTGTGAATGTGATGTTTAACTGAAATTTAACTATTTAGACTGAAAGGATTCTGATTAATAGTTTCCTTTTCCGGTGAAACGAATGCCCGATGTACTTTATGTTTACAGTTTCTCTTATCTGCAATTCAAGAAAGCAATCAAGCAATCATGTGCTGATGTGAATCCTCAATGGCCTTAAAAGATTGAACTTTGAACTTTTTCATTGAGATACAAAAGGCTCTGTAACTGGCCTTGTAGGCTACTGATAACACACATTGATAAAGTTGAACGCACATGAACAGAGGTTATTTAATGACATTGTTTCTGGAGCTTTTGGCATATATTTCTTGGTGAGCAGTTGACGACTTTTATCACATGTTATTATATTGGATTCATACATACTTCAGTGACAACATGTATTATGATATCACTTATAGTGATCGTGTAAGGCTCTATATCTTGTTGGTCATTCAGCAACTCTAGAAAGGTTGTGCTGAAACATCCCTCGAGGAAGAGATTGTTGAAAGTTGTTGGATTAGCAATCTAAGAGATAATAACACATTCGGGTATTGTGGATTCAAATGCCATTCAGCTTACACAAAATTCAGACAAGTAGCAAATAAGATGATGATAATTCTCTTACAAAAGGGTTTTAAACATACAACACGAAAACAAAGAAATGATACAAATAGATGTTTTAGTTTGAGAAGATGGACTCATCTATCTCAATCTTGTCAACTTCACCATTGTCAAATTTGTCCTTCCTTGGAGGTGCTGGTGGAACCGGTACCCTTGGTGGTCCTCTCCCCTTCTTCTTGTTCCTTTGGTCTTGCCTATCAATCATACACCATATTTATAATAAGTCCAAGACTATCCCGTTTATATATCAAAGAAGAGCAAATTCTTGAGTGTTTGGATGAAGGCAAGCTCTAAGATAATGAGTCTAAAATAACCATTATGAGACTTGCTTATCTTATCTGATTATCCATGACTCTTGTTACTCAGTATTTTACTTCTTTAAGTTGTTAAGTAATCAGAGTTCCCATAATCTAGTATAACCACGTTCAACAAATAGAGCAAATATTGCATTGTTTATTTAGGTCCTTATCCGCGTACTGCTTATTTAAGTACATAGTCTTGAAAAGTTAAAGAAGATAAGCGATCCCAAACACTACAGAAAACTGCTTATCTGCTAGCAAAACTAAGGAGGTGTTTGGGATGCTCATTCAATAGATTGAAAATAAGTAGACACATAGTTTACAGTAGTAAAATAAGTAGATATGTAATCTTATCCAAACACCGAGCACTTAAATAAGCAAAATCCCAACACCCTTTAAGCCAGACCAGTTAACAACTTTGAAATAAGCAAAATCCCAAACACCCTTTAAGCCAAACCAGATAACGACTTTGAAATAAGCAAAGTCCCAAAATCCCTTTAAGCCAACCAGATAATCACTTTAGAATAAGCCAAACACAGGATAAGAACATACATTTCAAAAGAGTGGTTGAACCTCTTGCCTTTAGCAGCCTTCTTATCCCTCTTCCACAATAAACTCGAAACATAAAACCAACCAAGTCAATTAACATTTAAAATTTATCCGAAAAAGATTTTAAAACTTACCGAGTGGTGAACCGAGGTGGCGTTAAAGAAACTGGCTGGGTGACTGGGAAATAATAGGGACGGAAGTGATCGATGCGGAACGAGAGAATGAGAGAGAAGTCATCATCGAATTGTTGTAAGAACGTTTGGTGCTAAGAAATTAGTCACATGCTCATGTTTGGGAGATGAATGATGAATGTCGGGGAGATGAATGATTTGGGTAGATGATGAAGATGATGAAAGATGAGGAGGTAAAACATAAATGTGTTATAAAAGTATAAATGTGTATTGACTAAAATACCCTTGACTACAAAACAAAAATCAGAGTTTGACTTGGTCAAGGGACCAATCTGGCATTTAATGGCTACTGTTTGGACCCGTGGCGATGAAAAGGGTGAGGTTCGTCCCATCGCGATCCTCCGATACAAGTTTAGGGACCAACGGTGTATTTTAGTCTTATTAATATATTCAACTTAAAAAGCTACGAAGGACCTAAGTTATCTTAGTAAAGGACTCTGTACTAAAAAAAGGACATAAATACTGAAAAGAATGTATATCAACTTCAACCAAAGTATGAATACTAACACCTCTTCTAATTATAAATTTTGACTACTCCATGATTTCTCCATGAAATTGCATTAGGCATTATTTTCACCTAGCTAATTTCCAACAAAATGAGTAGTAGTAGGAAGCAAAAGACATGTATAGAACATGAAATCAGAAACAAAAGGTTGGTATCACAAGTCAAAAGCACAAACCGGCCCGGATTAAAACACACAGTAAGTTTAATATGTTAATACGTCAAAGTTTGAGTTTGTATCTAGTTGATGGAATTCCAGATGGGTTGAGAATGAATTAGAAATAGTCTTGCTCCACAAAACTTCCTGTTGATTTTGATTTTGTATCATATTATTGTTTCAAGACTGTACCTTCAGATATCTAAAGTCCAACTTTTTATGTGTTGTTTAAAGCTCCATTAGCAAAAGATTTGTGGCTCAAGGTTTAATCTTATTAGCTTTCTAAGCTCAGATATTGTTGAAATCCCAATTTCATTGTTATTTTGAATCTAATCAAGCTGGCAAAAACTTTTTTTTTTTTTTTTTTTTTTCTCAAGCGCTAAAATGATAGTTAATAAATTTAGTTATTGTGTAAAGTATTTCACTGAGACAATTTATCAAACGATTTATGAGCATATTACAACTGACTTGTTTAAAATATGACCTGATCGGTTGCGGTTTTTCAGTCACGCATTTAATCAAACACAAAACAAATCAGGAAGGTGTCAATTTTATTTTAGGTGGTGCTATTGGATGGCACTATAAGTCTAGTCTTCGCACTCCAAACTACAAAGTCTTTTATAATGGAATATAAGTGCAGTCTTCCCTACCCCAATTCTTCTTAAAGTCATTCCTGATATGATTATATGTAGAATTTAGTTATTACCAATTACATTCTCTGCTCAACCCGCCTATAAAAAGCCAATACTTGTTCTTATAATTTTAAGTTAATTTCCAAAAATGAAGTCACCACAAGCAATAATTCACTTATCATCTTCCTCTCTTATTTCTTTTCTCTTTTATGGTCTCACGATAACATGTCTTACTTCCGCCACCGTCTCTGCTTCATATGATGGTAATGAGACTGATTATCATGCATTGCTGTCATTTAAGTCAAAGATCACCCATGATCCATACAATGTTCTAACCTCGTGGAACCATTCCATTCATTTCTGTGATTGGAGTGGTATTTCATGTGGAAAGCGGCACAAACGAGTGACTGTTTTACGACTGGTTTCGCAAGGCTTGGAAGGCTCGCTGTCTCCTCATGTAGGAAACCTCAACTTCCTCCGTGAGCTTGATCTTGGGAACAACAGCTTTCAAGGAACCATTCCTCATGAACTTGGTCGTCTATCTAGGCTACGTATTCTTTATCTTGGTATAAACAAATTCAGTGGAGTCATTCCAACAAACTTGTCTCGTTGTTCTAACCTCGAAGACCTTTGGCTCAATCAAAATGAGCTAACTGGAAACATACCCAAGGAGATGAGTTTACTCTCGAAACTTACTGATTTTGTAATTCACTACAATAACTTAACAGGTGGAATCCCACCTTTCATGGGGAATATTACATCAATGCATAGGTTCTCTGCTACTAGGAACCCGTTGGGTGGGAGCATTCCAGATACCTTGGGTCATTGGAAAAGCTGGATGTCATTTTACTCTGGTGGCTGCAACTTATATGGAAACATCCCTCATTCCATTTTCAACCTCTCACTCCTAGTTAATCTTTCCTTATCTGAAAATCACCTCACTGGTAGTCTTCCTTCAGAAAGTGGTAATCAGCTCCCAAATCTTGAGCTACTTCAGTTAAGGGATAACGAACTGACAGGAGTTCTTCCACCTTCTCTTTCTAATTGTTCTAAATTATGGTATCTTGAAATGGATGACAACAATTTTAGTGGGAAGTTGACAATTGATTTTTCAAAACTAAGAGATATTAAAATAATTAGATTATATGATAACAACTTCCATGGACGCGGAGAAGCTGATGACATGAGGTTTATTGATTCATTGAAAAACTGCACCAGATTAGTAGATTTGGGACTTGCTGATTGCAACCTTGTAGGAGTGCTTCCAGTATCAATAGGTTATCTTTCTGATCAACTTAGCGTTCTACAATTAGAAGACAATCAATTATTTGGAAGCCTACCTTCAAGTATAGGTAGTCTAGTTGGTTTGACCTATTTAGATTTAGGAAATAATAGATTCAAAGGAAACATCCCCACTAGCGTTGGTAAACTTCAAAAGCTACAAGTTCTTGGTCTATATAGCAATCAATATTCAGGGCCTATCCCTGATACCATCGGGAACCTATCATTGTTGACTAAACTTGGTTTATATTCCAACAAATTAGAAGGTCATGTTCCATCAAGCCTTGGGAATTGTAAACAACTTAATGAGTTATACCTTTCAGACAATAGACTCACTGGAAACATACCCAAACAACTTTTTCAACTTTCATCACTAAATTATTTTTTAGATCTTTCTCAAAACCGCTTTTCTGGTTCCATTCCATCAGAGATTAAAAACCTCAAGATGTTGAGCGGTCTTGCTTTAACTTATAATAATTTATCAGGCCCCATTACTAGTAGCCTTGGTGAGTGTATTAGCCTAACAGAGTTATACCTTAGTGGCAATAGATTTGAAGGCGTAATACCATCTTCATTCAGTTCATTGGGAGGATTGGGGGTACTCGACATTTCTCAAAATAATTTATCTGGTAAAATTCCTCAATTCTTAGGCAAGTGGAATTCATTAGAATATTTGAACCTATCCTTTAATGATTTTGAGGGTGAAGCACCAGCTGTAGGAGTGTTTGCAAATTCAAGTGCATTTTCAGTTTTGGGGAACGATAAGCTTTGTGGTGGTTTGGTTACACTTAAGTTACCCAAATGCAAGGAGACGGGTAGTAAGAAAAAAAAGTTTCCTTTCTTCATATTAGTCATCGTTATTGCAGTCATGTTGCTCGTCGTATTATGTTTTGTGTATCTTTTGTGTAAGAAGAAACGCAACAATCAACCATCTCAATCATCGTGAATTGAACGGTTCATGAAAGTTTCATACCATCAACTTCTCAAGGCTACCGATGGCTTCTCTGCAGTAAATTTGATTGGGAGGGTGGGTTTAGTTCGGTTTACAAAGGAACCTTGATTCTAATCATAATAAACTTGTTGCAATCAAAGTTTTGCATCTTCAAAATAAAGGAGCTCACAAAAGTTTTCTAGCGAATGTGAAGCATGGCGAATATTCGACACCGTAATCTGTTGAAGATAATAACTTCATGTTCAAGTACTGATTTCCAAGGCAATGACTTTAAAGCGTTGGTTTACGAGTTTATGCCCAATGGAAGTGTACACGATTGGCTTCATTCAAGTGCATATACATCGAAACGAACCTTCTTCAAAGAATAAATATTCTTAGAGATGTTGCCATCTGCACTTGATTATCTTCACAATCGCTGCCAAACAATGATTGTTCATGGTGACTTGAAGCCAAGTAACATTCTACTTGATGATGATATGGTGGCTCATGTTGGAGACTTTGGTTTAGCTCGACTACTTGGTACAGATTAAACCAAAACAGCTCAACCGGGATTAAAGGAACAATTGGTTATGCACCTCCGTGTAATTCCTTTTTATTCCATGATGCTTATATTTATTTACAGGTTAAAGTTTGTAAATTAATTAATTGTTATTCATTTGTAGAGTATGGTATCGGAAGCGAGATGACAAGTTGTGGGGATGTCTACAGCTTTTGGAATATTATTACTAGAGGTGATGATCGGGAAAAAGCCGATGACGACATGTTTATTGAGGTCTTAGCCTTCATAAATTTGCTTGCATGGCATTACCAGATCAAGTAATCGATGTTATTGATAATGATGCAATTGTGTTGCAAAGTACCGAAGCGAATGCAAAGAAAGTGGAAGAATGTTTGGCTGCAACTATCAATATTGGAGTATCATGCTCTGTGGATTCCCCACCCCAACGAGTAAAAATTGGAATTGTTGTCAATGAGTTGCAGCATATTCTCAATGTGCTTGAAAATATATAAGGTACTCCGTTCTCTCTTTTTGGAGAGTGTGATTTTACATGAGTTGGTCAATAAATCATCACTAAAATGGTATTTGTCTTCTTGTCTTTTGAACTCTTTCAGGTATGGTGAAGTTGAGAGTAACTGCAACAAGGAGAGTGCATGTCGTAGTTAAATAAATGTTAAGTTGTTTGTAATTGTGGTTTAATTTTCTTGTTGCATAAGTGTACAAGACATAACTTAATAAACGTTACGTAACATTACGTTTCTTTCCTGGTGACGTATCATATGTATCAAGCATGTTTGTAAGTGTGGTTTCATTTCCATGAATCCAATTTGTGGTACTGAATTCTACTTAAGTGCTACTTGGTGTTTGATTCCTTAATGAACAGCCTAATGTTGTTCGTGTTCTTTGACTTTTTCTTGAATATCTAAATGAGAAAGCTCAAGGCTTCCCCCTCTTCTGGTTTCGAGCAGTGTATGGTTCAATTTTATAGAAAGTTAACCTCATGTTTGGTATACTGTATTATTACTGCAAGTATATTGTATTAAAAATGTGTCAATAATTACCAAAGTGAATTTCTGATACATAAATCAGCTCGAATATTTTGATATACAGTTGGTACAACACACGTACATTCACATTAGAGACTTGAAACTTGAGATTTGAGAGTGTTGCCAAAGTTACTACTTAATGGAAGTTTAATTAACAAAAAAGGTGTAGTTATGGATTGTCCTAAAAAAATAGATAAAACTGAACTAGGTCAATTAAATTACAAAATACGAGTCTTGTATCTACTTACTAATGTAATGTGGAAACATGTAACTTACAGTAATATGAAATGGGTTAAACATGAAACAAACCAAAGAACAGCGGAAACTAAAATGGGTCAAATGGGCAGACTCAAATAATATCTTTAACTGAATGTGTCATTATTTTGTTCCATTCCATCAGAGATTGAAGACCTCAAGATGTTGAACCATCTCGATTAATCTTATAATAATTTATCAGATACCATTACTAGTAGCCTTGTTCAATGCATTAGCCTTACAATGTTAAACCTACAAGGCAACCACTACAGTTTCTGAGATAATTTCAGCCATGAATGAATTTGTTGCTCTTCTTTTCCGAAATGAACATAGTATTGATTCAAATAAGGAAGATCCATTGACATTACAAATGAGTTGATACATTGAGCTTGCGTACTGTATGACTACTCTTGCAAACAACACATCTAAAAAGATACACGCCAACCTTATTAACTGCTAGAGCAGAAATGAAACTAAAACATACACCATACACGTCACTGCAAGTATCGTTATCGTCACTGCCTTGAATAACTCAATAAAAATAGATGGGGTGCCTTTAGAATTGAGACAGACCATATGACGAATACATAATAAATCTTGACTTTACCCATCCAAGTACAAGCTCCAAATAACTAGCAATACACCACATTAACGACCTGCAAAAACAAAAACAAACACACTTTATCATTCTTTCGATCTTCAACCATAAGAGAATGGCAGTAAATGTGAAGCCTTGGCATTGGTGATATCACTGAGCCCATTCCAGTAATTTGTTGCTCTTTCAAAGGGAAGAAAATATTTACGTTGGTAAGAAACTAACTGTCAAATACAGAGGTCGCAATTTCAAGCATTTTACTTATAAATGGATCAATTTACGTTATGTAATATTTAATGGGTTCAACGGGCTGAAAACATTCATTAATCATTATTTTTAAACAATTTTAAGAAAAAGGACCAACCACTTTTGCAGGTCAACCTGATCCAATCCAGCCAAAAATTTCCAGTTACCTGACTAGCTGCCCGTTATGGAACACATCTAGTTTAGATCATGTGTTACCTGTAAGGCTCCCAAGCCTGCATTTCCTAGGGTCCACATCTACGGTGTGACTGATAAAGCATTAGCCAATGCTTTTCTGCAACACAAAGAAATGGGAATACCAACCGGTTAGGACTGAAGTGTCATATATATGGTTCAAAATGTTAACGAGTCTATGTCAAAAAACAACCATTTACAGTAGCAAAATTGGAGATCTTGCAACAAAAGTCAAACATATCAATAATGTTTTAAACACATAATTTTCTTGTGGACCTGAAGTAATAACTTATGGAATGGGCTTACTGCTATCACCAATGCCAAGGCTTACCATTCGTTCATCAGGGTATTTTAGTTTATGTGCAGCCATTCTTCTACGAATCTGTAATTCCACCAACACATTTCATGTATCTAAGTCTCATGTCCAAATGAAAAATAACAAGTTTCTATATCCATGTCTTTAATTATAAGAAACATGTGACAGTGATACCGATGTATACCTGAATCTATAGTGACAAAAAATCGAGCTGTAATTTGACAAGTACCCTTGTATTCAATGTATATATAGGCTTTCATGTTCTCTTTGGTCCACCTTATCTCTAAGCCCTCATGTTCTGTGATATCAACGAAAATGGCAAGCAAGTGCTCAGAGATGAAATGCCTAGTAGATCTTAAAAAAAATGCAAACATGAACGCAAATACAAAAGCTTTACCAATAAACTGCTAGTTTGAGGTCATAGGAACAATGCTGGCAAGGATTCTATGTGGAATCGTGTAACCACTCGTAAATTTTCGTACTGATTTTTCGCGACTATATATATTTTTTTCTTTTCTTTTCTTTCTCTTCAATCTATAATCACGACAAGTTACGACTTAAATATAAAAATGAACTATAAAAACCAACGAAATTACTTTCGTATCAATCTTTCAAAAACGTGTCCGAAAATATAAATTTTACATTTATCTCATTTCGGGACATTACGTTTGTGATTCGAACAGCGAGATACGAAATACACCTAATACCAAATAAATGCACAAAGTAAAAACTAAATACAAGTAACAAATAATAATAAGACTTACGAAGGGATTCCAGTTTGGAGTCCCTTCGAGCTGCTCAATCTACATAACGACCCAACCATTGCTCCATCGATGCGCAGACTACTCCAACTAACCATATTAGCTTTCTGCTGGATCATTTGGAAAACACGCAACGACCGAATCTTCTCCATCATCTCGTTTTGCAACAAAAGAATTGAAGACCACAAGCTTCCTTTGGTTATCAAATCGATCTAAATCGTGCCACATTGATTGGAAACACTGGTGTAACTTTAGTCTCTAAGCTGTTGTATCTCTTATTTTCACTTGTTTGTTCCTCTAGCATCTTGCTAGCCCTTTCTATAAAATTTGATCGTTCAAAAAAAAAAAAAAAAGGTAACAAATAATAAAAACTAAAAATAAACCCAAACCTTATCCCTGACAAACCCATGCCCACCCCCTTATATCTCCTATCTTTTTCTGTTTTCCTCAGAAACCTACACCTCTCCCCCTTCTTCGTCTCTCTCTCTACCTTCACCCTTCTCACGCTCCTCTATCTCTCCTCAAATGATAAACCCTCCAATACTACTTCTCCCACCTTCAAAGTCAACCTCACCCAAAATCATTAAACTCCACTCTTGGCCTATTCCATGGAAAAGACGACAAGGAATCAAAGGTCCCCCACTTAATCCCTTGTCACGGCTGAAGAAAAAACCAAGGAGACCACGTAAAGACCTGCAAGCTACTGGTAATATTACTCGAAGAGGCTCCTTATCATCTTCAAGACCAAGAAAGAATTGAGCAAGACTTCCTAGATGTATAGGTTCGAGTTTCACAGCTTCATCACTTCGTCTCACCAACAATTCGAAAATTAGGGTTCATAGAATCAAAGGGGTTTTTAAAATTAGGTTAGGGGTTATGTTATTGGATGCATAAGGAAGATTTCCCAAGTGTTTAATTACTCAATTCGTCCCGAGCTTCTCTAATCTGAGCGATTGGTGTTCGATAATCAACCCTCTCGACCCACCGATTATTATTTGTAAGAATCGTCATTTCTTTGTGTTTAAAATCTAAATTGTTAACTGATTTTTTTTTGGTATTTTCGTTTAATTTCAATTGAATTAGATGGGTAAGATTAAAAGGAAATATTCTTGTTGTTGTTGTTAATGTTGTTGTTAACTGATTTTATTTTGGTATTTAGTTAACAAGATACTGATAAAAACTCAAAGAATTGGATCAAGTGAAAAGTACATATTTGATTTTTGCTGTTTGCTTTATTAATTAATCTGCTTCTAAACTCATAAAACTAAAATGATGTTGAGATAATGTGGTGCTATATTGAGTCGAGATTGAGCTTGGGTCGAGACCCACTCAAGACAGTATAATATGTTTGGTTATAATTCAATTTGAGTCATCTAGTACAAATTTCAAAAGAGTAATAACTTATTAGTCTAACCTTTAAAATTTTTTTTATTAGTTTCTTTTAGATTGCCGAGCTACTGTTTGGAGTAAAACCCAACAGTGAGTCGCTTTAGTCTTACTTAGCTTTCTTCAAAATTACAAATTCTAAAGATTAGAATTGCTATTACTTTGGGTTGTTTTGAAATTGGACTGTGTTGGTATTGATTTTTTTTAGGCCATCAAGTAACAAATTCAAAATATTATTAACACAGTTGCCTAACTCTAGCTTGTTAGATTTGGTTTTAAACGGCCACCAAGGCGCGTTTAGTCGAACGTAAACTCGAGTTCTCCTCGTCTTAATTTTGTCTCATCCGACTCGTTTATCCGTAAATCCCGATTTGATATAAAGTTTACAACACTTTTATACATATTTCAAAAGTAAAGAAATAAATGGGCAATTTTTATTAGTAACATTTTTGATAAATAAAAATATATAATTTATCTTTTACGACTCGTCTTTCCGTCACTCACAAATTGATATAAATTTTACGATACACTTTATACTTTTGTCACACTTAAAGAAATAAATAACATCTTATTAGGAGCATTTTTGATAAATAAAATCTATTATATAGATTTAGCTATCACGAGATATGTATAAACCGAGTATTTTATTTCAAAAGCACGACTATTGACAACTACGTCAACCCAAGAATTTTCCTAAACTATAATAGTAAACCATTATATATATATGAATACACTTATCGGAAACCAAGTTTTAACGATATGTATATATATACATAAACTTATTTTTCAAATAAATTCAAATAGATATATCTTTAACACTCATCTTGATATTTTTTTTGGACACTCTATTATATTGAAATGTGTATTTCTTATATATGCACTTTACATATATCGATATATAAAACATTTCTCATTCACCAAACGTCACATCTTCGCATTGCTTTTACCATACGACTTTTAGCCGAGATATTTACATTTCGGTATCATTTTCAAAACAAATTATATACGCCGAAACATACTTAAAATGGTATTTTCAAACTTAGTAACGACACACGAACAACAACAATGAGAACAACAACACAACATGTAAATAAAGTAAGTAGACTTTATTTAGCTTGGAATCAAAGACTGAGATTTGCCGCACTAATTTAGGTTGCGTGTTGGAGCTACTTGTTACTTCATCTCTTTGTGCTTTATTCACCGAACTGCAAAGGTGAGTTTATAGCCCCACTTTTACTCTTATTTACTTGTTTTATAAAACTTCGGGGTGAGAAACATGCAAAACTCTTTTTGGACCTAAAACTGAAAACACTATTACGTGAAACAACCTTGAATCCCAACTATGCTACCGTTAGTTCCCTTTGGGGAGGCGCGATTGTTATGAATAGATATATTGGGGATGACACCCCCGTTCGAGTTTGACCGGATAGCAAACGCGTCATATATCATATCGTATTGATTGAGTGTCTCGGAAATACACTTGTCGGGCTTTTATTTATCATGCTTCTAGATGCATGCACACATCCTAAGTTTCGGTCGCATGAACTTGGTACTAGCGTAATAGCCTTTTTGCATATAGTGTCATTCACGGAGATGCTATATGTGCAACTGTGGTCCAACTTGATTTCTTAAACTTAAACCTATGAACTCACCAACCTTTCATGTTGACATTTAAGCATGTTTTCTCGTGTTTATTACTTGGCGTGGGCAATGGCAAAGGCATTCGTTGAAGACGGCATCCAAAGTGTTTTCAAACATTTTAACACAACTTTTAATGGGACAACATATATTTTATGGGCTTTACTTCGCACTTTGAAAAAATGATGTAAAACTATTTCTTAAATTAATATATCTTTTGAAAATGGAATAAAATTTCCATTCTTTATTACCTTGTGTTGTGTATATTGATTTAGTAGCACCCTATGAGCCGAACGCCCGCTATGAAATTTTGGGGTGTTACAGATTGGTATTCGAGCCAAGGTTATAGAGAATTAGGTATTTTCAAAACCTAAACTATAACCAAATTTTTCCTAAAACACTTCAACGCCGCCACAACCGCCGATGTCCGCCATGCCTTGCCTCATCAAGTTACACGATGTAGTCGTGCTATGTTTTATCGCTATATTTTAGGTTCGTATAAGCTCTCATTCGAATTAAATTAATTATTTCTCAAAATCATTATGTTTCTTAATTAACTCATATTTAAACTTTAAAGTCGTTTTGTTTGATTGGGTGCAAGTTTAAATGAGAATAATATTGATGTAACAAACCGAATGAGATTAAGGAATAATTAACTTAAGGAGAGTGTAGAGTAGACTACGAATGCTTATAATTGTTACCTCTCTATGTTAAACTGCTTAACATGCCCACTATTACAATATCGCACTATGCTATGCCTCTAATTGCTTATATGTTATTTCTTTATGAAACATACAACTACTTGATTATATTATTTTCACCCACATATTTAAAACCACCTCTGTCATTAATCACATCCTTTTATTTCACTCATACGTTCTATTTTCCTTACCCTCATACGACACCATTCCTTCTATTCTAAACTCAATTATCGTCCTCTCTTGTATCATAGAAGATGGCTAGGAGAAAGCCAACAAGAATCACCCGTGGCCGACTCGCCGCTACTCCCACTCCTATTTGCTCTCACGGGCTCACCGAAACCCACCGCTATGGATCAAGCTATGATTGATCAATTGGTCAACGAGCGATATGGCGCTAGCTTAGCTGCGATCAATTCGAACAACTCAACCACCGAGGCCGGAAATTCTAGGCCTCATCGGTAACAAACGCGGTCGCACGCATAATGAGTTCCATAACCGTATGACTACGGTTATAATGGAAAAGAGGGAGCTGTTGTTTTGACCCGATGGCTTGAAAACTGGAAACTGTGTTTAGGATCCGCAACCATGAAGATGAAGATAGGGTGAAGTTTGCTTCGTTCACTTTTCAAGAGGTTGCCTTAACTTGGTGGAATAATTACCTCAAGTCTGCAGGCATTGATGCTACTTATGCCATGCCTTGGGAAGAATTCAAGGATATGGTGCTCAAGAAATATTGCCCTCGCAACGAGGTCAAGAAGTTGGAGGCTGAATTCTGGAACCTCAAGGTGAAGGGCACTGATATGGCATTCTACAACCAACGCTTCCAAGAGTTAGCCTTGCTATGCCCGAGATGGTTCGAACCGAGGCTCGCTGATGAAGCGATACATCGGAGGGCTACCCATCTATCAAAGGAAATGTGACTACCTCCAATGTCGCCGACCTTCATGAGACTATTGAAGTGTCAAACAAGTTGATGGATCAAGTGATGGAGGATGCACAGGCGGTGGAGAACAACAAACGAAAGTGGAATGATAACCCAAGAACAACACCAACAACAATCAAAACAAGAGGCAAGAAGTAGCTAAGGACCGCTCTGGAAGCGTAAGAGAAGAAGGGCTATGAAGGAAGCACCCTTGTGCAACCGTTGTAAACTCCACCACAAAGGGTCGATGTAACGTGAAATGTCGCAACTGCAAGAAGATTGGGCACATGGCCAAAGACTACAAGTCAAAGGATCTTGCTAACATAACTTGCTTCGGGTGTGGAGAACGAGGACACTACAATAGTGAGTGTCCCAATCCAAGGGATCAGAATGGAAACACCCAGATTGAACCAGCCCGAGGAAGACCTTATTTCCTTGAAGAAAAAGAAGAGCTTCAAGATCAACTTCAACACTATCTAAACTGACGACAACAAAGAAATTCTCCGCCCTTTTAGAATGCATTCCTTTAAGTTTCTTATCTATTGTACTCTTTTATGTAACCGCGTTGTATTCCGAATATTCCGCTTAATGAATCCTTTATCTTTTGTTTACTTATTGCCTCATGTTATTAAATCTTCCTTGAACGACTAGCCTCTTTTCCCACGTCACATTTTATGAGTATATATACTCACGTCTCGTCACCGTATCGACCTCGATGATTCCTCATAACTTAAACCACGAGGACGTGGTTTCTTTTAAGGGTAGGTATCAGAACCACTCGTAAATTTCCTACCGATTTTTCGCGACTATATTTTTTTTCTTTTCTTTTCTTTCTCTTCAATCTATAATCACGACAAGTTACGACTTAAATATAAAAATGAACTATAAAAACCAACGACATTACTTTCATATCAATCTTTCAAAACGTGTCCGAAAATATAAATTTTACATTTATCTTGTTTCGGGACATTACGTTTGTGATTCGAACAGCGAGATACTAAATACACCTAATATCAAATAAATGCACAAAGTAAAAACTAAATACAAGTAACAAATAATAAAAACTAAAAATAAGCCCAAACATTACCCCTCACAAACCCACGCCCACCCCTTATATATCCTATCTTTTTCTGTTTTCCTCAGAAACCAGCACCTCTCCCCCTTCTTCGTCTCTCTCTCTACCTTCACCCGTCTCACGCTCCTCTATCTCTCCTCAAATGATAAACCCTCCAATACTACTTCTCCCACCTTCAAAGTCAACCTCACCCAAAATCATTAAACTCTACTCTTGGCCTATTCCATGGAAGAGACGACAAGGAATCAAAGGTCCCCCACTTATAAATTTAAAAGGAATTCTATTATAACTTCTAAAAACGGATTACAATAAGATGGCGGTGCAAGCAGCAACAAGTCGTGTCAAGAACCCCTTTTGAATAAGAAACCAATTCTACTAAAATGAAATTTTGTGACTTAGGGTCATAAAATTACTTTGCACAACCCGTTGAACCCTAGTCAAAACTCCACAATGCCGAAAATTACTTTGCACAACCACTTATTCCCTTGTCACGGTGGGTCACGGCTAAAGAAAAACCAAGGAGACCATGTGAAGACCTGCAAGCTATCGGTAATATTACTCGAAGAGGATCCTTATCATCTTCAATACCAAGAAAGAATTGAGCAAGACTTCCTAGATGTATATCTATAAATAGGTTCGAGTTTCACAGCTTCATCACTTCATCTCACCAACAATTCAAAAATTAGGGTTCATAGAATCTAAGGGGTTTTTAAAATTAGGTTAGGGGTTTTGTTATTGGATGCATAAGGAAGATTTCCCAAGTGTTTAATTACTTCAATTCGTCCCGAGCTTCTCTAATCTGAGCGATTGGTGTTCGATAATCAACCATCTTGACCCACCGATTATTATTTGTAAGAATCGTCATTTCTTTGTGTTTAAAATCTAAATTGTTAATTGATTTTATTTTGGTATTTTCGTTTAATTTCAATTGAATTAGATGGGTAAGATTAAAAGGAAATATTCTTGTTGTTGTTGTTAATGTTGTTAATGTTGTTGTTAACTTATTTTATTTTGGTATTAAGTTAACAAGATACTGATAAAAACTCAAAGAATTGACTCAAGTGAAAAGTACATATTTGATTTTTGTTGTTTACTTTACTAATTAATCTGCTTCTAAACTCATAAGACTAAAATGATGTTGAGAGAATGTGGTGCTATATTGCGTCGAGATTGAGCTTGGGTCAAGACCCACTCAAGACAGTATAATATGTTTGGTTATAATTCTATTTGAGTCATCTAGTACAAATTTCAAAAGAGTAATAACTTATTTGTCTAACCTTTAAAAAAAATATGATTAGTTTCTTTTGGATTGCCGAGCTACTGTTTGGAGTAAAACCAAACAGTGAGTCACTTTAATCTTACTTAGCTTTCTTCAAAATTACAAATTCTAAAGATTAGAATTGCTATTACTTGGGGTTGTTTTGAAATTGGACTGTGTTGGTATTGATTTTTTTTAGGCCATCAAGTAACAAATTCAAAATATTATTAACACAGTTGCCTAACTCTAGCTTGTTAGATTTGGTTTTAAACGGCCACCAAGGCGCGTTTAGTCGAACGTAAACTCGAGTTGATATAAAGTTTACAACAATTTTATACATATTTCACAAGTAAAGAAATAAATGGGCAATTTTTATTAGTAACATTTTTGATAAATAATAATCTATAATATATCTTTACGACTGCCTTTCCGTCACTCACAAATTGATATAAATTTTACGATACACTTTATACTTTTGTCACACTTAAAGAAATAAATAACATCTTATTAGAGCATTTTTGATAAATAAAATCTATTATATAGATTTAGCTATCACGAGATATGTATAAACCGAGTATTTTATTTCAAAAGCACGACTATTGACAACTACGCCAACCCAAGAATTTTCCAAAACTATAATAGTAAACCATTATATATATATTAATACACTTATCGAAACCAAGTTTTAACGATATGTATATATATGCATAAACTTATTTTTCAAATAAATTCAAATAGATATATCTTTAACACTCATCTTGATATTTTTTTGGACACTCTATTATATTGAAATGTATATTTCTTATATATGCACTTTACATATATCGGTATATAAAACATTTCTCATTGACCAAACGTCACATCTTCGCATTGCTTTTACCATACGACTTTTAGCCGAGATATTTACATTTCGGTATCGTTTTCAAAACAAGTTATATACGCCGAAACATACTCAAAATGGTATTTTCAAACTTAGTAACGACACACGAACAACAACAATGAGAACAACAACACAACATGTAAATAAAGTAAGTAGACTTTATTTAGCTTGGAATCAAAGACTGAGATTTGCCGCACTAATTTAGGTTGCGTGTTGGAGCTACTTGTTACTTCATCTCTTTGTGCTTTGTTCACCGAACTGCAAAGGTGAGTTTATAGCCCCACTTTTACTCTTATTTACTTGTTTTATAAAACTTCAAAGTAGAAACATGCAAAACTCTTTTGGACCCGAAACCGAAAACACTATTACGTGAAACAACCTTGAATCCCAACTATGCTACCGTTAGTTCCCTTTGGGAGGCACGATTGTTATGAATAGATCTATTGGGATGACACCCGCTCGAGTTTGACCGATAGGCAAACGCCAGCGATATTATATTGTATTGATTGAGTGTACCGAAATACACTTGCCGGGATTTTATTTATCATGCTTTAGATGCATGCACACCGTCGTAGTTTCAACGCATGAAATTGGTACTAGCTTAATAGCCTTTTGCATATAGTGCCATTCACGGAGATGCTATATGTGCAACTGTGGTCCAACTTGATTTCTTAAACTTAAACCTATGAACTCACCAACCTTGTGTTGACATTTTAGCATGTTTTTCGTGTTTATTACTTGGCGTGGGCAATGGCAAAGGCATTCGTTGAAGACCGGCATCCAAAGTGTTTCCAAACATTTTAACACAACTTTTAATGGGACAACATATATTTTTATGGTCTTTACTTCCGCACTTTGAAACAATGATGTAAAACTATTTCTTAAATTAATGTATCTTTTGAAAATGGAATAAAATTTCCATTCTTAATTACCTTGTGTTGTGTATATTGATTTAGTAGCACCCCATGACCCGAACGCTTCCGCTGTGAAATTTTGGGGGTGTTACAAATCGTGCTTTAAATCAACACTAATGGTGGCGTTAGATCTTCTAAGAAAAGGACCAACAAACAGTTATTGAAGATTTTCGAACCCAAGCCGTCAACTAGAATCATGTAAAAAGTGATTCAAGGGTTTATGTTTATGTGGTCTAGGTGAAAAAAATAAAGAAAGCAAAGTGAAAAAAAGAAGGGGGAGAAATCCCGCTCAAAAGGGAAAAGTTAAAACAAATAAAGCCGGGTCTTTATTTTAAAACAGGGCTCTATTTTGTGGCCAAATTAGACCCCGGTTTTTTCATTTCATAACCGGGCATTGTGCCTTTGTTTTTGACGGACACCTTTATAAAGCCCTCTTTCCTATTAACAGGGCTCTATTAGGGAGGGCTTTATTTCATATTTTGTAGTAGTGTGAGAAAAGTGAGTTTATAAGTCAAAAAATTTCTGTACCAACTACCAAGGTACCTAGCTATCTGACCAATCTTCAAACCCAAACACTCCTTTAAAGATAGCTACCATTTAATAACCAAAGACTTCCAAATCTAATCTTTCCAAAACACTCCTAAGACCTGAACAAAGTAAGTGACAACATAGGGCTTTACCTTTCCAAAACCCGGTATTAGCAGTTCAAAGATGCAACCTGTATGTGATCACGAGTATCAAACATTAGTCATCCATACCTGATTGGTTTCAGCCAGTGGTTTCATTAATATACATAGGCTCAAATGTGGGCTTGTTCCGCCTGTTTATGATCTCAAATCTGTCGAAAATAAGAATACAGAAATATGTAAGCCAAAGATCAAAGAGCATTTTAACATCACATAAAGCACCTGTATATATACATAACTCCTTGGCCGATTACAAACTCATTTTTCTGGATTTTTACATACTTTCGAGTTAAAAAGTAAAAAGTGCTACCTCATGGTCAAAACAACGTTCCAAATCATATGTAGCAACGTTACCTTTTCCCCTTAATTATGTTAGACATTTCATCAAACACCTTAGGTGCAGCCAATTTAACATTAAGAAGTGTAACAAAACCTAAGTCATTCCTGATATGATTATAACCCTAACACATGATAAAATCTGAACCACAACTAAAGCTTATGTTAGTGGATGGCATGATTAAAGTTATAAGTGGAGGATAGAAAACAGGTTATTCTTATGTTATAAGTGCAGTCTTCCCTACCCCAACTCATCTTTAAAGTCATTCCTGATATGATTATACGTAGAAATTGTCTTGCTCAACCCGGCTATAAAAAGCCAATACTTATTCTTATGAAATCAAGTAAATTTCAAAAAATGAATTCACCACAAGCAATAATTCACTTATCATCTTCCTCTCTTATTTCTTTTCTCTTTTTCAGTCTGGTGATAACATGTCTTACTTCCGCCACTGTCTCCGCTTCATATGGCGGTAACGAGACTGATTATCACGCGTTGTTGTCATTTAAATCAAAGATCACCCATGATCCATGCCACGTTCTAACCTCGTGGAACCATTCCTTTCATTTCTGTGACTGGAGTGGTATTTCATGTGGAAAACGGCACAAACGAGTGACTGCTTTACGACTCGATTCGCAAGGCTTGGAAGGCTCGTTGTCTCCTCATGTAGGAAACCTCAGCTTCCTCCATAAGCTTGGTCTTTGGAGCAACAGCTTTCAAGGAACCATTCCTCATGAACTTAGTCATCTATCGCGGCTACGTATTCTTTATCTTCATGATAACAAATTCAGTGGAGTCATTCCAACAAACTTGTCTGGTTGTTCTAACCTCGAAGAGCTTTCGCTCGGTGGAAATAAGCTAGCTGGAAGCATACCCAAGGAGATGAGTTTACTCTTGAAACTTTCTCTTCTTGCAATTCACAACAATAAGTTAACAGGTGGAATCCCACCTTTCTTGGG
This sequence comes from Chrysanthemum lavandulifolium, assembly GCA_022545495.1. Taxonomy (NCBI): domain Eukaryota; kingdom Viridiplantae; phylum Streptophyta; class Magnoliopsida; order Asterales; family Asteraceae; genus Chrysanthemum; species Chrysanthemum lavandulifolium. The sequence continues at coordinate 585,626 of CM040241.1, forward strand.
GAATATTACATCAATGGAAGTATTCTCTGCTCGCAGAAACCCGTTGGGTGGGAGCATTCCAGATACCCTGGGTCAATGGAAAAGCTTGACGGCATTTCACTCTGGTAGCTGCAACTTATATGGAAGCATCCCTCATTCCATTTTCAACCTCTCACTCCTAGTTAATTTTTCCTCAGCTGATAATCACCTCACTGGAACTCTTCCTTCAGAAATGGGTAATCAGCTCCCAAATCTTGAGTTCCTTCAGTTAAGGGATAATGAACTGACAGGAGTTCTTCCACCTTCTCTTTCTAATTGTTCTAAATTAGGACTTCTTGAAATGGGTAACAATAGTTTTAGTGGGAAGTTGACAATCAATTTTTCAAAACAAAGAGATATTAATTTTATTTCCTTACATGATAACAACTTCCATGGACGCGGAGAAGCTAATGACATGAGGTTTGTTGATTCTTTGAAAAACTGCACCAGATTAGTAAACTTGGATCTTCATGCTTGCAACCTTATAGGAGTGCTTCCGATATCAATAGGTAATCTCTCTGATCAACTCAGCTCTCTATATTTAGGAGACAATCAATTATTTGGAAGCCTCCCTTCAAGTATAGGTAGTCTAGTTGGTTTGACCATTTTAGATTTAGGAAATAGTAGATTCAAAGGAAAAATCCCCACTACCATTGGTAAACTTCAAAAGCTAAAAGTTCTAGATCTAGATAGGAATCAATTTTCAGGGCCTATCCCTGATGTCATCGGGAACTTATCATTCTTGACTGAACTTTATTTATATTCCAACAAATTAGAAGGCCATGTTCCATCAAGCCTTGGGAATTGTAAACACCTTAATGGGTTAGAACTTGCAGACAATAGACTTAGTGGTCAAATACCCAAGCAACTTCTTCAACTTCCATCACTAACTTATTTTTTAAATCTTTCTCGAAACAACCTGTCTGGTTCAATTCCATCAGAGATTAAAGATCTCAAGATGTTGAGCGAGCTCGATTTATCTTATAATAATTTTTCAGGCACCATTACTAGTAGCCTCGGTGAGTGCAATAGCCTTACAACATTAAACCTAAGAGGTAACAGACATCAAGGCGTAATACCATCTTCATTCAGTTCCTTGGGAGGATTGGGGGTACTCGACATTTCTGAAAATAATTTATCAGGTAGAATTCCACAATTTTTAGGCAAATGGAAATCCTTAGAGTATTTGAACCTATCCTTTAATGATTTTGAGGGTGAAGTACCTCATCAGGAGTGTTTACCAATGCAAGCACATTTTCGGTTTTGGGGAACCATAAGCTTTGTGGTGGTTTGGTTACACTTGAGTTACCCAAATGCAAGGAGACGGGTAGTAAAAAAAAAAGGTTTCCTTTCTTCATAATAGTCATCTTGATTGCAGTCACGTTGCTCGTCGTATTATGTTGTGTGTATCTTTTGTGTAAGAAGAAACGCAACAGTCAACCATCTCAATCATCAGGGAGTGAACGGTTCATGAAAGTTTCATACCATCAACTTCTCAAGGCTACCCATGGCTTCTCTGCAGCAAATTTGATTGGGAGGGTGGGTTTAGCTCGGTTTACAAAGGAATCCTCGATTCTAATCATAATAAACCTGTTGCAGTCAAAGTTTTGCATCTTCAAAATAAAGGAGCTCACAAAAGTTTTCTAGCGAGAATGTGAAGCATGGCAGAATATTCGACACCGTAATCTGTTGAAGATAATAACTTCATGTTCAAGTACTGATTTCCAAGGCAATGATTTTAAAGCTCTGGTTTACGAGCTTATGCCCAATGGAAGTGTACACAACTGGCTTCATTCAAGTGCAAATACATCGAAACTGAACCTTCTTCAACGAATAAACATTCTCAGAGATGTTGCCACCGCACTTGATTATCGTCACAACCGCTGCCAAACCACGATTGTTCACGGTGACTTGAAGCCTAGTAAAATTCTACTTGATGATGATATGGTGGCTCATGTTGGAGACTTTGGTTTAGCTCGACTACTTGGTACAGACTTAAACCAAAACAACTCAACCGGGGTTAAAGGAACAATTGGTTATGCACCTCCAGGTAGTATTCCATAATGCTTACATTTACTTACAAATTACTGTTTGTAACTTAAGTAACTGTTTTAAATCAGTGAGTATGGTCTCGGAGCGAGATGACAAGTTTTGGGGATGTCTATAGTTTTGGAATATTATTACTAGAGGTGATGACCGGGAAAAATTCCAAAAGATGACATGTTCAACGACGGACTTAGCCTTCATAAATTTGCTTACATGGCATTATCGGATCATGTAATTGATGTTATTGATGATGATGCAATTGTGTTGCAAAGTACGGAAGCAAATGCAAAGAAAGTGGAAGAATGTTTGGTTGCAGTTATCAAGATTGGAGTATCGTGCTCTGTGGATTCCCCACCACAACGTATGAAAATTGAAAGTGTTGTCAACGAGTTGCAGCGCATTCTCGATGTGCTTCAAAATATATAAGGTACTCTGTTCTCCCATTTTGTAGAATCTGATTTTACACGAGTTTGTTAATAAATCATCACTAACTTGGTTTTATTTTTGTATGCTTTCAGATCTGATACCAAGCTTTCTTGGTGAAATTTGAAAGTAAGTGCAGCAAGGAGGTGTGCATGTCGTAGTTATATAAACGTTACTTTGTCAAATATGTTTGTAAATGTGTTTTAATTTTCCTGTTGCATAAGTATTGTAAGAGACGTAAGGGTGCATTTACATTCCTGATGACTTATCATATGTATCAACCATGTTTATGATCAAGTGTGTCTATTTGAATGAGAAAGTCTGTTGGTTACATCACTGGATCCTTTCATGGGGGCAAAGTTCGTTAGGTCTTTCGGGTTAAAATGTTTTTATAAAAAAAGTTCAAATAGATCTAACCCTTGACATCTTAGTGTATCTGCATAGTGAATATTGTTGATAGTTGTAGTTAGATTACACTAACTTAGCTAAATTTAGGTCTTGTAGTTTGTTTACTATTAGGCCCGGCACCTGTTACCGTCTTTTTACCGAAAACGCTGTACAAAAAGAAATGCTTCGACAACCCCATCCCAGAAATCTGGAGGGTGAATCTGGGAACGTTCTTTTGCTTTTGAAGTAGTGAAAATCGAAAATTTACTTGATTTCGAGTTCATGGACCCGCCACCTAAACTTAACATTCTTAACTACATGTATCAACTATGGATATTGGAACAAGTGAAAGCTCTTGGACCCACTGAAAGGCTCAGGATGTGAGTTATCAGTTACTCGCCATCTTGAAAAGCTCATGATCCGCTGACATCATGTGGGTCGAATTGGAACGTCATCAGAAAAGCGATATGCTCAGTTACTTCCATAACGCTGCAAAACGTAAAGGGATCATGATACATAAGTATTAGGAACCGGATGTCATGCCATATGCAACGGACCTCAGCTTTATGTTGCAACATCTTGGATGTTATGGCTGCTCTTTGAATAAATATTCGTAAGGGTGGGAAAATGGACGGGTCTAGCGCTTGTGTAACGGGTCAAAAGGAATGGACTGTCCTATACTTTTTTAATCTGAGAACAATTCATATGTTGAATATGGACTGTCCTATACTTTGAAATATTGCTTCATTTGGCCCAAATGGGTGCAAAAGGACTGGAAGATTAAATTTCTTTGTGCAATAACTTAATGGTTTGTATAACATAATGCAAATTATATGACGTATGAGAAAGAACTGATATCGTGCACCGAAAAGGTTTGTACAACATATTGTTAGATGCCTTTCGATCAAAACTGGTTTTTATCTTGTGGTGTGTTTGGAACAGAAAACACAAGTGCAGAAAAGGGTGTTTGCGACAGTAATTTTGTAACAGAAAAGCAGAAACAAATATGCTATATAACCAGAATCTATACACTAATTGAACTTGTATTGAATGATGAATTGTTTACAGACTTTGATCCTATTTATACTACATGAGTCGGCACCAATGAACAAGGGGTATACCGATTCTATAAAAGTAATCGACACAACCTAATCTAAACGTTAGAACCTGTAACCGTCATACCCTAACTAACTAAACGACCCATATTGACCCAGCCCATAACCCAAGTGTTTACAGGCTTTACATATTACAGAACATAAAAACAATAAATACTATTTGGAAACAAGGATGGGTTAGGTAATGGGTCAAAACAGGATCAGGTTGAAATGTATCACTTTTAGTAGTGGTTGAAACTGGACACTCAAGAATATGGTGTATGTGGATTCATTACTGTAGGTTCATCATTGTGAGTAATAATATCAGTTTGTTTTGGTTTCTTACCATACATATTTCTACCATCCATTTTTCCAATTCATTTTTTTGTTGTTATAGTATAAAACCAAATACATGCTTAAACCAGTTGCATAAAATATCAGCTTTACCTCAGCCAGACACTCTCGCTAAAAGTACATATTAGAAAAGTTATACCGCACCCGGTCAGAGTTCGTTCAAGTGTATTGGGTGTATAGGACTGTAATCTATTCCGAACAAAGACCAAGCCATGAATTTACCACAAACTTTAGACTAATCGTTTAAAGACTCGTGAATGGCCTAAATGAGCATGGTTCAATGGACTATACCAAAACAAATAGGCGCTGAACCAAATGGATTTGCTCTCATAGTATCAGCATTAGTTAGCAAAAAGAAAGTCGCTGACTTGGGAGAGAGTACTCCAATCTATTTTAAAAGACTGCCAAGTAAAAAAGTAGAAACCGTAAATGGGGACTGCTGATGAATTCAAGACTAGTCAACCGTTGCAGGATCTCATCCTGGTCCAACAAGCACACACAAACAACCGACACCTATTTAAGATGGGCAATTGACTTCAAATCATATTAATACACCTATTTAAGATGGGCAATGATAAGTATCTAATAAATAAGACGACACACAGTTGAAAAGGTTCAGCACCTTGTAAGAAGACTTAGCCCAGCAACTCACTGGGTGACACATGCATGTAAATGTAAAAAATCTCTTAAAGACCACACACCGCGATTTTTATATGCTACAATATGACAACACAAATCACAAAGCAAGGTAACTCGATAACTGCAGCAACAGGAAGGCGAAGACGACGACATGGCTGACTTTCAGACCCATACTGAGCAACAGCTGGACAACTCTGGACCTTCTTAAACATGTCCTAGTACTCACTGGAACAGTAGATATATAAACACATTAATAAAAAATAGGCGGATGACCATGTGCTTCATTATAGCATAATTCACAGCAAGATAATAAACAAACGAGAAAGTAAATCGTTAAAGAAAGAAATTGACCAGAAAGTATTTCCGCTTTACATTCATGGGGACTGTAAGCATGCAAAAACATAACTTAATAAAACATTTGACAAGAACAATACAGACCTGATCATTGTTTTCTTCTTCTGTAGGGGAATTCTGGGATTCTAATGGTTTGTCTGCACCACAGTTCTGTCGGTTACATTTGGTCCTAAAAGGATAGTTTATGTTGTTACATTTGTCACACTTCCAGCTCCCTTCTGGCATATCCGCTTCTGAAACAAAATACGATACATATATAAGATTCAGACTCGAGAGTCACTAACAAGTAACCAAATATATATACTTACTGGAACCTGATTTAGGTGAGTTGATTTTCCTCATGTTACAGACTTTTCTGAAGGAGAAATTGACATTTCCACATTTTGGGCATTCCCAGTCATTTTCTCGTGTTCCATCAGTAAGAAGCAAGTGAAACAATGAAAAACAGATCATAAATTACAATCATCTGCTAGTCTGTGTAGCAGTATATGAATAAGTTATATATAACACACCTTTCTTTTGAGATGGCTCTTCTGGAAAGAATCCAGGCCGTGGTCCCTATAAAAATTCAAAAATCAAACGATCGATCAATATAGCATCACATGTTTATATACATGTTGTTAACATAGGGAGTAGGTGAACGAATAATCAAATTTACTCGTCGCAATTAGAGGGTGTTTGTTGCGGCTTATATTGCCGGATTCTAGCTTTATTTGGTTTTAGGCTTATATTTCATAAGCTCACTTTTTGTGGATTATTTTGAAACTTTTTGGCTTATATAAGTGACCTTATGAAACGTAACCCTAAAACCAAATAAGTCATAAGCCGGCAATATAACCCGAAACAAACAACCCCTTAGTTGATTGATATAACAAAATTCAGACATACCATGGCAGCCTGAGAAATGGGCAACCGCAAACAGAAATGTTCCATCAGCTGAGGTAAACCATACAACGCGCCAGCAAGATGTCACATAGTAGCAGGTAGCGGTGTTACTCGGGTCGGGTCAAACCGGGTCGAGGCTAAAATAACATACCTGAACCCGACCTTATTTGAACTCAGGTTAGTTGGGTTCGGGTCCACTCGGTTCGGTGCTATTCGGGTTTGAGCCAACCCGAATATGAGTAAAATGGTCATAAAATTGCCTATTTATCTAATTTAGATAGATAATTTATAAAATAAATATATTTATAAAAAATAAAAATAAAACCCCAAGTTAGCCAAAAATATCTAACCCGATATACAACCTTATTTAGCATCCGGTTGACCCAAACAACCCGAATAAGATTATTGAACAAAATAAGTATCGAATACCATAACTTCTAAACAACACACGGTAAACAATAAAAGGCCAAAATACCCAAATAAAACACATACCAGTTCCTATCATGGGCACAACTGAATAAGCAGGTGTGGCAGAGTTTTGCAAAGGACAGGATGGTAAGGGTTCCCTCCAGGCAGACGGCTGTTGTAGTTTAATGATAAGCGGAACCATCATAAGGAGGCATAGATGTTCCATTAAACAGAGATGCAGCATAAGGTGTTACACCCATATACATTGAAGAGGGTGCACCGGAACCAGCGTAAGAAGACGAGGAGTAGACTTGTGGGGTCGGCATTTGCCTTGGAGCATATTTCTGTAAAACGAGTGGGAGACTTATCTTGTAAACGCTAATTTCTTAAAGCCAAAAACGATAGCTACTGCGATATGTGTGCAACTTATCGAGTTATGATCAGCTGGTCTTGGCTGTACAGATGGCGCATATTGCAAGTTGTCCGAAAAGAAAAATTGACATTCCCACAGCTAGGACGGGTCTAGTCGCTTTCTCTCGACCACCTAATCATAATCACCACAAATTAATACCACATAATACAATTCCATACTTTGTTGTGACATGCAAGAATAAATCGTCTAAGGAGTAAGTGCCATCTCATAAAAATTATATTTATAGGTCCCTATCTAAAGTCACAAGAAAACAAATTTTATGCACAACTATTTAAAGGCTTTAGAAAAATGTAAAGCTTTAGGGTGTATTTTGGAGCTCAAACAAATAGAAACTAATCTGGGGCTTAGTTTTAGGATTATGAGCTTATTTGACTATGCTTAAATCTCATACGCCCATATTTTCCAGCTTATTTACAGACTTGTGAACTTATTATTACTTAAAGATGGAAGATAAGCTGATCATAAGCTAGAAAAAAGCCGGATAAAGGTGAGCTTATGAGATATAACCCGAACCAAATAAGATCATAAGCCCAAAATAAGATTAAACAACGACCCCTAAGTTCAATGATATAGATAAAAGCACTTCATAGACCATCGCTTTTATCTATATCAGTAAGGGTGCACTACAAGAAAAAGTGCTTATAGTGACCAAAATTTAGTGCCGACTTTTTTTTTGGTCACTATTTTGGCAAAATAGTGACCATATAGCACATGGACACTAATATTTGGTCATCTATAAATAGTTAGTCACCAAGCTCAAAAGTGGTCATTAATTTCGTCACTATAAATAAGCGATATTTTTTGGTATAAAAAAGTGACCAACATTAGTGGTCACTAAATTTTTAAAAAGTTAATGGCGAAAAATGTTTGTTTAAGCTTGTATGCAACTTATTAGCTTATTATTGTTTCAACTTATATTTCATAAGCCATAATTTTTCAGCTTGTTTTAAAATTTGTTTATAATTTGAGACAAAAGGTAAATTTCTTGCTTTTTGCAGAATTTTGTTTATAATTTGAGTCTTTGAGACAATCTTAAGTTTTTAAAATTTGTTTCTATTCAAAGCCTCATAACAAAAGATAAATATCTTGCTACATATAAAAATTATCACAGGCCATTAATTTTAAAACCACTCCCATCAAAATATTAAAAATACGCGGATCTTTTGACCCGACCCAACCTGATTCATCTCACAATTATTTAACCAAATCACACACTCCTATCACACTCTTTTCAACATATCACACACTCCTATCACACGCTCTTTTCAAATCGATCGGATGAGGTGGTTTTAGGTTGTTAGGGTTCCTATCACACTCTTTTCAAATCGATCGGATGAGGTGGTTTCAAGTGGTTAGGGTTCCGAATTAGGTGGTTTGAGGTGGTTTCAGGTGGTTAGCGTTCGATTCATCTATTTGATCGGTACAAACTTATTCTCTTTGAGATTATTTTTAATTATTCAAAGTTAAAATGCAGCTTATTAAAATGAATACAAGGTGCTCGATGAAATGCTCATGTGAAAAATGAATTTGCTAGTGGCAGTTATGTGTTTATTGTACCAGTTGATATTGAATACTGCTGTCTCGGTTGTCGAATAGATGTTTCAGTTGGCTTTAATTCATCTCGTAATGATTAATGAATAATACGAATGATATGTTTAGGTATATATTTAATAAACGAAGCAGTTTGTTAGGCGAAATGTTTATAGGTTTCAAATCATTAGTTTAGACTCATAATTTTAAACAGTAGGTGGTGTTGTTGTGCTAGTGAGATACGGATGTTAAGTTTTTCACTGAAGTTAACAGCTTGAGACACTAAAGAAATGAAGCAATTTGGCTATCTAGTAAACATACAATTAGAGATATAGTTAACAGCTTTTGGAATTCGGAGACACTGAAGTTGAAGTTTAGGAATTGTGTGATATGTTTATTTGTAGCGAATTAATTGTTTTAGGTTTTAAGTCGGTTCTGTTATGATGTCTACGTGTTACATATAGTTTTGCGCTGAAGTTTATCTAAGTGTCGGTAAGCCCCCAAAGGCTTCCCCTTGGATATATTCTGCCATATTGTCAACAATAGTTAAGCACTGGATCAGATTATCATACGTAACATTTTCAGTAGCATTCGAAACCAAAGTTCACTGCTACTAGTTGATGCAGCATGGTTTCTAATCAACTTAGCAATTTTAAATTGAAAATAGAGAAGTTGTTTTATAACCTTTCCTCTATGCCAACTTATAATCCCAGTTATGCAAAAACAATTATATATAAATGACGTGAACAAACTGTCTTAAGGTTTTAGTTGAGAAAGGTGTATGATGTTGGGTCCAGAATTAGTTATTGGCGCTACGATACCTTCCAAAGAGTAGTAATCCTAAATGTTAATGCAATTAACTTGATGGAAAGTCCGACGGTGAAGCAAACGTAAAATGGTATAATTTGTTCTAGTTGATGGATGCACATTTGTGTCCTAAGTTATGTCGATTAATGTGATGCACGACAGTTTGAGAAAGTCCCTCACTTTGAAGATGATATGCAGAAGAAGTGTAAATTATTATGATATGTTTATTTGTAGGAAGGTATCGAATTGTCTACCTTGTGTACTTGAGGTATGGGTCCACTATTCCGGTGAAGTCATTGAAGAGATATTTAAAAGCTGCGAGAATGTTCGGTTCACCAACTTCGAGATCGTGTTATTGATCGATCTTCTATAGATTAGGTTACATTCGGGCATGGTACCATGTTTTTTGTGGGCTTTGAGCATGACATCAAGTTATTTGGTTTGTGAAGTTTTTAAATGATTAAAGTATCTTTTGAGTTATATACTTATGCATTGGTTATGACAATGATATTAACTTGAAACAGAAAAGGAAGCAAGGAGAAGACGTGACGGCTATCGGAGGATTTCAAATATGTCATTTTTCAACTAAGAAGAATGGAATGATCAATGACAAGGCGGATGAAGTTCCGGTCATTTTCTATTCCTATCTACTTGGCATATTGTTATTAGTGTCGATGCATATGTGGTTGAACAAAATAAGTTGTTTTGTTGTGCAGCGTGTTCCTCTACACCCGCAGAGATTTGTTCTGGCTCTTAGTGGTTAGCTCCCATGTTCCAGATTTAACTTATGTTCTTTGAAAAATTACTGTCTCACTTCTTAAAGGTACATTCGTTTGATATTCATTATTACCTCTTGGGTCATTTTTACAATACCACTTTGCCATGAAAACAATCTCTTTTTAGGAATTTAAGGAATAGAATGGGAGCATCACAAGAAACTGCTACACGCGCAGTGTCACTACCTATGTTGCTTTGTCACGCTCAAGGTATTTGCTTATGGACATGCTATTATTTTGACGAAGCCGTAAGAAAAAAGTCTGCATCATGGTGAGTAGTTTATGTCTGTTTATGTAATGTTTCTATGTTGTTATTGATGTTGTGGTAGAGTACAACTCGGAGAAATCTGCAGATACCATGTATTCTCACCGGATTTCGCTTCTAACATTTCGCCTTACAATTGGTAATTCTTGTTTTCACATTTATGTTAAGGGCGTATTGAAATGTGTATTTATTGGTTGTTTTTCGTTTCGAGCTTGGGCATTACACAAACATAGAAGAGATTAATGATGTTTGCGGATGTAAGATAGAATCATACGATTTGTATGGATGTAAGCAACAAAATTCAATATTCGATTGGTTAAGTCAATTGATGGTTTTATACTACCATACATGTGCTTTTGATGTTTATGTAAACAGTGAAAGGGGTCATGTTCGTTGAATGATGGCAACAGGCTGCACATGACTTGTAAGTTGTATCCATCATGTAGATACTTGTTTTTTATGTAAATTTTTTTAACTTTATAATTTTGTATGCAGATTTTGAAAACGCAGTTATGGAGGCTAAGAATGCCCTTGTGATTCTCTCTTAATCTATAGGGAGTTCTGTTGTACGGACCTCCTGGTACTAGGAAGACCTTGTTGGCCGAGCAGGGCTCAAGATATCGATGGTACCTTTATCGGGTTCTCGTTCCGAACAAGTGCGAAATATATTGGAGAAGGGTCTCGAATGGTGAGAGAAATTTCGTCATGGCGAGTTTGTATACTCGATATATCCGTAATGTCGTTTTTTCGTTCTTAAGTGACACACTATACCTTCTTTGCGTTTACTAATGGATGGTCTTTATGGGTTTTTGTGCGAGAACATGCTCCATCTATCATATTTATGGATGAAATAGGCGATGTCGGATCCGCTTCGTATGGAGTCCGGAAGTGGGAATGGTGACGGTGAAGTGCAAAGAACTATGCTTGAGCTTAATCACCGGACGGATTTGAAGCATCAAACAAAATCAAGGTACTAATCACAATGCTTAACCGGATGAAGTCGTGGACCACCAACCGTTAATAAGTACTTAATTTTTGTTTTCGTTGCTTATGTGTTATGTTGGTATCAATTGATGTACGATTCTTGTATTTAATTTGGAACAAAGAAATATGGATTATGTAGATATAACTAATTTTAGAAATTTCTTGTATTGAATAAATTCTTTTATTTTCTTTGTTTAATTATTGTATTAGTGGTTATTAGCGCTTTTTGCATTTTTTTGCTATATTTTTGAATTAGTGACCACATACGCGTGACTATGTTGCTATGTAGTGGTCATTATTTTTGGTCACTAATTGATCAAAATAGTGACCACTAGTCCGTATAGTGACCAGAATAAGTGACCAAAGAGGTCGTCACAAATTTTAATGACCACTTTTATGTCGTCACAAATTTTAATGACCACTTTTTTGTGGTTACTATTTAGTGACCATATTCATAAGTCATCACTATTACCTTTTGTGACGGACTTTTAGTGACCACGAGTGACCACCCTGGTATGGTCACTAAAACGGCTTAGTGACCAAATATCTACTATTAGTGACCACATTCGTGCTGTCACTAAATGCACTACAAGAAAAAGGGCTTTTGGTGACCACACGAATGTGGTCACTAATAGTAGATATTTGGTCACTAAGCTGATTTAGTGACCATATCAGGGTGGTCACTCGTCGTCACTAAAAGTCGGTCACAAAAGGTCATAGTGATGACTTATGAATATGGTCACTAAATAGTAACCACATAAAAGTGGTCATTAAAATTTGTGACATAGAATTTCGTCACTATTGCGGTCACTAAATAGAATAGTGGTCACTATTTGACCAATTTAGTGACCAAAATAGTGACCACTATAGCAAAATTAATCACCAAAAATATAGTGGTCACAAATTTGTAAAATATGGCAAAAAAAAAGAAATCTGCTTGTAATCACAATACGATTACTAAAATTCAAAATGAAAAAAATTTAGTTCAAAATAGAAATAGAAAATTCATTACATCCACAAAATCTATATTTCTTTATTCAAAACTAAATACAAGAATCGCAATTACTACGTAATTTGTCTATAAGAAACCTTACACGGGTTTCCACCAGAAAGTATGTTGCTCGTTGTAGGTTACCAATGACTTGAAATCAACCAATATAAAGCAAGAGTAATATTATCTACACATTACTTACTAGACCAGTTATTAATCCATCTGACAAACCGCTATTGAAGTTTAAATCTTAGCCCACATATGCGGCGTTGACGTGGAAGGTCATCAATGAGGTCACTGATCACAGAAGGATAGAACTCCCTAATGACATTGGCCTTAAAGTCGAAACCGATATGACACTTAATGTCTTTGTCGATGACAACCGAGGGTCTCTCTTTGAGCTAGTAGATGAGGTAGGATTCACCGAAACTGAAGTCACATCATCCCACATGTACTCGTCTTCTTCTGAGTTCTTACAGCTCCTTTATTAGAGAATTTCTTGCGAGCCTGGATAGTGTCTCTGTACTATTATTGCCAGACGCATACCAAGCCTTTTCAACTCCTTGCGGCAATGCCAGTACAGAGAATACCATCTGAACAGACAACAAAATGACCAACAGAAGTTCACCTATTATATATCAGTACTTACAGAAAATTATAGAACATAGATTGAAGAACCGAGAGTCTGTGGAGTGCAATGGACCTGAATATTAGGGGATTGTCTCAAAATAGCTTATTTTCTAAACTTATTATGAGCTTATTTGAGTTTGGAAAGGTTCATTAGCTCACTTTACCCAGCTTAGATACTTATGCTAATTGAATTCAGCTTAAATACATAAATAAGTACATAAGCTCAGCTCGATAAGCTCATAAGCAGGAAAATTGAGAACAATGTAGAAAAGCTATTGCCTTAACAATTTGTTATTTTATTGTGTAAAGTGCGTAAGTGTTAATGAAAATCAAAAAATTATGGTTTTTTAGAATCAGTTGGTGTCTTTTTCGCTTGAAATACCACAATTTATGCACAATATCCTAAACTTGTCATTTTCGCAAGTCAGTTTCTTTACGGCCAATGATCAAATTTAGAGATGCAAGTACAAAGTTGTTGAAAGAAAGCTAAATTTTAAGGCTTAATATAAGATTACCAAACTACCCCTAACATCGAATTAATGCTTATTTAAGCACAATTATTACTTATAAATCGCACATCCAAACACTATCCAATTAGGTTTGTTTCTATTTTATTTGAGGTACCACTTTGCTAGTTGTAATCTAACACAAGAACAACACATGCACAAAGTTAAGTACTAAATGCAAGAAGAGTTCTCAGTTCTTACCCAATCCACCAGGCAACCTTTGTCTTTGCATAGTGGCGGCCGTCCACTGATAATTTCTAACAGAAGACCAAACACCCTCCTTACCAGCATAGAATGCCATATGGTCTTTATCACTTGAAGATTTCTTCCAAGGGATAATAATAGAAGACTTGTTTTTGCATCTGTGAGCAGTTGTGAGGATGGCAACGAGAAAAAAGGCACCAACCATTACTCCGGCTGTTACTTCTAGAGCTAAAATCCATGCTGGTTTTGAAGAAGAAGACTGCTGATTGTGTCCATTTGTAGTGGGATGGAGCTTCGTCTCTCCGGTTTTAGGTTTAGTTGGTGGAGAACCAGCTGTACACAGAAAAAGTTATATTACTGAACTATTCCTAACTTCGGACTAGAACATGTGATACCATAACCTAACATTCGAACAGACAGTAACAAACTATTTCTATTTTTTTTCTACACTTCCCAATCCTGAGAATGTGCAAGAAAAGTATTCTTGGCTTATTTTTGAAGGCCAAGATACTAGGATTTGGAGAAACCTGAAGGGGTTGACGAAAAAAAAAAGAAATTTGAGAAGAAATGTACATTTACCCCCTAATGTTAACAAAATGTTATTGGTCTTCTGATTCTTTAAATGGTAATAATCAATTCGATGAAACACATCCAAACATACCCTTCGAAACATAAATTACAGACTTGCAAGAAAATAAATATACTATCATTCATTCAACAAACAAATAAAAACATACCACATTGTTTGGGCGTTCGTTGCTTGATATCTTTATTGGTAGGCAGTTCCCTTGAAAGATTTTACTGCACAGATAAATATAAGAATGAGCAATAACAGATAGAGAGCATGCAATAGATTTAATAACGAAGAATGGATAGTTTATATATACCTAGGGAGGTAGCCCAAGCATTTAGGTATGCTCCCAACAAGGAAGTTGTACAAGAAATCTGCCACTTTCAAGGAAGACGAATGACAAAATCCCAATCTCAAAATCCCAATCGTGTCGCATTTGCCGCAAAACCTAAACAAGCACAAGCGTCATATCAGATGTATATACTAGTAAATCAGTGAGGCAGGTGGCAAGTCAGTGAGGCAGACGAATGACAAAATATTAGAGGTAGGTGGCAAGAAAGTGAGGCAGGTTTGCATCCGGGTCGTCAAGGCACCAATAGAAAGAAATTATCTACTCACATTCCTTGCGTGTTGGAAACAAGACCCGTAGCATTGGCTCCTAGAACACCTCCATGCAACTTATTTCTGTCCAACCGAAGCTCTTGAAGGTTCTTAAGGTTACCAAGCTCCTAAGGCAGTTGACCAGTCAACCCATTTAACCTGTGGCTAAGTGCTCATAATGCTGCAGGTCTTTGGCCCAGTTAGGTGCACCGGGGTGAAATGCCTCCTGAGCTATTTGCCTTAGTTGACGTGACGCCTGTTAAGAAAAAGTAAATCTTAAAATTTTAAATCCCAACAAACATTATCATACTAGTAAGTTTGTTAATTACCATCATGGTTGTTTTTTAGGCGAGGACAGTTGGTGATACAAACAATGGGAGAAAGACTTCAGGACGCTCCATGCCTATGTGGTTACATAAAGTTAACAAACTTGTGATAGAAACTTACAAACTTGTAAGTACATATTGTATAGTTTGATCCAACCAAATCCTAAATCCCAAATCCCAACCCAACAATAGCCAGAATGTATCATTCTGCTTCAGCCCTATTGCCCGACACATAGTCTTGGTTGCGGGCAGTAACATGCACGCTCAGTGTAAATTGAAAAAGAATAGAGGCCTGAATTCTCAGATGCAAGGAATGAGTGAATATACCTGCTCAAGAAAAAGTTCAGCCTAAAACTTGTGTCGATTGTATTTGTAAATACCAAGCCTTTATTTTGTACGATATCCAACTTTAATAGTGCAAGGATGTGAAGAAGCTTATCTCGATCAGTGCATTGTATCTAATCACAATAGTACATAAGAGATCACATAAGATAGAATACAATAATAAGAAGTTTCATGTGCAACAAAAAATAGAACGGTATAATTGAGTTGGACAAATAGCTAGATAAACTATAGTTCATACAATCATACCCAATACTGCTACACATTTTTGGGGACGATCTCATCCCCTGCATCACCAAATTTTGGTAAAGTAAGAATATAGGGATTGTGTAGATAAAGCTTCTTCAAACTTTCAACGTCATCACTGAAAAATTTCCAAAACTACGTATGAGTCCAACTGCTTAAACAAATGTCCTATATTTTTTCTCTAAGGATATATAATATCTCCAAAAAAGATAAGTAAACATTTTATAGCTCACCTTGAGGTAGCAGACATATAGTTTGCATTGGGGTGTACAAAGAGTTAAACATTCGTAGTCACTAGTGTGCTAGAGGTTGATTTTAGAAAAGTAAAGCCTCATCCCTACGGAACTACTATCACTTATAAAAGCCATACACCTATATAGACTAAAAACTCTATTGACTAGATCCAAGATTCAAATTCTATTAGACCGATAACTCTAAACGTATCAATATCCGATATGCTTACATAACCAAAGTCTATAAGCAAATAAGCAATATACAAAAGAATGAAGTCACAATATAAACGACCAATATCACATTAAATGTTATGAGCACACGCAAAGAAAACAAGGAGTTTTGCTTAACAAATGAGTCACACGTTAAACTAGAAACAGATCATAACAACATCTATTCGACAAATAATAACAGACTGTTTTGATATTTTTAGAGCATAATATTAGTTTACGAATCAACACTGACACAACATATTCAATTTCACATATCATATTACACTAAGAAATTCATTTTTTTCACTTGAGCATTTCATCAAACACCTTGTATTCAAGTTTTGTTTCACTATCCCAATTTCTCAGTAAAATGAAAATGCAGATACACAAGTTTTGTAAGTAGCCAACACTATTTGTATATAAATACTTAAATTTAAGCTAATCAATGGTTAACATCATTCGAGCTCCATAATTCATAAATTAGGTCAAAATGCTATAAGAAACGTAATTAAACAACTAATTAGAGATCTATGAGCGTTAAGTGTGATAATAAGTAAACAATTATACCTTTGATGAATCAAATTGAATGAATTGAGATTGATTATGAAGCTAGGGTTTGTTTACACATAGTTGAAGGTGTTTGTGTGTGTGTTTTGAGGAGAAAAGAAGAAAGGAAATACGGAAACTTTCTGAATGATATTGGGTCGGATGTAAATAACGTGACTTTTTACTTTAAAGAAAAAGATGGTATCGATGGTTTCATTGTTGGAGTCAAATAATTCTTTTTCCCCAATTTACTTGGCTTATATATAAAAATAACACTTCTTATAAACAGGGGTTTTTGTTTAAGTTTATATGTGAATTTACGAGCTTATTTGACTTCGGCTTATATTTTATAAGCCTCAATTTTGAATTATTTTAAGACTTATGGGCTTATATAATTTTATAGTATCATAATAAACTTATATAAACCCACAATTCTCAAAATAAGCTAAAAAAATTATGGCTTATCGAATATAAGCCGAAACACAAATAAGCTAATAAGCCACATATAAGCTTAAAAAACATTTTTCGCCATTAACTTTAAAAAAAAATGTGACAGTAATGTTCGTTACTTTTTTATACCCAAAAATATGTATAGTGACGAAATTAGTGACCACTTTTGAGCTTGGTGACTAACTGTTTATAAATGACCAAATATTAATGTCCATGTACTATATGGTCACTATTTTGCTTAAATAGTGACCAAAAACAAAGTCGGCACTAAATTTTGGTCACTGTAGGCACTTTTTTTTGTAGTGACACACTCCTATCACACTCTTTTCAACATATCACACACTCCTATCACACACTCTTTTCAAATCGATCGGATGAGGTGGTTTTAGGTGGTTAGGGTTCCTATCACACTCTTTTCAAATCGATCGGATGAGGTGGTTTCAAGTGGTTAGGGTTCCGAATTAGGTGGTTTGAGGTGGTTTCAGGTGGTTAGCGTTCCGATTCATCTATTTGATCGGTACAAACTTATTCTCTTTGAGATTATTTTTTAATTATTCAAAGTTAAAATGCAGCTTATTAAAAATGAATACAAGGTGCTCGATGAAATGCTCATGTGAAAAATGAATTTGCTAGTGGCAGTTATGTGTTTATTGTACCACTTGATATTGAATACGCTGTCTCAGTTGTCGAATAGATGTTTCAGTTGGCTTTAATTCATCTCGTAATGATTAATGAATAATATGAATGATATGTTTAGGTATATATTTAATAAACGAAGCAGTTTGTTAGGCGAAATGTTTATAGGTTTCAAATCATTAGTTTAGACTCATAATTTTAAACAGTAGGTGGTGTTGTTGTGCTAGTGAGATACGGATGTTAAGTTTTTCACTGAAGTTAACAGCTTGAGACACTAAAGAAATGAAGCAATTTGGCTATCTAGTAAACATACAATTAGAGATATAGTTAACAGCTTTTGGAATTCGGAGACACTGAAGTTGAAGTTTAGGAATTGTATGATATGTTTATTTGTAGCGAATTAATTGTTTTAGGTTTTAAGTCGGTTCTGTTATGATGTCTACGTGTTACATATAGTTTTGCGCTGAAGTTTATCTAAGTGTCGTGTAAGCCCCCCAAAGGCTTCCCTGTTGGATATATTCTGCCATATTGTCAACAATAGTTAAGCACTGGATCAGATTATCATACGTAACATTTTCAGTAGCATTCAGAAACCAAAGTTCACTGCTACTAGTTGATGCAGCATGGTTTCTAATCAACTTAGCAATTTTAAATTGAAAATAGAGAAGTTGTTTTATAACCTTTCCTCTATGCCAACTTATAATCCCAGTTATGCAAAAACAATTATATATAAATGACGTGAACAAAACTGTCTTAAGGTTTTAGTTGAGAAAGGTGTATGATGTTGGGTCTGTAATTAGTTATTGGCGCTACGATACCTTCCAGTAGTAGTAATCCTAAATGTTAATGCAATTAACTTGACTGGAAAGTCTGACGGTGAAGCAAACGTAAAATGGTATAATTTGTTCTAGTTGATGGATGCAGCATTTGTGTCCTAAGTTATGTCAGTTAATGTGATGCACGTACAGTTTGAGAAAGTCCCTCAGTTTGAAGATGATATGCAGAGAAGAAGTGTAAATTATTATGTGATATGTTTATTTGTAGGAAGGTATCGAATTGTCTACCTTGTGTACTTGAGGTATGGGTCCACTATTCCAGTGAAGCTGTTGTAAGAGATATTTAAAACTGCGAGAATGTTCAGTTTCACCAACTTCGAGATCAGGTTATTGATCGATCTTCTATAGATTAGGTTACATTCAGGCATGGTACCATGTTTTTTGTGGGCTTTGAGCATGACATCAAGTTATTTGGTTTGTGAAGTTTTTAAATGATTAAAGTATCTTTTGAGTTATATACTTATGCATTGGTTATGACAATGATATTAACTTGAAACAGAAAAGGAAGCAAGGAGAAGACGGATTTGCCTATCGGAGGATTTCAAATATGTCATTTTTCAACTAAGAAGAATGGAATGATCAATGACAAGGCGGATGAAGTTCCGGTCATTTTCTATTCCTATCTACTTGGCATATTGTTATTAGTGTCGATGCATATGTGGTTGAACAAAATAAGTTGTTTTGTTGTGCAGCGTGTTCCTCTACACCCGCAGAGATTTGTTCTGGCTCTTAGTGGTTAGCTCCCATGTGTTGGAAATGTATATATTTACAATAGGTAAATGTCCGGATTCGAACTCGTGACCACGGGATTGCACACTTTACGTATGAGACTCGATGTTTTAATAATTAATATAAAATATTATGTTTAATTATTAAATTCACAATAAACGACTAAACGAGCGATAAGAACTTATCGAAAGTGACTATCATCGTTAAATGCAACGGATATGAAGAAAGTAAACAAGCCAAGAGACGGTTTTAGGAACCCTCTTTGGGCTTGTTTTGGCGAAACTATGGAATCCCACATCGGAAACCATAGTAAACTTGACATCTACCATAAGGCTATAAATACATCCCCATGTATTCATCCTTTGGTACACTTGATTTCATTGAAGGCCAAACTTCTTCTTTTCTGCCTCTTATTCTTGGTCGACGAGTGAATCCCCATTGTAAGGATTTACGAGTGACCTAGAGCATAACAAAGGTGTTTGGTTATTCTATTGTGATCTAGAACTAGCATTCGCATCGAATCGCTAATAGTGCGTGTACAAGAACGTGGTTGTAAGACATTATTCTTACACCAATAAGTACTTCTTTGGTTTGCTTTGCTCGAGGGTTGTTTTGCTTTGCTCGAGGGATTTGACATTCGAAGAGAGTACGTTACGCATACTTTCGCTAATTAATTTATTTGTTATGATCTTAAGTCTTCCGCTGCATACTCTTGATGTTTACTTGTTTATTGTATGATATATATTTTATAAACTCAACAAAGGCATCACGAGCCTTGTATAACAAGTAATTAATTATCAAACACATAATTAAAATAAACATGAATGTGTTATTATTTGTATGCTTAGATCTAGGGTTTGCAAAACCTAAACCCTAATTTTGAGGGGGGGCGTTTTTTTGGTGCCCTAATTAGGATTTTGTAAACTATTGTTTTAATTGGATTAGAAACCCTAAGATGCATACAACTTTATGTGTATATGCGTAACTTTGATTTAATTGCATTAATTGTTAAGTGTAATTTATATCCATGATAATTATCTGCATGTTTTATCATGGATCTGTTTTTTATTGTATGTCTTTCATGTTTTAAGTGATATACATTAAATTATGATAGATCTTAAATTGGGGAATACTTCAATCATTATTAATTTAATCAATTATGTGCTATGTGGTATATATTTAGTTTTGACTTACGCAATCGATGAATCGATACATGTGGTTCACCTTGTACATAGATGAAAACGGGTGGAAGTCTTAATTAAATATATGCATATTGACAGATCTAGAATTGGTTATTAATAAGATTTATCAAAACCGTTTGCATGTGCCTAATTGATATGCATGACTTTATTTGTTATGCATTTATTGTTTATTTGTTTATTTTTTTTAAATACTTGCTTGTTTGTGTTTTGTAACAAGGGTATTTTTACAAGAAAAATAAACTGATCTAAACAATGGTGAAACATGCAATTTTAAGAATAGTAATCATAATCGTTTAATTGATTGATGACTTTGGTACAAATGACTGAACGGCTCACCCATGAGAATGAACTAATAAAAGGGGTTTAAAGAAGTGCGCAAATACACCGAATGGATGTCTAAGGTTGTGCTTTAGCACGACAGTCCTCTGCCTGTAAAGTTCGAGTGGAGCTACTTAGTAAGTCATTAAATGTGCAAGCTCATCTTAAGGGCGGGTTAGTATTGATTCCATGCGCCACTTAGGTGGTAATTATCCAAACACTAAGTGTTTACACTTATGCAAAAGTACGGTATAATGGATGATAATTAACACTAATTCCTTGATTGGTGAACCCAATACCTCAATTAAAGTTTGATGATGAAAAGCTTATACATTAAAACAAGATATAAATGTTTTAATAAAAACTATGCTACAAAGATGAATGTATGACATCTTTGTACATATTTGATTTAACATCAAAACAATTACCCTTTAATTTAAGTTATATGCCATCCAACGAAACGGAAACACCTAAGATTACCTTTTATTTGCGTGAGATCGTGACTTAGATCGTAATCAAAGGGTAAAATGTCCACGTGTCGTGAGAACGGGCATGGACGATTTTGCGCTTTCTTAAGTTGGACAACTTAATTGAGTTTTGTAGTGAGAACGGCAACTCGAAGGCATAAGATGGGATAAAACATGTTTACATGGCAATTGAAATTGGCTATATGTAAATCCCATAAATCTAGGAATTGCAATTGAAATTGGCAATTGAGCAAAAGCTCTACCATTTTGTATAAGGTTCATTACTAGCGCATCAACCGATGTGATGAGATTATGACAATTTGGATCCTAGTTTTTCGGTGGAAATTAAATGGTTATATGCTTATGAACCATGGGTAATTAATTTTCTTGAAAAGGTTAATTATCGAAAATACTAAAATTGAATTTTGTAATTCTTTTGAATGTATAATTGCAACATTTAACCGTAAACAAAGTTTAGTCTTTGATCAAGAATTGCTCCATTCGCTTTCAAACAAATGTTTGATCGAGAATAATTCTTGAAAAGACAAACGAAGTCTCTTTTCCATGGGAGAAGAATTAGACTCAATCCTATTCCTTTCATGAATGAGAAAGGTATAATAGAACGTTTTGAATTGTCTAAATTCTAATGTAACTCATAGCAATGAATTGCACGTCATATTTTCCATAAAGATTTCATTACCTTCATTAGGTGAATGAATCCTTTGTAACAAACATGAATGTTGGTTAACCGGAAAACATGTATATGAGTTACTAAATTAGAAGCTAGACTAATTACCGCGAAAATTGGTAAAGGAAAACTAGCTTAATTTATCTAGTTGGTTTACTTTAACCTTTAAAGGTGCTACATACAAGTATGGGGATGGTAGACCTGTTAAGGAAGAAATTTCATACCCAATTTTTCAAGTTAATAACATTGATGGATACCCATCATTCAAAGAGTAGAATACACTTTTTAGTACCTTAGTAATGATTACGTATGGTTCTTTAAAGGTGTAAGAAAGTAAAAAGCAAGCAAGTTGTTTTCACTTTGGTTATGCAACACTTACAATGTTGTCGATTCAAAGGGAGCATTTGTGTTGCATTCTTGAATAAGAAGTTGTTTTATTGATTTCTAATTCAGTGGAGCTACAAGCCTTATTTCCTGTAGTAACCCAGATTATCGCAAAGATAATTACTTTCCAATTGTAGACACTTATGTTTTAAGAATAGTCGGTATGCGTTCCTTACTAAACAATATAGTTCTACATCTACTTGTTACATCTATGACACAAATCATATTAATCAAATAAACGAACGTGTATCGTGTTGTTTATCTGCTACATGATGTTGTTCCATGCACAAGTGGGAGAAATCTTATTGTGTGCAAGGTACAACACATATTAATATGATTTAAAAGGATTCTCTTGACTGTAAAGTAAGAGAATAACGTTCTAATAGGAAGTATACATTTAAATATGTATGATTGCCCTATTAAGAACATGTGTCAAGATGATAACAAAGACTACTTTATTTTAAATATTTATGTCATTCAATATTTAAGAAACACTTGTAGTTACAATTTATGTTACGTGAGAACGTGAACTAGATTGTAGCCAAGGTAAAATATCCACGTGTCGTGAGAACGAGCATGGATGATTCTGCAGTTTCTTACATTGAACATTTCACGGAATGACATAATTAAATGAAGTAATCTAATACTACTTTGAATTTGAGTATTCGTTGAATGACTTAATATATGTAGTAAATATTAACTTGAAATATTAATTGAAACCCGAGGCGGTGTTCATAATTACTTTATTATAAATGTTTATGATTTTGTAAAGTCACAAACATGAAGTCTTTTAATACAAGACTTACAATATAAAGTAAGACGTTAACTTGCTATGTTTTAAGACATTTGCATGAAGTCAATGAGTTGATCAATGACTTATAACGTATAGTGGGATTATAACTGATATGTCTTTTGACTTGGTCAAAATACTTGTGTTATAATGCATGCAATTGATTTGGTAATTCTATTGTACCATTAAGTTTTACTTTGTTGGTAGATAGGTAAGCCATAGAGTAGATGGTTATCTAAAATATTGTTAGATTTTCTTACAATATTAATTCTAATGAAATACCATAGTTTTATGGTATGTTCGCTTAGAAGAATCAAAATCTATTGGCATGTTTGATTCAAGATAACTATAGTTTCTTCCACATGTTATCAAGGTTAGAAGATTGAGTATAGATTGAATATACTCAATAAGACTCCAACCTAGAAGATTGATAAGACACCATTTGTTTATGGAATGTGATGAATCACATTAAGTCTTATTAATGAAGTTCAATTTGTTAAACTACTTATAGAGTGAGTTGTAACAAACTAATGTTAGGAACTGCCAATGTTTTTGTAGTATCCCAAAAGAGAACAATGTATTGTTGCTCTACTTGATAAACTATTTAAAGGTAATCTTTAAATTTTAAAAGGCAAGTGGGATTTTTGTTTAGATCTTGAAAGATTGAATTACAAAATACATAATCTTCTAAAATGCACTAGCAAATATCATAATGAGGCTAAACATGAAAATGATAGACCTTAATATGATGGAATTGTCATTCATAGATTCGTAAGGATATCTCGGATATTTAATATCTTTGAGGAATATGAGTTACAGGATCATGGTAAGCTGTTAATCATAATGATGAATTTACCAAATGTTGAATTGTGGTAAAGCAATCATACTATGAATGTTGAGATGCTGTCCATAAAGATAATCAACTTTAGATACTTGGTTTATCTTAATAATGAATATGAGTTTCTTCAAAGGATGGAAACCCTAGTGGTTTAAATCTTTATGTAGAAATCATATGGACAATATTGTACACTTATCTAATGCATGTCTAGTGATAATAATATTAATCATATTTAAGCAATTAACTATGATTGAATATTCTTTACTAGATACATTAAATAGAAGTATAAAGATTATGATTGTCATAATTAGTTTCATTGATATGAAATTTTGACAATGAATGTCATAACTCTTTGTTGTGGAATTACTTTTGCGAGGACGATGAGTAATACAAAGAAGTTTTATGAATTCAAATAATCCTTGGATATGTACAAACTGCAAGAATCCATGAATGGATATATGCAAGCATCTAAGAGATGTTTCTTATGCTTAATATTACATCCATGTTTGATTTAATAATTAAAATAAGATAGCTCATAAGTATTCCTAAAAGCTAGTGGGAGTATTATTTAAAATCTTATATGTTGTATGGGCAACTACATTCCACCTAAATTAAGTTTTAGTTGGGAATGAACTTCGTTTGTAAGATTTGAAAATAAGATATATAACCTTGAAAAATATGTTTATTATTATAAACATATGCGGTAAATAAATGAGTCTAATAGAACATGATGAATACATATCTTTGACAAGATAGATGAGATCTTAAAGTTTAACTTGAAGATTCATCATGAACATCATGTTGTGTATAAGATTGTTGTGTCATGCTTGATTACAAGATGATTTGACAACATTGAAAGTTGTTAGTGTAATAAATATTTTAAAAGAAATATGTTTGGATTTAGAATCACATTCCACATCCCCGAGATGCTCCTAGATTCTATGGATGATTATATGACAATTGTTTCATAATTGTCATTGCCAACAAACTTGAGTTTGGTAGGCACCAACATTACACTATAATCGCTCAAGTTTACTGACGTTTAAAGAGCATATTGTTGTACACAATGATGTTTGGTAAAATAGAGATGACACTCAATTCTAGTCATGGTATCCTTGATGATGACCATGTTGACTAGTTATGCTCAACTAGGAGCATAGTTGCATTATACATTAAAGAAAAAGAATACTTTAAAACTTTAAAGTTTTGAAAGATGATTGTCATAAAAGGGTGGTTCAGGTTATCACGCACCTTATGGAATGATATGACAATATCAAGATATGTGTAAACATATACAAGAAATTCACTTATTGAATTTTTAAAACTATAAGTATTCTCAAAATTCCTATAGATCAAAGTTAATTGAAATTATGCCTTGTCAACAAGTATGATTCTCATGACTTGTGGCAAAATTCATTAACTAGTATTATCATGCATTGATCTATTTAGTATTTGGATAAAGGATGTTAAACAATTATTATTTATAATGAATTAAAGTACGGTATACGTTTAATTTCATTTATAATATTGTGTCCTATGTTTGCATGTTTAAATCCATGAATAACTTAAGTTATTCTAAATAGTCCGTTGTCAATCAATAACATGGGAATGATATTGAATTAAGACAAATCTGAGTATTAGTTAGAATATACTTGAAAGTATATTGATGCGTAGCATGACTAATTTCAGATGATATTCAATGAATTGAGTATAGGACTTATCCCACCCACATGATGATACTTTATGGATCTTTGTCATTAAGTATATCATGGATATTTATCCTCGACTTGAGATACAAGAGATATGTCATGGATGTAGTGCATTTTGTGAAGCAATCTAACGCTATACGTGGCTTCGGTAGTTATAAGGGTTGTTTTCGGAAGAGTTGCGAAATTTATGAATCCTCGCTTGTAGTCAAAATGGGATTTGTTTCCTTCAAATTTATTTTGAAGTATAATACTCTTGGGCCTCGTAGGGTTGTTAAGATGTTTGCATGGCCATGCCCAAGGTCTTCGGAATATGTTAAGAAGAATTGGTAATCTTAATCAATCACATAAAGCGAAAGCAGAATAGTTAATTAAGAAATGAGTGAGATCCATATTCTTATTAACATGGTATTAGAAACAAAGGATAAATATGATGATGAATCATCAAACTTGGTTTTCTCCAGAAACCATACACGAGTTGTACCGGGGGCATTGGCGTGTTGCTGACGCTAACCAATGTCATTTCACGTTTTGTAAACATATCCAAGTGGGGTTGGAAATGTATATATTTACAATAGGTAAATGTCCGGATTCGAACTCGTGACCACGGATTGCACACTTTACGTATGAGACTCGATGTTTTAATAATTAATATAAAATATTATGTTTAATTATTAAATTCACAATAAACGACTAAACGAGCGATAAGAACTTATCGAAAGTGACTATCAGTCGTTAAATGCAACGGGATATGAAGAAAAGTAAACAAGCCAAGAGCGGTTTTAGGAACCTCTTTTGGGCTTGTTTTTGGCGAAACTATGGAATCCCACATCGAAACCATAGTAAACTTGACATCTACCATAAGGCTATAAATACATCCCCATGTATTCAACCTTTGGTACACTTGATTTCATTAGAAGGCCAAACTTCTTCTTTTTCGCCTCTTATTCTTGGTCGACGGTGAATCCCCATTGTAAAGGATTTCTGGTGACCTAAACATAACAAAGGTGTTTGGTTATTCTATTGTGATCTAGAACTAGCATTCGCATCGAATCGCTAATAGTGCGTGTGTACAAGAACGTGGTTGTAAGACATTATTCTTACACCAATAAGTACTTCTTTGGTTTGCTTTGCTCGAGGGTTGTTTTGCTTTGCTCGAGGGATTTGACATTCGCAAGAGGTACGTTACGCATACTTTCAGTTAATTAATTTATTTGTTATGATCTTAAGTCTTCCGCTGTGTACTCTTGATGTTTACTTGTTTATTGTATGATATATATATTTTATAAACTCAACACCATGTTCCAGATTTAACTTATGTTCTTTGAAAAATTACTGTCTCACTTCTTAAAGGTACATTCGTTTGATATTCATTATTACCTCTTGGGTCATTTTTACAATACCACTTTGCCATGAAAACAATCTCTTTTTAGGAATTTAAGGAATAGAATGGGAGCATCACAAGAAACTGCTACACGCGCAGTGTCACTACCTATGTTGCTTTGTCACGCTCAGGTATTTGCTTATGGACATGCTATTATTTTGACGAAGTCGTAAGAAAAAGTCTGCATCATGGTGAGTAGTTTATGTCTGCTTATGTAATGTTTCTATGTTGTTATTGATGTTGTGGCGGTACAACTCGGAGAAATCTGCAGATACCATGTATTCTCTTTGGATTTCAGCTTCTAACATTCCGTCTTACAATTGGTAATTCTTGTTTTCACATTTATGTTAAGGGCGTATTGAAATGTGTATTTATTGGTTGTTTTTTTCGTTTCAGGCTTGGGCATTACACAAACATAGAAGAGATTAATGATGTTTGCAGATGTAAGATAGAATCATATGATTTGTATGGATGTAAGCAACAAAATTCTATATTCGATTGGTTAAGTCAATTGATGGTTTTATACTACCATACATGTGCTTTTGATGTTTATGTAAACAGTGAAAGGGGTCATGTTCGTTGAATGATGGCAACAGGCTGCACATGACTTGTAAGTTGTATCCATCATGTAGATACTTGTTTTTTATGTAAATTTTTTTAACTTTATAATTTTGTATGCAGATTTTGAAAACGCAGTTATGGAGGCTAAGAATGCCCGCGTGATTCTCTCTTAATCTATAGGGAGTTACATTGTACGGACCTCTGGTACTAGGAAGACCTTGTTGGCGGAGCGGTGGCTCAAGATATCTTGATGGTACCTTTATCGAGTTCTCGGTTCCGAACAAGTGCGAAATATATTGGAGAAGGGTCTCGAATGGTGAGAGAAATTTTCGTCATGGCGGTTTGTATCAGTATATATCGTAATCTTGTTTTTAGTTCTTAAGTGACACACTATACCTTCTTTATGTTTACTAATGGATGGTCCGTTTATGGGTTTTTGCAGAACATGCTCCATCTATCATATTTATGGATGAAATAGACATGATCCGATCCGCTTCGTATGGAGTCCGGAAGTGGGAATGGTGACGATGAAGTGCAAAGAACTATGCTTGAGCTTCTTAATCTGCTGACGGTTTGAAGCATCAAACAAAATCAAGGTACTAATCACAATGCTTAACCGGATGAAGCTATGGACCACCAACCGTTAATAAGTACTTAATTTTTGTTTTCGTTTTCGTTATGTGTTATGTTGGTATCAATTGGATGTACGATTCTTGTATTTAATTTGGAACAAAGAAATATGGATTATGTAGATATAACTAATTTTAGAAATTTCTTGTATTGAATAAATTCTTTTTTATTTTGCTGTTTAATTATTGTATTAGTGGTTATTAGCAGTTTTTTTGCAGATTTTTTTTGCTATATTTTTTGAATTAGTGACCACATACGCTGTGACTATGTTGCTATGTAGTGGTCATTATTTTTGGTCACTAATTGATCAAAATAGTGACCACTAGTCCGTATAGTGACCAGAATAAGTGACCAAAGAGGTCGTCACAAATTTTAATGACCACTTTTATGTCGTCACAAATTTTAATGACCACTTTTTTGTGGTTACTATTTAGTGACCATATTCATAAGTCATCACTATTACCTTTTGTGACGGACTTTTAGTGACCACGAGTGACCACCCTGGTATGGTCACTAAAACGGCTTAGTGACCAAATATCTACTATTAGTGACCACATTCGTGCTGTCACTAAATCCACTTTTTCTTGTAGTGGTGCGTTTGGTTTGTAAGCGGGTTTTGGAAAGAGAAAATATAATCGCTTTTATCTAAAACGTAGTAGATTGTAAACAAGAGAAACTAATCCTTACAGCTTTTAGAACCAAAATTAACAAAGATAACGCCTTTAGATATGTGGTTCTTATCTCGAGGCACAACAAGGCTACATACATTATATTGGCTTCAATCAGGATAAGCTTATGCTTAACTTATGCATTTATTCATTATCGAAAAAACTCCTTATTCCCCAAATAACTAATAAGCACTTTGGCATAAGCTTGCCCAGCCTATATAAGTTCTTTATATAAGCTTAACCAAACACCCCCTAAATCCCATATTCCCATGACATTTATCTCTCTCACAAACCCACGCTGCTCTACACATGATAATTAGGAAAAATACAAATACATCAGAATGTATAAGCTTTGTACCTTTTTTTTTATACCCAATAGCTTATTAACCAAAAGCTCATCTCACCAAATATCTTATTTCTTCAAACTTTGACTACCAAACAGTTCTGAAGTTAAATAAGAGGGTATTTGCGTTTTTAATTTTTATAAGATTTGGGGATTTTGTTTGAATTGAGGGAATTTAATCTTTAAGTTAGAGCAGCAGGGTGGTGGTGGCTGCCAAGATGGTGGTGGTTGTTAGAAATTGTTTGAGAAAAGTGATAACAGGAAACAGGTTGAAATACCTGTTGAAAATAAGTGTATTAGTTACTCTCTTAATTAAAGTGATAATCTGGGGATTTTTTATTTTTATTTTTATTTGTTTATTTATTTATTGAAATAAGTGTATTAGTTACTCTCTTGATTAAAGTGATAATTTGGGGATTTTTTTATTTTTATTTTTATTTTTTTTTGAAATAAATGTATTAGTTACTCTCTTAATTAACGGTCAATATAGTCAAATTAACGATGCCTGTGAAAAATATCCTTAAACTTTTTTTTATTTACGATTTTGTTAAAAAAAATGTAATACTCATAATAATAACAAACTTTATTTACCAAATATCGTGATTTTGTTAATAAAAAATATACTTTAGAAAATGCCTCTCGATTATGAATAAAACAACCCCTAACATTGATATACTTTTGACATACGTATAATTTTATAAAAAAATGTTGAAATTTAACATAAACCCATATTTATTATTTTCAAAAAATGCATGTGCTTGATTCGAACATGGGTTGTGAATAATGGCATACATATTTTTACCACTGCACCAACACAATGTTTTGTATTTATTTTTCAAATCAAAATCTATAAACGCGTGGAATCAGTGTTAAAAAACGATATAAACTTCAAAGCCCCAACCCTCCCGCCTCATTGTGCCAACACACCCTATGTCAAAAAAATATGAAAAAATAAAATTATAAAAAAGTGACCGTTGTTTTATAAAATTCAAGGGTCAAAAATAAATCCCTTTTTATCCACACAACAACCATATTGCAAAAAATTAAAATTAGGTGTAACTGTTTTTTAAGAGTTTCAATTATTTAAAATATCAAATTAGATGAAGAAGAATGATATGAAGTTGTTGGCTGTTGTTTTTACATTTCAGTAGAATCAAATACCCTTGATGCTAATAAGGCAAATAAAATTTTATAAATAATTAGTGTTTTAAAATTTATATAATCGATATGGGTTTTATTTTGTTAGTTTAGTTGATGAATTAAGGCGTTCATTAATGGTTTATATATGTATGCACATCAAGTGTTTATTTTAATTTTTATGTCTCAATGAAAAAGATTGTTTTGTTACCAAAGGCCTCTTGGGCTCAGCGGTATGTGAGTGGCCCATCAACTTATAGGTTGTGGGTTCAAGTCTCATTAGAGACATGTGAGATAAAATTTGTGAGATTTGGTATTGTGCCTAATTTCATTATCCAATATCACATGAAAACTATAACATTCATATCTCCATTAAGCCAGACTTAATACTAATTCATTTTTTGCTGTAAGATTATTTTATATTGTCGTTATCGAACAATATTTCTATTAATCTATATATTAGGTCTTTGGTTTTACACATATTAAAATACTCATATGTTTATAAAAAAGTTTTCAAATAACATAAATGTGCCTACCACACACAATAATAACCTAATAAAGCATCATACTTGTCTCAAAAATCAGTTCGACGTATCAAACAAAAAAAATACCTCTTTGGGCTATTTGACCCGACTATTTTGTCCTTTATAGGCATTAATTACCTTTGTTTACCCGTTTCTGCCACATCACCGGTTTATTTGCCACAACTGGTTTCCACATCATTTTTTTTTGTTTCTCTTTCCACGTAATACATAAACACCCCATATGTACTTCTTCCCCAAACCGAAAAGTTCTTCCCAAACCCAAATCTTCTTCCCCAAAGCAAAACCTTAAGAACCCTAAAAATGGCGCACGACAATTGAGCTTAAATTAGTAACTCATACTTGTAATCCCTTTTATTTTACGTAAATGGCGGCCTCGTCCTCGTCCTCCCGTTACAATCGAAGGAGATATTCCAAGGATGAAATTGGTCGTATGACGCATTGTATTTGTAAGTTCCCAATCTATGAGCAGGTTTCATGGACTCCTGAGAATCCCGGAAGAAGATTCAAAGCTTGTCCCACCCGTGTAAGTTGTAATACACAAATCCATTTTGTTTTGATGAGTATTGTATATTGACTGTATATTTACAAGTGTTTATGTTTTTCTAAAGAATAAAGACAAGAAATGTGAGGTATATGGATTCCTTGATGATAAGTTGCCATCGGAGTACTACAAAGACCTCATGTTCAATCTTCATATCGATAACAAGCTTCAATTCAACATTGGCTTTTAACACATAAGATGATTCGAAAGGTGGTTTCAAACGACCGTCAACATGACTTTCAATGGAAGCTATTTACCAAGAATTGAAGGAACTCAAGTTGAAGGCCAAAGTTTACGACATGTATTTGGTTGGATGTGTTTGTTTCATGGTTCTTCTTTTCATCTTCGTTGTTGTTATTGTTCTTGTGTCCGTTAGGAATTAGCTTCCAGGTTGTGTTTTTGCACGTTCTTGACAAATATCGCCTTATTGTAATATTGTCATGGTCATGGTGAACAAACGTTAAGTGGTTTTGTAATATTGTCATCGCCTTACAACATTTACAAACCGAATGGCCTTTTTCATGTGAACAAACAAGGATGTGCATAAATGGTGTTCTTTCATAACATAAGATAATGTATCTGCAACAGCAGCATACATTGTTACAACCAGAACACTTGCATGCAAAGTTCTTTACAATGCCCTTCAAGACACAAAATAGGGCTATGTAGTGGCATCAACAGCAGCACTACACTACATGAACTATCTTACACAAGTTTATAGTGGCAATAAGTGCAGCACTATATAAGTTTCAGTTGCTAATAAAAGTAGGCCCTTCAGTGAAAAAATAGGGCTAGCTAATTATACATACACATTGATTGTTTGTAGCAGTTTGAAGCTTCTACTCTAGGACAATTTCATTGTCCACACTTGAACCTGGTCCTGTAGCTGGTGTAGCTAGTTTTTTACCCAAGATTCTTTGACTTGGCAACCTTGGTGGTAGCATTGCAGCTTTGCCTTTTTTTGGTGGTTGTTCCATTTGGTTTGCGTCAGCAGATCTTGTTTGTCTTTCAACAACCTTAGTCGTTCGTCCACCCTCCGAGCAAGCACCTTTAGCAATCGTTGATCCTCTTCGACCCCTACATCCTCCTGTCATTCTTCTTGTTTCCACAATCTCCGATTGAGCTAATCTCTAGCTCTTGTCAAACAGTCTTGGAATTATAGTAGCTCCTCCAACTTGCGATTCTTGTGTACCTATGAACATATCTGATTAAGCGTACTTGATCACGAAAGCAAATTACTATAAACAATGTAAAATGTTTGTCAATTACATCAAATGTACCTAGTATGGTAGCTTGATTACTAGGCGCTTGATTACGCTAGGCATACCCGAGTTCATATTTTGTTCTTCCTCAATCGTATCGAACTTGCGGATCGACGGACCAACCGAGTTCCCATTCTTGCAACTCTCTCTTTGGAATAAGTCTTCCACTCGGGGTTTTCCTCCTCTCATCTTCAGTGACCCCTATTTGAACTTCCTCCTCTTTTCTTTGTTTGTTTTCCTAAATAAAAATGTCGACCATCTCCTAACACCCTCTAATGTTTGAACCTCCCATTTCATTCACTACAACAAAAGTGGCTTTTAGGACCCTTTGTGTGGGACGGTATGATAATGGAGTCCTAAAAACTATTTAATAGGACATATGAGCATTTAGGGTCCTTTTAAATATTTGCTACTTAGGCGATGTCCTAAAAGCTATATAATAGGATGGTCGATGATTTGGGGTCCTATTATCATATAACTTAATATGACACTTAAAATATGGATCCTAATAAATTACCTTTATAAGGCGTTTATTCATTATGGTTGTATTATAATAAACCATAATAGGACATGAGAGTTTTGAGTCATAAGACATCGAGTTAGTTAAAGCGCTTATTCACAAAAAGTTTTATTATAGCAAAATTTAATAGGACCTTTGACACGTCGGTATTATAACGTTAACCTTTATAGGACGCTTATGTACAATGGTTTTATAACATCATTTTTTAAAATGATTATTTGCAAAAGTTTTATTATAACAAAACTTAATAGGACCCTTAAAGGATGCATATTAATTATGGTTTTATTACAATACACCATAATAGGACACTTGATATATAAGTCATAAAACATTAATTATTTAAAACGCTTATTCATAAACGTATTATTAAAACATAATTAATATGACAGTTGACACTTGGGTCCCATAGATTGATACACCATCATAAGACACTTGATATTTGAGTCATAAAACATCGGTTTTATGGAACACTTATTCGCAAACGTTTTTTATAAGAAAATGAATAGGACCCTTGACAATAGCGTTTTATAACGTTAACCTTTATAGAACGCTTATTCATAATGGTTTGTTTATGATACACCACAATATGGCACATCTTTTAGAGTCGTAAAACATCCGCTTTTATAACGCTTATTCGGTTTTATAGAGCGCTTAATTGCAAAAGTTTTATTTGAACAAAATTAACAGGACCCTTGACACTGTGTCTTTTAACATTAACCTTTATAGTACGCTTATTTGTTGTGGTTTTATTATCCTCGCCATAATAGAACACTCCTTTATTTGAGTCATAAAACATCATTTTTAGAACGCTTATTTACAAAAGTTTTATTTAAACATTAGTTAGTATGACACTTGATACTTGGGTATCAAAACTTGATACACCATAATAGGACACTTGATATTTGAGTCGTAAAGATCGGTTTTATGAAACGCTTATTCACAAAAGTTTTATTTAAACATTAGTTTTATGCCATGTAGGATTTCCACTAAATCCTTATTATAATAATACTTCCCCTATTATTTTTCCCCAATTATAAACCCTAAATAAATAAAAACATAAAATGTCTTCCTCCTCAAATAGGTTCCTCGACGTCGTAGACCAAGTTTCCTAGGCCGACGTAAACGTGCCCCGACGGTTCCTAGGCCGACGTAGAACGACGGAGCCTATTTCGAAACGACTAAGGTTCCTCGACGTCATTGACCGAGTTTCTTAGGCCGACGTAGACCTGCCCCGACGGTTTATCATTAACCTTGATATTAGTCACATTGAGTGTTTGTGTGACTAAATTCAAGATGTTATGTATGGTCACATGAAGGCGTACAAAATGTACGAAAGCGAACACAACGTAGCAAAACAAAGAAAAAAAGGAGAATGACATATGAAAACGAAAAAATCGTACAAAATATACAAAAACGTAATAAAAGTTTCATAACGTTTTAATACGAAGGAAAACGTTAAAAAAGCTTGAAAACATATGAAAGCGAGAAAATTGCCAAAGCGTTCAAAAATAGATGAAATCGGTCGAAGAGGTCGAAATCGATCGAACACGGTCGTAGTTGGTCTAAAAAATCGGTCTTGTCAAAAAAACTAGCGAGATTAGTCAAAATCAATTGAATGGTCAAAGGGGACGAAAAATGTTACAAGCGGATGGTAACGTAAAAAAAATACAAAGCGTATAAAAATGTTGTATAGTATTTGTCTTAGTTTACAAAACCCAATGCACATGACCCATGACCCATGTTAATTACCAATTTTCGACCACCAGTCATGTACTGGTCGATAACATGACAGTATAGACACTACAACCCAATCACATGACCCATTACCCATGTTAATTACCCATTGTCAACAATCATGGATGTGTCGTAACATGACACTCTAAGCAACTATAACCCAATGCATATGACCCATATGCTGTCAAATACCCATTAATTAATGTGACCAGTGATAACCAAATGTACATGAGCCATGACCCATTTGAATTGGCCATTATCACCGGTCACGCATGGGTTGCACCGGCTTGGTAGGTGTATAGTTATAGTGTGAAGGTTATATGAATTGTATTGGAAGTTATTAAAGGCGGTCATGCATTGGTTCCATTACACTATAAGCCACTACAACCCAATGCACATAACCCATGACCCATGTCAATTACCCATTGTCGATCACGGTCATGTATTGGTCGATAATATGACACTATAAGCCACTACCACCCAATGCACATGACCCATTACCCATGTTAATTACTCATTGTCAACGATCATGGATGTGTCGTAACATGACATACTAAGCAACTATAACCCGATGCATATGACCCATATGATATCAACGCCATCAACGGCGGTCAAAACCCACAAATCTTGTTAGAAGTACCCAAAACTCACCGTAAACTTATTTTGATCACTTATAGTATCGTTTTAATCTATTACAAGTTGTTTTTTAGAAAAATCTTCCCGAAAATACATAAAGCTCCCTAGAAATACACAAAACTTAGCGGAAATACCTAAAATTTTCCAAAAATGCCAATCCGATTAATCACCGATTAATCCCGCCTAGACCGATTACAAGCTACAAGGTGGTCGACCGCCCGACTACCGATTCACGATTTTTGCAACCTTCTATATCACTTACAAGCTCGAAAACTCAACTATAACTTGAGTTGAACTTATATAAGGTTGAGCTCACCTCATTAAACATTTCGAGTTCATTTGATAGGCTTGAGCTTGAGCTCAAAGCTTGATGAGAATAAGCTCGTCATGAACTTTAGTTGGCTCGAGATCGGCTAGTTTATGCCACACGATATGCATTTAAAAGTGACAAATATCGTCACACACTTGAACAATATCACCAAATGTCATATATGGTCACACTAAATTAGTTTATTGAATTCATTTGTCATTAAATATTTATATACGTTTTATTATTACTACCCGTAATATAAATTTTTCCCAAAATTTAGTCTCCTCTCAAATTTTTCATCATATCCATCCACATTTTCCCCAAAATCAAAATTACATTCTCGGATCCTCAATTTTTCTATACCCTCAAACCTTGCTTATTCACCACACACTCACCCTTATCCTTCTCCCCAAAATCAAATCATATCCATTAGTTCATCACCAACTACAAACCATCTCATTCATAGTTTATCATCTTCACCATACAACAATTGTTGCTCGATTTTAAAGCTATTAATCTAGAAACCAGGTACTATAACATGTTATATATTCAATTTAGAAACCAAATTAAGGTGTTCATGGGTTAATTTATTATTCTTTTGATTTTCGTGGATAATAAACCTGATTTAAAACATGTTTTTGATTCACTTTCGTGTGGTATAAATGGATTAAAAGGGTGTGTGTTCTGTGTAGATTATATTTCAAGTCGGGTCAAACCCGTTTGACCACGGGTCAAACTGGTATCAAATCATTATTTGTTGTTATTGTTATTGTTTTGGTCACGGTTTGAACCTGGGTTTATTACTATATTATTGCCAACATATAGTCATTTAGCGGTAATATGTCCTCAGAGAATCAAACATTTTAACTTGACACATAGTTTGAGATAATTGACTATTTGTCAATTACATAGAAATCCGTTGATAAGTAAAGGAATTTTGTGGAGCCAAATCGATGTTATTTGTTTATTTATAATGAAGATAATGTAGAGATAAGTGAAATCTAGTTATGATATTTCGTAAGTTAATGTTTAATAAACATTTCAAAAGCTTGTTAATGTTTTAAAGGTTAACTATTGATCCAGTATATTTATTTTTTTGCCGGTAACTGCTGTTACTAGATCCCAATGCTTACCATCTTGAACAGGTCGAAGATCTCTCAAAGGAGCCACAAGTAGAACGTAAATTGATGCTCATTAAGATTAATGCGGATCCATGCTCTTGTTTGGAGGTAATTATGCTATATAGTGCACACTTTTGGTTAATGAGCTATTCATAACATGCTGCTTTGTTTTGATAAATTGCGATAAGGTGATCTGTTCTTGTTTTATATGGTAAAGTTAAACACAGATAATATTTGTTGCAGTATATACCACTTCTAATGAGCGGAAAAAGTCATGTATTTGATCGGTTTGTTGTTTTATTATTGACTCGAGAGGTGCTCTTGTGGAAAGGTGAGCTGTTGTTTGTAGGGTTAGACTCATTGTTGGCCACTGTCTTATTATTGGCCAATTTTTATTTTATCTTTCGGACCTGTAAAAGATGTAACAATGTTTGGTAACTTACCTCTGTATGATATGATTTATTATGTAGGACCTTACCTTCCATGCTCGGATTTTGGAAAACAACAAGCAATGGGATGGAGAGAAATTGATCATATTGACTTGCAGTTTCACCCCTGGTTCATGTTCTTTGACTGCATATAAGCTCACTCCTACCAGATATGAATGGGGCCGTGCTAACAAAGATAATGGAAGCAAACCTCATGGGTATCTTCCAACCCACTATGAGAAGGTCCAGATGCTTCTAAGTGACCGTTTTCTCGTGTTCTACATGGTAAGCAACGATCACACATACATTAGGTTGAACTTAATTTATAGTCGAGTAAATTTTGCATAATTTGTCCCTGTGAATTGGTGGAATTAACGGAAACCGTCTATGCTTGATATCATCTGCATTGGTTAATTTGCTGTCACTTCTAGTCCCTTGATATGTAATTAGATTAGCTTTTGGCTGTAAATAGTAAACCAATTATGTACCAGAAGTGAAAGCAAGTTTCAGTGCACTCACACACCACATATGCAACGAAGTATAGATGACGGGCGGTTTCTGTAATTTTCACCAAACCACTAGGACTATATAATCTCATACACTCTTGATATTTAAAGTGGAGCTTTTTATATTTCTACTATATATATGATGACTGGTAACTAATCTCTATATTGATTTTGTGCTTGAGTTCACGATAACGGTCCTTGGAACTACAATTTCATGGGAGCGGGCATGAAGTATGGGATAAAGCTTGTTTCTGGTGCTTTTTCTCCGCTCGATGTCTGCAGTCTAACAGTTTACGTGCTCTTTGCGATGATGTCTATTCACCCATTAAAGCTCATTAGGTACTCAAATAAAATGACTAGAAATGTATAACTTTACACTATGTGAACACTTTGAGTAGCTCATTGTATAAACTATTTAAATTATGTAGTCAACATTTACAGGTTCTATGAACCCACAAAAACTAAGGAAAATTTGTTTTTGCTTGCAAGGGTACAGGACAAGAGTTTGGAAAAGGCATGAAGGCTACATCTCGAGAAACAACCTAGCCAATGGAGCGAGTTAACCATAGATGTTTATGTTCTTCCGAAGCTGCGGTTACATCGAGATGATGCGGTCTGATTCTTAAAACAAAAGCTCCACAAGAACCAAAACAACATACATCTTCACAGTATTACAAGCTCTATCAATAGTTGCCATCTCAAGTAGGAGCCCAAGTACAGAGAGAACATTATTTGGAAGAATGTGCCGATCTCCGGTGGTTCAAAAGCTTAGGTTCTAAGAAATTGTGTGGCCTTGGTCTTCCTCTTATGAAAGGCGATAAAGTTATCAAGGTACATGGCTCTATCGTTAATCGCCTTTCATGTCTCAGATGTTCTATAGGCGTTGATATTTGCGGGAATATCCATGAAATGTTGGGCGACTCAATTGCTTGGGGTGGATGCACAATGATCTACTTTCTTGGTCGAGAACTCCATTTTGAGCTCTTTGATTTTTCATATCAAGTCCTAAATATTGCGAAGTTGATAGTGCAACAATTGGACCGTCGAATAAGAGTGCTCACTTTTCTCGGGTTCAATTGCTTTTATCTTTAGCTCAATTATGATATTTTTTCTCTTTCCATTGGATGTTCATTGATCCCTACACATCTTTCCTTTTCCTTATCATAAATGTGAGTATTGCCATAAGAATTATCAAGTGGGTCCAAAGGTGTTGAACATTAGAAATATTGAATTCATGTTTTCTAGTTTTGGCATTTGGGT
Organism: Chrysanthemum lavandulifolium; assembly: GCA_022545495.1. NCBI lineage: Eukaryota > Viridiplantae > Streptophyta > Magnoliopsida > Asterales > Asteraceae > Chrysanthemum > Chrysanthemum lavandulifolium. The sequence continues at coordinate 625,064 of CM040241.1, forward strand.
TTCGATCAATAGAATAGATGTGAGGTTGTTATGACCATGTGCGATGTTTAAGCTCGTTTAATCATATAGCGGTTGTAAAGTATAATACTTCATGAAGTTTGTTCTGAGTTTCTTGTCATATTAGAATCAACATTGTTGCAAATTTAAGTGTAATGAAGTCGCAATCATTTTGGGAAGTAGTTTTCTAGTTTGAAAATGTTAATCTTGCCTTGAATAAATGTTCTTCTTCTTTGGAACAAATGTTCTTCTTTGCTAAAACAAGTTCGCACATGAAGAATGTCAAGCTCGGCCCAAGTACAAAGCATCCGAAGGCTTGCAACTCTACCAAAGATGAAGTTATTAGTTGATAGAAGCCTTGTACAATGTATTAGAATGTAGTCGTTATATATGAAGAACAAATGTTTGCTGAGATATCTGTTGGTGCAACCATAGCATGGCCTTGTCCCTTTATCTCGGTATGTCTTTGTTAATCTTGTGATACCAATAATTTTACTAACATGGAGCTTAATGCTTATACATGGGTGTTTATTTGTAGGTGGTCCGTGAGGATTGAGAGAGATGATGCATGATGACCACGGACTAAGCTTCTTGTTGCGTTAATGTATTGTTTAATGTTAATGAATTTATGTTAGATTCGTCTACCTTATTTATGTTTAGTGATTTTGTTATGACAATTGATAATTTGAAATACAATTTCATTTTATTCATTTAATATTTAGTTGATGTTTTATTCATATCGTAATAATAGAGTGTGCATGGTGAAAATAGCGTCCTATCATATGACTTGTCCGGACTTTGAAATTGTCCTATTAAACTTATTAACCGTCCTAACAATTAACTAACATTGTAAAAGTGTCCTAATATGTTGTTATTAGGACGTTATTTGGTTGTTCATAGACATATTATGCGACCATAAATTTGGTTTCATAATCGTATTTGGGATATTAGGACCCTTTTCTTGGTGTTAAAGTAACTATAATGGTATATGATAACCGTCCTAAAATTAACATTAAAGGGCGCTTATATGTGTATCAAAAGATTAAAAGTAGGTTACCACATGTTAGAACATTGGAAAAGTGTCCTAATATGTTTTTATTAGGGCGTTATTTGTGTTGTTTATAGACCTAAAATGCGACCATAAAATTGGTATCATAATCTTATTTGAGTTATTAGGACCCTTTTCTTGGTTGCTAAAATAGCTATGATGTTACATCATAAGCGTCCTAACAATACTTTTAAGGACGTTTTATGTGTCTCAAAAGATTAAAAGTAGGTAATCACATGTTAAAACATTGTAAAAGTGTCCTAATATGGTTTTATTAGGACGCTATTTGTGTTGTTCATAGACATATAATACGACCATAAAATTGGTTTCATAAAGGTTAGGGCGCTTTGGACCTATTACAACCGCCTTACATGAAACGCTTTCATCCTTGGTCCTATTAAATGAAAGGTCCTAAAAGTACCATTTATGACGCTTATGGGGTCCTAAAAGCCACTTTTCTTGTAGTGTACCTACATTTGAGTCCACCAAAGCCTTAGCATATGATCTTAGTAAACCATAATGGTCCCGGATAGTTCGTCCTCTCATTAAGAGCATATGTCCTAGCATTACGACATTGGGTACGGCTAACGTGGCACTTATATTTTCTTAAGACCGGTTCTTGTAAGTTAGTGATTGTAATATTAGGATTCATCCTAGTCTTATCTCCAAACGCCTACCTATCCACTTAAAGTTAACCAACCTACCGTAATGGAAGCTACGAACACAAGTGTGATTATCTACCAAAGATATCACGAAAAGTCTTCTATTTTGAGCATCTTGCAGTAACACCTCCACGGGCGATCACAATTCCGACCTTCTCGGAAGGGTACTTGTTGTCTGATCGTTTTCCTACCGACGGATCCCTTAGAGTCTCCTTTCGTTGTCCACATTTGCTATAACCTTTGTCTTCGTGCTCTCTCGAACCAAAGTGAGAAACCATTAGCAACTGCGTAGTATGTTAAGCGATCCTTGAAACTATCGACATCCGGAATTGTTGCCCAAGCGCAAGCGTAAATTATAATTACTTATAAGCAACATAAACATCTTGAATTGGTAATCTTTGATAAGCGTAAAAGTGAAAAGGTATATTCAAATGGATTACTGATTGGTTTTCAATCTCCGGTGTGTCTCGGAATCATAAATCGGTACTTGTCATCCTTGTTAGGCTTACGTAGAAACGCAAAGGGTCGGTTATTCCAGCACCTTTGCCTTTAATGTCCTTCAACAAGTGTGCCATATACTTTTCATGTTCACGAACCAACGGTCCTAAACCAGTTGGGCCATCTCCAAGCACATGATCTTGTTCTGTTTGATCGACATCATCCTCGTTTTCTTCGTCCACATCATAGTCGTTCTGCTCATCAGATGAAAGATTATTGCAATTTTGTCGCATCTTTCTTAGGTTAATAACCTCGTCCTCTCCATTGCTCAAGTAATCGTACAACTTATCAGATTCCACCTCAGACTCGTAAGACTCATATGCAGAAGAATAAGGTGCAGAGTTACCCTTGTTATTAGCAGTTTCACCTTCCGAGTTAGTATCATAGTATTCATCAGCGCCGGTGTCACCTTGAGTCGATGAAGCGCACAGATTCATGTTCTCTGTAATGACAATACCCTTGGTTGCCGCGATATCTTGCACGGGTATAAGCGGTCTTCTTTGCAATTTTTTTTTGGCGTGTCTTGACAGACTTACCCTTATCAAGTTTCTTCTGCCTTGCAAGCACATCATCTGATAAGTCACCATCTGACGCACCATCCATTTGCAACACATCTGTATCATTACCCGCGGCTGTATCAGTCTCCGGAAGTATTTCTTCGTCCACATTGATTTCGGTGTCGCCAACCATTTGATTATCGTCAGGCCTTACAAAAGTGTAACAACATAAATCATTAGTAGGAATACAGTATATAATACAAACAAAACAATATTATAACAACGTGTATTCACGATACCTATTAGTGTCCAAATCCATATCAATCTCCTCAACAGCAGCGGTATAGTAGTTTCCATATGCTTATGACAACCCTCATTCTCCAACGACATACTGTTTCAACACCAACGTTTCGACTACATTATCAACTACAACGTTGTACTCCTATAGACCTCTTCTTGATTAGCATAGGATAATCATACGTAAAGTCATCGTCGCATTATAAACTCTAGTGAAGGTAACCTTACTTTGAAGATCCTTTCTAAGTGGTGCATCTTTTAGGAGGAGACCTTAAATAAGGTGGCGTGCTTCTTCCTCACCACGCAACCAACTCATCACAAGACATACTCCCGGCATCTTTTTCATCTTATTATGTTTCTTTCTTTTTGGCGTAACCACGAGTCTGAACTATCTAGTCTTAGGTTTCCGTGGTAGTATGGTGCTAAGTTTTGTGGGGAATGAGCGACAAACAACTCATTATGCGAAATTGTTTAGCTTGCTCATATAAATACACAACATCGCATCCTTTCAATTATCTTTAAACCACCGGTGTCTATGTCTAATGTAGGAATGCACATGTATAGAGCCCATATGTTATTCTTAATCTTTGCAACTAAGATATCTAACGAGGGCTACACTTAATCTATCTTTTGATGAGGCCTCCATTATAATCTCCCTACCATAATCGTACCTTAAAGGGTCAAACATAAATACACCATTATAGTGTATTTTGAAGACCACATCTTGTGGTACTTCCATGAAACCAGTATAACTTGAAAAAAAATTAATAAACCCTAATTGAATAAGCCCTAAATATGAAATACTTGTTTATTACAACCTAGCACAAATCGGGTAATAAAACATTAAATATGAGCAATGAATATACCTTTTGTCTACCCAATTTGGGGAAAGAGACAACCAATTGATAAATGTGTGTGGATTAGGGTTTAAAAAGTGTGTTTGGGGATCTTGGAAAAAGCAGAACTTTGAATCCTTTTAATGGATAAGGAAATCCACTAAAGTTGTACTTGTACTCTTGAAATCGTCCTTGTTTAATGTATACCTCGTACCTCGTCGTGCAGCAACTTCCGCGTCTTGCGAGAACAAGGGGCGTGTGTTCATATGATGTCTATGTACGAGGATTCCGGTGGAAGATGATGTGGTAGCGGCGAGGATAAACATAACCGGTACGGTTATGTTTAATATTATAATGCGTATAAAAGACAAAATTATCGGGTCAAATAGCCCAAAGAGGTATTTTTTGTTTGATCGTCGAGCGATTTTTGAGACAAGTGTGATTCTTTATTAGGTTATTAACCCTATAATTTCATGTTATCAGCAGTTACCCAACCCAACCATTTTGCTAACATAAGCATCTATTAGCCCACATTGTGTTATACGCCTGCCATGGTAATGTTTTTTACTGCAAATCACATGAAAACTAATGTAACACTGTTGCTAAATTTGCAGTTGCATTGGTAGATATGTATAGACATGCTAACGGTTACTCAAAGAACAACACACAAAATGCCCTTTTGCTCGAGGAATACATAAGGAAATTTAAAAACAATATCTATCGTATCAAGCGATAAGTGATAAACTAGCTTTGTAGATGCGAAAAATAACAACAAAACTTCCATTTACGCAATTGTGAGCAAAACTAAACCTAAAACTGTTTTATCCAATGACTAAAAATGTTTTCAGAGTTGATTATCATAGTAACGACTAAAACTCATTATTTCATTCTAAACGACACGCCAAACAATTTTTTCATGTCAAAATCTAACGATAAATATTACTCGGACATTTCATCAAACACCTTTCGTGCACAACCTATACCCGAGCTTCAAACCATAGCCGCACGTAGCACACCTAATTCACCTCTATCGCACTGTAATATCACAAATCTCCATAACTAACACCTAATTGAAGCAAACACAAAAATCAATGAATTCAGTTCAAAAGTATACCTGAGAGAGCATCACAAAATCAGCAACTTCAGCTCACATAACCGAATTTAATGGATCGAACTTCAGCTCACAAAACTCGGTTTAAAGTGTTTAAACAATTGTGTTAATGTTTCCAAACATACTTTTTGGTTCTATGAAAAATACTATGGTCATATAATTACATATAATTTCAAAACTTGTGGATAAAAATTCCAACACCCCCATGTACTCCCCGCCCAGGCCAAATACTCGCTGCCGCCTAGGGAGATTTGCAACCTAATAGTCCAATAATACATATGATCACACTACTATAACACATAATAGTCCAAAAAAAGTCAAATACATCATCCCAAAATAATATTAATAAGTTCTCACCTATTATCGATTTACAACATCACACACGCATTTTATTTTTATAAAGTTTGGGGATTTTGTTTTTAATTTTTGTTAGAGCAGCAGAGTGGTGGTTATTAGAAATTGTTTGAGAAAGTGATAATGGGGAAATAGGTTGTGGGGCTCTTTTATTTTGTTACTTAGTAGTATAATACATGAAGAGACCAAAATACCTTCTATAGTGACAAAAAATCAATGTAAACCTGAATCTATAGTGATAAAAAATTGAGCCGTAGTTTGACAAGTACCCTTTGTATTCAGTGAATATATATAAAGGTAACCTGTAGGCTTTCATGTTCTCTTTGGTCCACCTTATCTCCAAGCCCTCATATATACAGGCTTTCATGTTCTATTGTATTCAGTATATATACCCTTATCTCTTTGGTCCACTTTATTCAGTGTACATATAGGCTTTCATCTTCTCTTTCAGTACCAAGGTACATAGCCATCTGAACAATCTTCAAACCCAGACACTCCTTTAAAAAAAACTGCTATTCAATTCAAACTTAATTTGGCACAAAGAATTTCATAGAAACTAATCCTTGCAGCTTTTAAAACCAAACTTAACAAAGATAACGCCTTTATATATGTAGTTCTTATCTCAAGGCAGAACAAGGCTACATACATTATATTGGCTTCAATCATGCCCAAAGGATACTAAGATGATGTAATGTATCAGGATAACCTTATAATTAACTTATGCACTTATTCATTATCGAATAACCTCTTATTCCCCAAAATAACTAATAAGCACTTTGGCATAAGCTTACCCAGCCTATAAGTTCTTTATATAAGCTTAACCAAATGCCCCCTAAATCCCATATTCCCATGACAGTTATCTCTCTCACAAACTCACGCTGCTTTACACATGATAATTAGGAAAAATACAAATACATCCCAATGTATAAAGTACCTTTCTTTTTTATACCCAATAGCTTATTAACCTCTTAAAATAAGCTTACCCAGTGTTGTAAATCTCGGGCTACATTGTAAATCTCGGGCTACAAAATAATCGGTGATTAGAAGCCACAAGGTCAGCAACCAGAAACCCATCTCACCAAATCTCTCATTCCTTCAAACTTTAACTACCAAACAATTTTGAAGTTAAATTTGGGGATTTAATAAAGGGTTAATGTTTCGTTGGTGTTAGAGCAGCAGGGTGGTTGTGGCTGTCGGAGATGGAGGTGGTTGTTAGAAATTGTTTCAGAAAGTGATAATGAGGACCCAAAACAATTGCAAACAAACTCCAAACTAAAACAAAAAGAAGATGAGTGCAAAAACATACCCCATAAGTTCGGGTATTAAATCCACAAATTAAAGCCTATTGGTTGTTTTGTACGTTTTTTCGAAGCTTTGGATTGTTGGATATTATGCTATTATTGGTATTTGTTTAAATATTTTTGCTTGAAATATAGGAATCATAAACACTATATAAGATTAAAAATAGCTTGTTTTCAAGTAAGAAAAAACCGAATAAAAACCGTAACCGAACCGATTCAATGTCAAAAACCGAAAAACCGAAACCGAAAAAACCGACACTAAACGGTTTGTAGTTTTCAAAAACCGAAATATATGGTTCGGTTTTTGGTTTTACCATAAAACCGCCCCACCCCGCCCCATGCTCACCCCTAGTAAGGATCAAGAAAAAAAGGCTATCCAAGTAAATAACAAAACAACCACACAAATTTAGCAAAGTACCCAACCACGTACAAATTATATATGATATATCCCACGACAGCAAATGTACTCACAAAGCAATGATAAAAAAAAAAAAAAAAAAACCCGATTCCACGCACCTAATGTGTTTTTTGTGATTAATAAATGAAGGCAATATCTTTATATATGCTTACGAAATGAGAAGCGGGTAAAGATAAAGAATACTTAATTGTGATAGCAACTCAGAGGTGATCTAGTGACAAAATGATTTATGATTATCACTCTAAGATGTGTGAGGCCTCAAGTCTAATTTTTGATAGGTGCAAACAACCCTGAAGTGGTCACACCAACCTCCTAAGAAGGGAGGGTTTTAGTCTGTGTAACGGTGGGTTCAAATCTTGTGAATTGGTCAGGTAAAAAGTCGAAAACCATGATTACTAAAAAAAAACTTAATTCATGAATCTTGTAATAATACCGGACCGGCCAAGACCGGACCGGTCCGAGACCGATTTCGGCAAAAATCTTAGACCTAGACCGGACCGAATGTGGTTGGTCCGGTCCAACAAGGCCAAATTAGTCTAAATTAGTCGGTTTGTGGTCCGGTCGACCGAGAACCGAATTAGCCCAAAAGCCGAGACCGAAGACCGGACCGAACGCGGTCAGCCCGGTCCGATCCAGTCAAGTCTCGGTCGGTCCGTCGATCAGTCCGGTTCGTTAGGGTCATTTGCTCAGCCGTACGCTAAAGTAAAAATGTAAAACATCAAAAACTTAGTAACAATTCTTTTTAAAATATACGAGTAAAATAAATTGACAATCAAACAAAAAACAAATACTTAGGTCAAACAAATTCCACGTGATGTTGTTTATACCAATGTTTTAAAAACCGGGTTTTTAATCGACCCGGTCGAGTCACCGGGCACCGGTTCGACCGCCGGGTCAACCCGGTTTTTTATTTTTTATTATTTTATTTTTCCGACCGGGTCAACGGTTTGATCACCGGGTCAACGGTTCGACCGCCGGTCTAACCGGTCAACCGGTTTTCATAAAAATTTGAAAAAAAACAAACCCGGCGGGTTTCATGACCGGGTTGACCGGTCACTCAAACCCAGCGGGTCTAACGGTTGACCGGTTTTAGAAACCCGGTTTTTACCCGTTTTAGTGGCCGGGTACCGGTCCGACCGGTTGAACCGGCCGGGTCGACCCGGGTTTGAAAACATTGGTTTATACTCCCGAAACAAAAATTACAAAACTCAACCCAACACAAACTTTACAGTATTCATCTTATTCCTCCAACTTGCATTCTAATTTCTTCTTCAAGATCGAACACCAACATACTTCAACTCATTTTTTGTTCATGTTATGCCCTTCTTCCTGAGATGTCTGGCGCAAAAAAAAAAAAAAAAAAAAAACATTTTTTTCACTTTTTACATCGAACCTCAAACTCGATGATGCCCCTATTTCTTTGATGCCTGGGCAATCGCCGCCTCACCATAAACCGAGCCGGCCCTGTACCAAGACTTCTTAAAGTCTTCCCTATCTCAAGTCTTCTTAAAAGTCTTCAGTGATTATACAAAATTTTGTTGATGGCGGCATCCTCTTCACAATTTGCATGTCATGAACCTTAAATATTAAAGTTAAGGAATATGTTGATGGCCGGCATCCTCTTCACAAAAGTTAAACATTCAAGTTAAGGAACTTTTGTTATTATAATGCGTTCAGTTTTATTTGTTAAAATTGGTTCGTCTTATATATAAATGATTGTAGACGTATTTTTTCGCCAATTCATTTCACCAGTCGCATGTTTTTAAAAGCGTTAACATGCAAAACTAAGGATAAAAAGCCAATACTGTAAATTTCAAAAATGAAGTCACCACAATCATTAAGTTACTTATCATCTACCTCTCATATTCCAATTCTCTTTTATGGTCTCGCGATTATATGTCTTATTTCAGCCACTGTCTCTGCTTCCTACGGCGGTAATGAGACTGATTATCATGCTTTGCTGTCATTTAAGTCAATGATCACCCATGATCCGTACAAAGTTCTAACCTCGTGGAACCATTCCTTTCATTTCTGTTACTGGAGTGGTATTTCATGTGGAAAGCGGCACACCCGAGTGACGGTTTTATGGCTGCAATCGCAAGGCTTAGAAGGCTCGTTATCTCCTCATGTAGGAAACCTCAGCTTCCTCCGTTACTTTAGTGTATGGAACAACAGCTTTCAAGGTACCATTCCTCATGAACTCGGCCATCTATCTAGGCTACGCCATCTTTATCTTAGTATAAACAAATTCGGTGGAGTCATTCCAACAAACTTGTCTCGTTGTTCTAACCTCGAAGACCTTTGGCTCAATCAAAATGAGCTAACTGGAAGCATTCCCAAGGAGATGAGTTTACTCTCAAAACTTGCTACTCTTGAAATTCACTTCAATAACTTAACAGGTGGAATCCCACCTTTCTTGGGGAATATTACATCAATGGAAATGTTCTCTGCTGCCAGGAACCCGTTGGGAGGGAACATTCCAGATACATTGGGTCTTTGGAAAAGCTTGACGGAATTTTACTGTGCTGAGTCCAACTTATATGGAAATATCCCTCCTTCCATTTTCAACCTCTCACTCCTAGTTAATTTTTCCTTATCTAATAATCACCTCACTGGTAGTCTTCCTTCAGAAATTGGTAATCAGCTCCCAAATCTTGAGTTCCTTTATTTATGGGGTAACGAACTAACTGGAGTTCTTCCACCTTCTCTTTCTAATTGCTCTAAATTAGTACTTCTTGAAATGGGTGACAACCATTTTAGTGGGAAGCTGACTATCGACTTTTCAAAACTAAGAGATATTAAATATATTTACTTAGGTAGTAACAACTTCCATGGACGCGGAGAAGCTGATGACATGAGGTTTATAGATTCTTTGAAAAACTGCACCAAATTAGTATGGTTGAATCTTGGTGAATGCAATTTTATAGGAGTGCTTCCTATATCAATAGGTAATCTTTCTAATCAACTCACCTTTCTAAGTTTAGGAGGCAATCAATTATTTGGAAGCGTCCCTTCAAGTATAGGTAGTCTAGTTGGCTTGACCACTTTACAGTTAGATACTAATCGATTCAATGGAAAAATCCCCACTAACATTGGTAAACTTGAAAAGCTACAAGTTCTTGGTCTAAATAGCAATCAATTTTCAGGGCCTATCCCTGATGCCATTGGGAACCTATCATTGTTGACTAACCTTTATTTATATTCCAACAAATTAGAAGGCCATATTCCATCAAGCCTTGGGAATTGTAAACAACTTAATGGGTTAAACCTTTGAAACAATAGACTCAGTGGAAAGATACCCAAGCAACTTCTTCAACTTCCATCACTAACTAATTTTTTAGCCCTTTCACACAACAACCTGTCTGGTTCCATTCCAACAGAGATTAAAGATCTCAAGATGTTGAGCTATCTCAGTTTAGCTTATAATAATTTATTAGGTCCCATTACTAGTACCCTTGGTGAGTGTATTAGCCTTACAGAGTTATACCTTAGTGGCACTAGATTTGAAGGCATAATACCATCTTCATTAAGTTCCTTGGGAGGATTGGGGGTACTCGACATTTCTGAAAATAAATTTTCAGGTAGAATTCCACAATTTATAGGCAAATGGAAATCCTTAGAGTATTTGAACCTATCCTTTAATGATTTTGAGGGTGAAGTACTGATTGTAGGAGTGTTTGCCAAAGCAAGCGCATTTTCGGTTTTGGGGAACAATAGGCTTTGTGGTGGTTTGGTTACACTTGAGTTACCCAAATGCAAGGAGACAGGTAGTAAGAAAAAAAGGTTTCCTTTCTTCATATTAGTCATCGTGATTGCAGTCACATTGCTCGTCGCATTATGTTGTGTCTATCTTTTGTGTAAGAAGAAACGCAAAAGTCAACCATCTCAATCATCACGGAGTGAACGGTTCATGAAAGTTTCATACCATCAACTTCTCAAGGCTACCGGTGGGTTCATGAAAGTTTATCTTTTGGCAAACAATAATCCTTTAAGAAATTCCCTAAATTTAAACAAAATCCCCAAATTTTATAAAAGCCCCAAATTTTATCTGGTTTTGACCAAATTGAATCCTTTGGCCGATTCTGCTCAACTTGCCCTGGTCCGATTACTTTGTAGCTCGAGATTTACAACACTGGGTAGGCTTATTTTAAGAGGTTAATAAGCTATTGGGTATTAAAAAGAAAGGTACTTTATACATTGGGATGTATTTGTATTTTTCCTAATTATAATGTGTAATGCAACGTGCGTTTGTGAGAGAGATAACTGCCATGGGAATATGGGATTTAGGGGGTGTTTGGTTAAGCTTAAAGTTTCAACCTTTTCAAGTTTAGTCCAAGATTATTTAACTACGCGTGTTCTTGACAGATGTACATACTTGAAAACCCATAGATTAACTCATTTTGGTGTAGATGATGTTTAGAGAATGGTGAGATTTGTTGATGTTCTGGCGAGCTTAGATTTTGAAGCTTTTATTGTTAACTGATTGATGTTTCGGGTTTTGGTTTTCGAGATTTTGCTAAGCATATGAATGTTTTTTAAGATTTGAATTGTTTTTATATGGATTTAAGATTGCTTTGGATGCTTACTGCTTGTTTGTATTTGACGATAAGTGACGGTGTAACTATGTAACTACCCTTGTTGGATTTGTATGTTGCGTGTGTAAATGGGGTGAATCTTTGTGTTTTGAGAAAATATGGTATGAATTTAGGATATGAACAGGCTTTAGATTTTATTGTTGAGTTATGATGTTTAGCTTTTCGGTTTTAAGATTTTGAGTTTGGATTCTTTTTCTATATAGGAGTCAGTTGTTAGGATATTGATTTGAGATTTCTTTTGATGTTTGTGGCTTGTTAGTATTTGACAATAAGTGAGGATGTAACTCAAGACCCACAACTGATCGTAGATCACAAACAGAAAAACAATAACACAGTAACTTGAACACACAATATTTCTTGGAATAAGCTCTCCAATTAATCAGAAAAGTATTTGCTTACAAAAACTGATATTGATGGTACCACCAAACACAGCTCGTTTGGTTTGCTTATATAGGAATAGAAAACGACTTTTCCTAATCCATCTAGGACTCTAATATAACTAGGAAGTACTTATCTTAAAGTCTAAAAATAAGAATACTAATTATACTAGAACTCGATCGTAGTTATCCATAAGCTCGGATCTACTTGGACCGCACATAAGCTCGTGCTTGTGAACTACTCATTAGCTCGAGTAGACATTGACCAACAATCACCCCCTAATTTCGACTCGAGATAAGGAGGTCTTCAACCCGAGTAACTCTTGCATTTCCTTGAACTTAATCCTTGAGAGCTATCGTCGAATATCGACGTTGTAACTCACCTCTTACAAACTCAACTTGTACTTGGCCTCTTTCAACACATTCTCGGATAAAATGATAACGTGTGTTTATATGCTTGCTTCTCCGTGAAAGACCGGATTTTCATAAGTGCAATAGCCGATTTGTTGTCAACAAATAAGACCACCACTCTTTCTTCCATTCCGGTTATTTCACCCAACAATCCACGTAACCATATCCCTTGACACGCGGCTGAAGTTGCAGCCATGAACTCGGCTTCACAAGACGATAGAGCCACCGTGTTTTCCTTTTGTGAGCGATAAAATACGTGCCCAGTTGTGCTTCGACCATCATCTTGATCCATAGCATAACTACTATCACTAAACCCCACTAACTCCTTGGTTTTCTCTTGGTTGTATCGTATTCCAAAATTCAAACTACCTTGGATATACCTTAGTATTTGTTTCACAGCTGCCATATGTGATTCTTTTGGTTCTTGCATATAACGACTAACCAAACCAACGAATAAGATAAATCGTCGAGTGTATAGTAAATACCTTAGACAACCAACTCGTCTTCTATACAAAGTTGCATCAACTGGTTTTCCTTCTTTATCCAAGCTTAACTTCATTCCAGGTTCTAATGGACATTGAGTAGAATTCGCTTCATGCATCCCAACATCTTTCAAGATCTTCTTTGCATAGCTTTCTTGACTTATTGAGATACTCGAATCCTCTTGCATTACTTCAATTTGTTTGCTATGGATGGTGGAGAAATTGGTCCACATAACGACTTCTTGGTTTGTTTTCCTACCAAACAAGATTCACACAACTTGTTCTCTTGATGAATTATTGGCAACTTTTCAAACATGCCCTTCCTTGCCATTAATTCCATCGCCTCAAATTAATGTGACCCATCCTAGCATGCCATAACCAAGCATCATCTTCCATCTTTGCTTTGAGACACACGAACTTCCAACTTGGAGCTTAATCTTGTAAAGTCTATTACTTGTTCTAGGAACCTTCATCAAAAGTTTGCCATCCGAGTCACGCATAGTAAGAAGGTTACCTTTCATACGAATGTCACATCCGCCTTGTAGCTTGCCCAAGACTAATTATGTTGCTTTTAGCTCGGGTAGGTAATAGACTCCAGTGATTAACCGTTGCTCTCCGTTTTCCTTCAATGATTATCGAACCCTTTCCTTTTATCTCGATGTAGGAGTTATCACCAAACTTCACTCTGCCGGAGATATTCTCATTCAACTCGAAAAGTATTCTCGGATCCCGTCATGTGATTACTTGCTCCATTATCCAAATACCAAGTGTCTTCCTCGTTTGGCTTAGTATTCAATTGGTTTGAGATAATCTTTTCTTCATTCAAGAAAACTACTTCTTGGCGCTTTTCATCATAAAAAGTGTTGGGTCATCATCATCCTCCGTTTGCAAAGGTTTGATTCATGCTTTTGCTTCATTCACGTCGTTCGTAAGTTAAAAGCAAAGTGACCATATTCATCACATCTAAAGCATTGAATCTTTGAAAGATCTCGACTTTTGTTCTTCTTTTGCTCCGTATTGCTCCGGAGTTATTACGGTTGTGGTTATTAGCTTGACCACTATCATGAGATTCGTTTGAGAAGAAAAGTTTTGACCTTTACCGTTGCCACGGAGGAATTCCTTCCTCGACCTTTCTTATCATATCTTTCAGCCCTTCCGAACATCAACATGCCTTGATCTTCGAGGTGGTGTCAACACCCTTCATTCTTCCTTCAAAAGCTTTCAACCTTCCAATTGCTTCTTGAAAAGACATAGTATTCAAGTCGACAAATTGTTCTATTGAGGCAACGATTGCAACATACCTATCCGGAACGGATGCAAGTAGCTCTCAACAAGTTTCTTGTCTTCATAAATTGTTCCCAAGCTATTGACTTCATTTAATTTTGCCCAACCTAGCCGCAAAGTCATCGATTGATTCGTTGACTTTCATCTTTAAAGATTCAATTCCGTCTCAAGGTTTGCAACCTCGCGTCTCGAACCCGTTCAACACCCACATACCGGTCTTCAAAGCTCCCAGCATTTCTTTGGTCAGTGTTGAATTGTGAAACTTGAAAACAAGTTCTTCCGAATTGCTCGAAGAGTAACGCCAACGCCATGTGATCTTGCTTGGCAACAACTTGTGTTCCTTCCTCGGTTCCAAAGTGCATCAAGTATTCCATGGACTCGAATACCGCTTTAACTCTTATTGCCCATATGTTATAATTGTGCTTGTTAACATTGGACATTGAAGAGCCGTTTTAGAATGTTCAATTGGTGGTTGACTCGACTCGCCTTGCACCATCCTTCTTGAACGCCTTTTGTAAGTTACCGGTGTAGTTGGATTATCTTCCAGCCCTAGAACAAGCTTGTTTTACTTCTTGCCTAAGTAAACCAAGTGTAAAGTTTGAAACTTTATCGACTTCTTGGAAACCCTTTAGTCGACTTGTGTTTTAGTGATCTTGGAACCCTTTAGTCGACTTGTATGGAAACCCTTCTGTGATCGACCACTTCTTGGAACCCTTGTGATCGACTACTCTTGGAACCCTTGTTGATCGACTTCTGCTTAGAACCTTGTGATCGACTTCTGCTTGGATAACCTGGTGATCGACTTCTGCTTGAATAACCTGGTGATCGCCTACTGTTGAAACAACCTGGTGATCGACTACTGTTGAAACAACCTGGTGATCGACTACTGTTGAAACCACCTGGTGATCGACTACTGTTTGAACAACCTGGTGATCGACTACTGTTGAAACCTTGCTCTTGATACCAATTCAAGACCCACAACTGATCGTAGATCACAAACAGAAAAACAATAACACAGTAACTTGAACACACAATATTTCTTGGAATAAGCTCTCAAATTAATCAGAAAAGTATTTGCTTACAAAAACTGATATTGATGGTACCACCAAACCTGGCTCGTTTGGTTTGATTATATAGGAATAGAAAACAGCTTTTCCTAATCCATCTAGGACTCTAATATAACTAGGAAGTACTTATCTTAAAGTCTAAAAATAAGAATACTAATTATACTAGAACTCGACTGTAGTTATCCATAAGCTCGGATCTACTTGGACTCCACATAAGCTCGTGCTTGTGAACTACTCATTAGCTCGAGTAGACATTAGACCAACAGTAACGACCCTGGTTTAATACCCGTTTTGTGAGCTCAAATGAGGTGTATTTTGGTTTTTTAAAATAACTTATGAATTTAGATGTTACATCTACATATTTAAGATCTCTACGTGCAGTGTGTTTGTATAAGGAAACCTGTTTGTATGCGTTAAGTTGTTAACATCTCTCATTACTTTTATTTTAAAGAAATTGCTCTGCATTATTTAAGTTATGGTTTACTGTTTCAAATTAGTGTTAGCTACATGTTTACAGTTGATGCTGATGCTAGTGTTGTGATACCTGCAAATTCTTGATCAGGGATACAAGGGGCTAATCTTAGTCTTTTATAGCAAATATATGGTCTGAAACTAGGCTTATAAATACTAGAAAAATAAAAGGATTTTGGATCCATTGATATATTGATGTACAAATAACGATAGATCAGATACTCTAGATCCCTATGAAGGAAAAGAGATTGATTTGGTGATTGTGGTATCTTGCTAGTTAATACAGGAGATGTAACACCTAAATTCATTGCTGATGTTTGTTGTCTACACAGTCTCTTCTTTAAGTAGCGTATTAAGGTTACAACTTACAACTGTGTTCCTATTTATCATGGAATATATGTCACTCTTTTCATTAATTTGGTATGACGCCTTAAACACATGTGACTTAAAAATTTGTTTGACTAAGATAGAACAAAATACGTACAATGACGAAAATGGGACGAATGAAATTGTATGTTGGTGTTTCATGCTAATAACTGTAATATAACTGATAAGAGCATAGATTCCCCTTCGCAAAGGTACATACGGTTTGATTGAAATTAGGAATTTTGGATTAATTTCTTTACGGTTAGGATGCTTTGAAGTTAGATGCCTCATTTGGGCTTCGGGGAATATGCATTAGGTGGAACATTTGATGGTCATGACTGAAACAGCTGTTGTTAGACTAATATGAATAAACTGAAGTAGTGTTGTTTTTTGAAGTTACACTCTCTGCATGATGAAAAAACGCAGAAACTAGGAAATGTCAAAGTAACTATGTTACTTGATGTTTCTGAAACCTTAATTATTTTTGTTATGAGATGCATAACACAGGGTTTTCTTGCTCTTTTCACTGGTGACAGCGGAGAAATACGAGCTAAAGTGAGGAAACAGATCGATATAAAGGTTGCAGAGTGGCGAGAGGATGGAAAAGGCAGAGGTTGTTCCAGGTGTTCTGTTCATAGATGAAGTCCACATGCTTGATATCGAGTGTTTTTCATTCCTAAACCATGCCTTAGAAAATGACATGGCACCAGTACTTGTTGCCACCAACCGAGGAATCACAACTATTCAAGGCACAAACTACAAATCCCCCCATGGGATTCTAATCAATTTCCTTGACCGCCTTCTCATCATCTCCACACAACCATATACTGAAGATGACATTTGCAAGATTCTTGATATAAGGCGTCAAGAGGAAGATGTGGACATATATGATGATGCAAAGGTTTTGTTTACAAAAATTGGGGTTGAAACATCTCTGTGATACTACGCTAGCTCATATGCTTGAGTCTTCTGGAGTTAATGTGAACCACGTGTGATTCAATAGGTAGCAAATTGTTTTCGTTAGAGATGTATATGACTGAAGCACTTATGCAAGCTTTTAGGAAAGCAATTGGTGTTAGTATTAACTATTAAGGAATATACTGAGGTTATAGAAGGTGAAGCTGTTGAGATTCAGATTGGGTTGCTGGAGCAGCGTCGAAAATGGGGAAGTTGACATTGAAAACGACTAGATAGATATTGATGTTATGTATGTAGCTTGTTGCAACTGACTAGTAGCTGATAAGAAAGAAAGCTTGTATCCAATTCCGTTTTCATGTAAATTTAAATTGCAGGTATAAATTATGAAATGAATGTTCCTATTTTTCATGTTGTAAAGTTACAATTGTGTTGATTATAAATGTTCCTATTTATCATGGTATATATGACTTTTTTCGTTAACTTGGTATGACGCCTTCAACACATGTGACTTAAAATCTATAAAAGGAAAAAAAGGCCCATTTTCTCTAAGTCATGACTAATGCTTCTCTTTCTTGATTGCGTGTTGTTATTTCGAGTAAGGCAGTAAATATAGTGCTTTTTTCTATATAAAATACAAACATGTGTGTCGCTAAAGTGATGACTTGTGCAACCTGTAATATTGATGATATTTGGTTATTTTGTAACCTTGAATATGTACGTTGCTGTTTCATGCTAATAACTGTAATATAACTGATAAGTGCATAGACGCCCATTCGAAAAGGTACAAAATATATGTTTGATTGAAATTAGGAATGTTGGATAAATTTCTTTACAGTCAGATGCTTTGAAGTTTGATGCCTCATTTGGGCTTTCGGGGAATATGCATTAGGTGGAACTTTTGAAGTTAGATGCCTCATTTTTGTTGTTTTGTAAACACAATCATCTGTTAGCTAGTGTTAACTGGTTCCGAAAGCAGTCAGTACACCAACTAATCAACACTAGTACAGATGGCTATTTCGACCCATTTTACTTATGAGTGGTAAATAAAGAAGAAACTTGGAGAAAAAGCCGGTGCCCGATACATAGAACCTCCCAAATCAAATATTTTTAATGATTACATATATATTGAGCGTTTGTACTCATAAATAACTTACTGGCCACTTATTAGATCGACCTGTATAAAATGGTTCAGTTCAGGTTATGTTAAAAAGATATAAATATAGCTTAAAAAACAGGTTCAACATGTCTGTTCTGGTCTTTCATAGCATAAAATTGAGATCCTACATGCCGGTTCGGGCTATGTAAAAAGATATAAAAAATTAAAAGTAGCTTAAAACGGGTCAGTTTGGGTCATTTCATCAAAAAAGTAAATATTGTATACTAGTCATTTGTAAAACTTAAACAAGTAGGGTTGGATCAGTTGGTAAACCCCTTGCCTCTCAACCGAGAGGTCAGGGGTTCGATCCTCACTCCCTACAAAGGTCGGAGGTCCTTTCTACCTTTGGTAGACATGGAAGCAGCCTCTCTACCTTAGGTAGGGGTAAGGCTGTCTACATCTTCACCTCCCCCATACACCGGAAACGGTATTGGGTACCCATAACCCGTGGAAGACGGCATTGGGCGTTACTTTACTTTTTTTTTTTTAGTCATTTGTAAAACTTGATGACAAAAACTTTCAGAATACCCAAACGCTACATACCATGTGTCATCCTGTTTCTCTTTTCTAATCCAAGTAAGAAACTAACATTAGAAGTCGAAAATTATGCACCGAATTTAACTATATGTTTCAGTCTTGTAAGATATAGACAGGATCATACTAATCACTGTTGGGTTTCAACCTTAAACAGTTAAACATACGTAATAACTCCCGTTTCTTACTAACACACTTGTGTTATGTAATTCAGCTTGAAGTAAATGCCTCGTAACATCCTTTCTTTGCTACTGCTTAAGCACGTTTATAGACACTAAATACTTGCTCTAACTAACTTAACGTACAGCTTATTCAGTTTCCAGAATAACCTCTTAAGTTCGTCTATTGTCAATCAATCCATACATATAATGGATCAATAACATCCATATAGATTAAAGAGGTGTTTGGGACTGCATTTCAAAACAAGTTACATGTTATCCAAGAAGCATGTCTCAAGCCTACTTTTACAAAGCGTTTGGTAACATAATAGCTACTGTAAGTATACAGCATAATCTGACGTAAAAGCTAAAGTCTCCGTTTATTATCGTTTCAAATAGGAGAGACAACATCCAAAAGCTAAATGGTTGTATTTCTAGAAATATGTTTAAAACAACAATGATGACCTTAAAGCTGCATATTAACTGCTAAAGGGCTGTTTGGGCCTAGACTAAATAGCAATACACAGTTTTGAGTTTGTACTAACTGCATTCGAGCTGATTTATTTATCAGAAATATACTTTGGTCATTATTGACCCATTTTTAATACAGTATACTTGCAGCACTAATAATGATTTTGTACTAGCCGAATGCATGGTACAAGTGTATAACCAAACATGAGGTTAACTTTCTATAAAATTGGGGCATACACTGCTTGAAACCAGAAGAGGGGGAAGCCTTGAGCTTTGTGATTCAGATATTCTAGAAAAGTCAAATTTATGAAATTGAAAGTCAAAGAACACGAATAACATTAGGTTGCTCATTAAGGAATCGAACACCAAGTAGAACTTAAGTCGAATTCAATACCACAAAATGGACTGATGGAAATTAAACCACACTTATGTTGGCGTGTGTGTCCCAGCAGCAGGGTAAAGATAATCAATCTTCAGCAGAAATCAGCAACCTTTCAGCAGAAACTCAAAACTGGTCAGCAGTAACAGATACCACTTGGTGGTTACCGGATATCACTTGGAATCGTGTGATCACTTTCCAAAGTAAACTATTCAACCCTAATGCCTAGGTATCACGAATATCTACTTGGGATAATGTGACAACTCGCAATTTCAGGTCATTTCTCAAGTTTCACAATTTCAACATTTATCGTAAACTAGTTTTACGTGTTTCAAATTCGCGTAACCTTTATGGTTTAGCGGCGAATTCATGATCATATCATCACGAACATTTCATATGGACTAAGTTTAGTCTACATTTCATTTGCATCATTTGCAACATATTAGTTCATTCGTGATTTTACATTTCACATTTAACGTGTAAATTTTATATTAAATAAACGTTATCGCGTGAGTTATTATTTTGATAATTTAATCCGTTACTTCCAAAAATGATCTCAATATATTTTTATACTTACATTTAGTTTATAAAAAACTATATTTCGAGTGTACCTAGTGTTTTAAATTTATTTGGTATATAAATCGTTAAAGTTATATTATTACGACACTTTTCTTAAAAACTACTCGATAATTATTTTATCACTCAAATTTCACAAGGAATGTATTTTTACAATTTTTATTATCTCATTACATTCTATTTTGATCTATTAAAAATTTACTTGTACCAAAAAGTTACCATTTACCTTTACTTATACATTTTCCTACACATTTACTTACACTTTTTCTTACAAATTGTTACAAGTATTTACACAATACATTTAAAAAAAAAAAAAAAAGATATTTGGAGATATTCATTCCCCAAAATCCGGCCCTATAGGGTGGCATTAAATTATGTATGGTTCTTGATTGTTAAAAGTTACACATATACTTAAAAGTCTTTCATTCACTTCACTCTTCATTCACCTCAATCATTTTAGTTAGCAAAAACTTTTCTCTCCTTGTTTTCCACTCTCTAAAAACCAGTTCTATCAAAGGTGTACAAGAAATCACAAAATTTTGCTAGCTCAAGTGTTATTTACAATCTAGATAATACTCTTTATAAGGTTTTGCAATAAAAACCAAGAGTGTTTAGGTTTAACCTTGGTTCTTATCACCTCATCATAGTACTTGTAAGCATATCATTTACATTTTTCATGTTTCCTTTTCATTTTATATTCATCTCTTCATTTTTGGAGCAAGCATGCATGATTTGTGTTGTTTATACCATTTTTACATGATTTTTAGAGATATATATATATATATAAAGTCATCCTATAATTATCCCCTTGGTATACTTTGGTCTTGATGATGATTAGGAACCCATGACACCCTAAGAAGGTGTATGGTAGGATTAGATTAGCTTTGGAGTTGATTTGAAGGGATTAGAATAGGTCTTGTCCGAGAAAAACTATTTTCGATAAGTATATATTGTGTTCTGTCCTTGTTTTGATTTTCTCGAAAATCCGACAGTAGGCACGACTTTTGGCCTTGATATTTAGAAAATATACTTTAAAACGAATCCGTGGCCACTTGAACGGATTAAAACGGAGTTATAACGAAGTTATGGATTTTACAAGTTTGACGATTTAAAATATATTTTTCGAAATTTCACAAGCTATTTTTACATTGTTCGAGTCAAAAACGAGCCTTAAGCTTCACAAATTATTTCTACTTATCAAAATATATTAGTATACTTTGATACGAAGCTAAGGACGATTATACGTAGAAAACGGATTTGAAACGATTTAAGATATGCACGTTTTCATAAAATTGCCGTAACTATTATTTTCAAAAACTATATTATTTTTACGAGATAAGTATTACGGTAACTAAAACGACCATGTTAGCGTACTGTTTTATCAATGATGTGGAACTTTTTGAAACGAAATGTCTTCTAATAAAATCAAGATCACCGAGCATATTTTTCAAAACAATCAACCGTTTGTATAGCGGAGTTTTAATAAATTAATTACGGTTGCTCAAAATTTGCCGAAACTCACTTTTTACACAACAATTAGACAAAATCACCATCTTTAACCCTTATTATCTTTATGATCGAGACCTTTATGTCGAAAACTCCTAAACTGAAACTTTTAGATTTCGATACAAACTTTCCAAATCCGTCAAGTTCGTTTCCTAACGATCAACGTACACCATTTTACGACTAGTCTTTCAAAGCCATTTTTGTCAATTTCATGAAATTTCCGACGACTTTATTTTACGACAAAAAATGATAATTTCACTATAAATCATGATAAAACCATTGTAGGATGACATTTTGACGTAAATACTTGCAAAGTGATTTAAGAATGGTCAAGACGTCAAAAGAGTATTTTTCGACGATAAGTATTATTTTCAAAACTCGCAAATGGTATAAATAACATACGAAATGCATGCATAACATTACATTGCAACTCATTACATATCATATCATTCGTAATAGGTCCAGATTAAGGTTTCCCGCTACATTTCAGTTTACTCACTTTTGTCTTCGCATCATTCCACCAAGTGAGTTCATAGCCCCTACTTTTACTTGTTTTCTTAACTGTTTTGGGGGAGATACATGCTCAACTATTTTTATGACTATCTTGATTATTTGAAACTACATGCTTAACTGAACTTAATGAGTAGTCATATCCTATATCATAAATCATTGAGCTGAATGTCTTGGGATTATCATTGGGCTGAATGTCTTGGGATTATCATTGGGCTGAATGTCTTGGGATTATCATTGAGCTGAATGTCTTGGGATTACCATTGGGCTGAATGTCTTGGGAACTTCATTGAGCTGGATGTCTTGGGATTTTCATTGAACTGAATGTCTTGGTATAATTATGTCAAGTAAACATTGATACATTAAGTCATGCATTATTATGTGAATTCATTTGACATCATGCGCTTGAACATAAACTATATACATTTTGGCAATGGGTCGTGAATACACAGGTTGCAAGTTTTGTATGGGCGGAACTTGGGCCGAGTGGATTTACGATGCCTTTGTCGCATAAACGATTTTGAAAGGCTTTACATTTCAACACAAACCCTATGAACTCACTCAACCTTTGTGTTGACACTTTTAGCATGTTTTATCTCGGTATCTAAGGCATGCACTTCATGGCATACATTTGGACACATCATGGAGTCGTGGTGACGACGCTGTCTCACTTGGGTTTTATGTACTTTTAAAACATCGTTTGAATTGTAACAAACTTATTTCCGCACAAGATGATTTTCAATTGGGACCTACACTTTGTAACTCGATTATTTTATTAAATCAAACGATGTATTTTCCAAACGACACTTTAGGTCGTTCAATATAACTTGTGATTGTGATGCTATGACAACAATCCCGTGAATTCTATTCACGCAAAGCAGTAATTTGGGGTGTGATGATTGGCATCGAGCTTGATTATAGAGAACTAGGTTGCATCATTGACCCTAGACTATAACTACATCATCATAGCATCTCGTCATTTCATCATAAGTGCATGTTCACTTTACATGCGGTTTATACGTACATTTTTCGAGTTATTTACTTTCATTTCAAATCGATTGTCACATGGATGCCCTTAAATGCCCATTCCATTATCCTTTCTTCATACTCCAATGTCGAGAATGCCTTGTTATTCCCTATCAAAATTTCAACATCAATTGACTCATCACCAATAACGTCGAATGCCGAGATAAACCTTTAAGTAGGGCAAAGTCACTCTCACTCCTTTGTTTCACCACTAACATGTCGAGTTACACGTTATTCACACACTAATCCACTAAACCACCATACATTTGAAGCACTTACGACATCTCATAACTCATTTCTTAGGAAACCGTCGATCATTTTGAAAAAAATAACCTCAAACTTATCATTCTTATCACATTTCTTTGGAGCGTTTATTATTAACATCGGATTTTGCTACGTCTCACATTTCCTCTTGTTTTGAAGAAGATATGGCACCGAAGAAAGCTACAATGAAATGACCCAAGCGGCTATTCAAAAGTTGGTGAATGATAGCATAGCCGATGCTTTAAGAGTTGAAAGGAAAGCGTTGGCTGCTGCCGCCGAGGTCATGCCGCCATTCAAGCCGCTAGGCTTCTTCTTGCCAAGCTCGAAATGCAGGAGGATCCGAGTTAAGAGTTGTTCTTACAAGGATTTCAAAAGTGGAGATCCCACCAAGTTTAAAGGATGAAGGAGCCACCGCCATGGTGCGATGGTTCGAGAAATTGGAGTCCGTGTTTTTGCCGTGTAATTGCCGGATGATAGTAAGGTCAAGTTAGCTACAAGTACACTACTCGATGGAGCATTGTCGCTGGTGGAACTCATATGCTCAACCGATGGGAATAGAGAATGCTTTCAAGCTTACTTGGGAGCAATTCAAGGGTTTGGTAACTAAGAAATTTTGTCCTCGTCACGGAAGTGAAAAAGTTGGAGACAATTCTATGAACTAGTAACAATTGGGTATGATATTGACACTTACATTCGAAGGTTTCAAGAATTGGCCGTGTTATGCCCATCTATGGTTTCGGATAATGAGAAACTACTGGAGGCTTTCATTGAAGGACTTCCCGAAATTATTCAAGGTGACGTGACTTCCTCTGATCCGCAAACGATTGAGGAATCTATTCGATTGTCTCAAAAGCTTATGGCACAAGTAGTAAAAAGGGACAACATCACCAACGCCAACCGTAACAACAATACCAACAACCGCACCAACTACAAAAATAACCACGACAACAATAACAATAATCACATCATCAACAACAACAAAGAAAATGGGAAAACGACCGAGGAGGTTATAACAACAACAACAAAACCGTAACACTAACCATCATCAACAACGAATAGGGGCAAGAAACCGCAATGGTTTATGTTGTCGCACCAATAAGGCAGAGGTTATGCTGGAACCTACCGGTATGTAATCGATGTAAGTATCATCACACGGGTCTTTGTCCTTAAGTGCTACAAGTGTCAAAACTAGGACACCATGCCAGAATTGTAGAGGCAAGACCATAGTTACGTGCTTCGGATGTGGGGAGCAAGGACACTATCAAGTCAATGTCCTCAAAACCAAGGTCAACAAGTCGAAGGTGCTCATGGGAATGTATACATGTTAGGAGGAGGAGGAGCTCGTCAAGGTATCAACAACGCGAAAGACTGAAGAAGTTCGGAAACTAACAGTCTTAATTTTCCCTATGTACTACGTTGTACCAAGTTTATGTCTTTCATCATATCCGAAACTTTATAACTTAAAGATGTACTACTTTTGCTAAACTACTCGTTGTAAAATATTCTCATCTATCGTACTTATTTTCTTTCCGATTTGTTATAACTTATGAGAATTTTACTTCCTGTTCCTTAACGACCAGTTTAACGACACGGTTTAAATCCTTGTAAACATTGAGAGTTATAACAACTAAACCGAACGTCACGTCATCGTTCCTTAATTATACATAGCCTAGCTAACTATGTCTAATTCGGAGGATCACGTTATGTTGGGAGCGGTTAATTATAAATCTTAGTGCAAGCAAAATCTTCACATATTTCAAAGTCAAAGTGTTACCATCGGAGATACTCATCCAATATTTTTCTCTACTACGATGTTTTGTACGCCTCGATCACCGACAACCGTAACGACACTTCTCCATGTCTTCTTCTCGTTATTCATCACAAACTCAAAAATTCGATAGACTAACACGAACCGAATTCGTGGATCGAATTCCTTTTGATGGGCTAATGTGACAACTCGCAATTTCGTGTCATTTCTCAAGTTTCACAATTTCAACATTTATCGTAAACTAGTTTCGTGTTTCAAATTGCGTAACCTTTATGGTTTAGCGGCGAATTCATGATCATATCATCACGAACATTTCATATGGACTAAGTTTAGTCTACATTTCATTTGCATCATTTGCATCATATTAGTTCATTCGTGATTTTACATTTCACATTTAACGTTATCGCGTGAGTTATTATTTTGATAATTTAATCCGTTACTTCCAAAAATGATCTCAATATATTTTTATACTTACATTTAGTTTATAAAAACTATATTTCGAGTTTACCTAGTGTTTTAAATTTATTTGGTATATAAATCGTTAAAGTTATATTATTACGACACTTTTCTTAAAAACTACTCGATAATTATTTTATCACTCAAATTTCACAAGGAATGTATTTTACAATTTTTATTATCTCATTACATTCTATTTTGATCTATTAAAATTTACTTGTACCAAAAGTTACCATTTACCTTTACTTATACATTTTCCTACACATTTACTTACACTTTTCTTACAAATTGTTACAAGTATTTACACAATACATTTAAAAAAAAAAAAGATATTTGGAGATATTCATTCCCAAAATCCGCCCTATAGGGTGGCATTAAATTATGTATGGTTCTTGATTGTTAAAAGTTACACATATACTTAAAAGTCTTTCATTCACTTCACTCTTCATTCACCTCAATCATTTTAGTTAGCAAAACTTTTCTCCTTGTTTTCCACTCTAAAACCGGTTCTATCAAAGGTGTACAAGAAATCACAAAATTTTGCTAGCTCAAGTGTTATTTACAATCTAGATAATACTTTATAAGGTTTTGCAATAAAAACCAAGAGTGTTTAGGTTTAACCTTGGTTCTTATCACCTCATCATAGTACTTGTAAGCATATCATTTACATTTTCATGTTTCCTTTTCATTTTATATTCATCTCTTCATTTTGGAGCAAGCATGCATGATTTGTGTTGTTTATACCATTTTACATGATTTTTAGAGATATATATATATAAAGTCATCCTATAATTATCCCTTGGTATACTTTGGTCTTGATGATGATTAGGAACCCATGACACCCTAAGAAGGTGTATGGTAGGATTAGATTAGCTTTGGAGTTGATTTGAAGGGATTAGAATAGGTCTTGTCCGAGAAAACTATTTTCGATAAGTATATATTGTGTTCTGTCCTTGTTTTGATTTTCCGGAAAATCCGACAAGAGGCACGACTTTTGGCCTTGATATTTAGAAAATATACTTTAAAACGAATCCGTGGCCACTTGAACGGATTAAAACGGAGTTATAACTTGAAGAAGTTATGGATTTTACAAGTTTGACGATTTAAAAATATATTTTCGTAAATTTCAAAGAAGCTATTTTTACATTGTTCGAGTCAAAAACGAGCCTTAAGCTTCACAAATTATTTCGACTTATCAAAATATATTAGTATACTTTGATACGAAGCTAAGGACGATTATACGTGAAAACGGATTTGAAACGCATCGAAGATATGCACGCCATAAAATTTCCGTAACTATTATTTTCAAAAACTATATTATTTTACGAGATAAGTATTACGGTAACTAAACGCACCATGTTAGCGGTTGTTTTTATCAATGATGTGGAACTTTTGAAACGAAATGTCTTCTAATAAAATCAAGATCACCGAGCATATTTTTCAAAACAATCAACCGTTTGTATAGCGGAGTTTTAATAAATTAATTACGGTTGCTCAAAATTTGCAAACTCACTTTTTACACAACAATTAGACAAAATCACCATCTTTAACCCTTATTATCTTTATGATCGAGATCTTTATGTCGAAAACTCCTGAATCGAAACTTTTAGATTTCGATACAAACTTTCCAAATCCGTCAAGTTCGCTTCCTAACGATCAACGACACCATTTTACGACTAGTCATTCAAAGCCATTTTTGTCAATTTCATGAAATTTCCGACGACTTTATTTTACGACAAAAAATGATAATTTCACTATAAATCATGATAAAACCATTGTAGGATGACATTTTGACGTAAATACTTGCAAAGTGATTTAAGAATGGTCAAGACGTCAAAAGAGTATTTTTCGACGATAAGTATTATTTTCAAAACTCGCAAATGGTATAAATAACATACGAAATGCATGCATAACATTACATTGCAACTCATTACATATCATATCATTCGTAATAGGTCCAGATTAAGGTTTCCTACATTTCATGTACTCACTTTTGTCTTCGCATCATTCCACCAGTGAGTTTCATAGCCCTACTTTTACTTGTTTTCTTAACTGTTTGGGAGATACATGCTCAACTATTTTTATGACTATCTTGATTATTTGAAACTACATGCTTAATCGAACTTAATGAGTAGTCATATCCTATATCATAAATCATTGAGTGAATGTCTTGGGATTATCATTGGGTGAATGTCTTGGGATTATCATTGGGTGAATGTCTTGGGATTATCATTGAAATGAATGTCTTGGGATTACCATTGGGTGAATGTCTTGGGAACTTCATTGAGTCGGATGTCTTGGGATTTTCATTAAACCGAATGTCTTGGTATAATTATGTCAAGTAAACATTGATACATTAAGTCATGCATTATTATGTGAATTCATTTGACATCATGCGCTTGAATATAAACTATATACATTTTGGCAATGGGTTGTGAATACACAAAGTTGCAAGTTTTGTATGGCGGAACTTGAACCGAGTGGATTTACGATGCCTTGTCGCATAAACGATTTTGAAAGGCTTTACATTTCAACACAAACCCTATGAACTCACTCAACCTTTGTGTTGACACTTTTTAGCATGTTTTATCTCAGGTATCTAAGGCATGCACTTCATGGCATACATTTGGACACATCATGGAGTCGTGGTGACGACGCGTCTCACTTGGGTTTTATGTACTTTTAAAACATCGTTTGAATTGTAACAAACTTATTTCCGCACAAGATGATTTTCAATTGGGACCTACACTTTGTAACTCTGATTATTTTATTAAATCAAACGATGTATTTTCCAAACGACACTTTAGGTCGCTCAATATAACTGTGATTGTGATGCTATGACAATAATCCCGTGAATTCTATTCACGCAAAGCATGTAATTTGGGGTGTGATGAGATAAGACCAAATGCGTTAGAGAATTAGGCACAATTCTTTAACCCTTTCGCTAATAAGTGTTTATGTTTCCTATTTGTGTTTCAAGCGTATTTCTCTGTGTGTCTCACGCATAAAACAGATCTCCTATTTATAGGAAATACTCTTGGCTAGATAATGGAATTATGAGTATTAATCGGCCCATTAATAGCCTCATAATTATCCCCATTATAGCCGTTAGTGGTTACATGACCAATTAAACATGGTCATAATGCGCTTATAACCGCCACTTGAATAGGTCAAAGCCGTTACAAGCAAAGACCTTAACACTAGCGACTTTCATACAACTAGCGAAACTTTCATAGTGCTATCGCTGGTTACACTAGCTTCAGTGGAAACACCATCGCTTCAAGTAAACACTACTGAAACACCACTTCTGGAAACACCACTTCGGAAACATCGATCCGATGGAAGCATCGCTCATGGAAACACCGATAATCGGGTAACCACAACAAGATTTCACCAAGCACTACCAATACAAACCACTATTAGAGTCGGTGTTCATGGACCTTATGGGTGTACACTGCACTCCTAACCCATTACAAGGTGTGAACTAATCCCACAAGTGCACTAAATTTTCCAAGAATCCTCCCTAATTTTAGTTCACTTTCTTTGCATGAAAACAAACATCAAGCAAAACATGTGCATAAATGAAAATGTCCCGAGGATTGAATTTCCATCTTAGTAATTACACGCTCAAATATTCAAGAATCGGGGTTTTCTAAGAATTGAACCTTCAACCCATTTGAATACCGAAGATAACTACACATAAGCTTTCAAACACTTATCGCCTCCCGACACTATACAAGCCATGTGTCCATATCCAAATTCATAAATGTTGTAGAAGCTAAAGTCCAAAGCTTCCCGAAGGGCAAAACTTCAACATTTACATAGGTGGTTCCTCTTTAGTCATGCTCCTCGCCAAGCACTTTTTCAAAGAAAATTAACCATTAAGAAGTAAAGACTTCATCCTCCTTTCAAAGAGTTCCGAGCACAACCTTGGGATGTAAATAAAACATGTGCTTCAGTCCACCGAATGTTCGACTTTCCACATTGAACTCAGCTCCCAAGTTTCCTTAGAGGAGTTGGGTGTCCTAGCATTCATGACTAAGTTGGACTTAAACCCATCCCTTTAGCGACTTTATAACCAAGCCTCTAGCTAATGCCTTCGCCAAGTGATCGCCTAAGTTCGCTTGAGATCTAACAAACTCAATAGATACCACCCCATTCATGATAAGCTCACCAATCATGCTATGCCCGACACCCAAGTGTCTAGACTAACCATTATACATCCGCTATAAGCCTTAGCCAATGTAGCTACACTATCACAACGGATAGAAATAGGTGCTATAGGTTTAGCCACAATGGAATCTCAAGAAGCAAGTTTTTCAACCATTCGGCTTCTTTACCAAAGCAGCAGCTAAGGCTACAAATTGATTCCATTGTTGAACGGGTGATGCAAGTTTGCTTCTTGGATGCCCAAGAAATTGCACCTCCACCAAGTAGGAATACCCACCAATCGGTGATCTAATTGTCTTCGATTATCGATCCAACTTGCATCGCTGTATCCTTCCAACACCGATGGGTAACCAAGATATGAGAGACTATAATCCATAGTTCTTTTCAAATACTTGCACCTTTGAATCGCATTCCGTGATGAGCACTAGGTTACTAGTATACCGCTCAATTTTCCCACCGCAAAACAAATATCGTGTCTTGTACAAGTCATGGCATACATCGACACCAATTACCCTAGAATACTCAAGTTGAGATACGACTTTGCCATTGTTAGGCATCGCTTCACAAGTATCCATAGCGGTACTCATAGGAGTACAATCAAAGTAATTGAATTTCCTCAACACCTTCTCAATATAATGAGACCGAGATAGAAAATCTTTTACTTTCATGTTTAATCCTTATACCAAGGATAACATCGCCTCCCCATGTCCTTTATGGAGAACCTTGATGACAAAAATTCCTTTGTCGTCAACTTGATTTTGGTCGGTGCAAAGATCAACATGTCATCAACATATAGACAAATGATGAATCCTTTACCGGATACATCAAATTTGCTATATACACATTTGTCGACTTGGTTAAGAACATAACCACTAGACAAAACCACTTCATCAAACTTTTGATGCCATTGCTTAGGTGCCCGCTTAAGTCCATAGAGACTTAATCGGTTTACACCTTGTTTTCATTGCCGTATGATGAAGCCCCGAGGTTGATTCATGTAAACCTCTCTTCCAATTCACCATTCAAGAATGTCGTCTTCACATCCATCCGATGAATAACCAGATTATGAATAGATGCGAGCAATCGCTAGCCTTATGGTACCGATCACGAGCTACAGGGCATAAGTATCAAAATAGTCTATCCACGACTTTTGTTTAAAGCCCCAATGACTAGTCTAGCCTTGAACTTTTCAATTGTTCCATCTACCTTCATTTTCCTTTTGAAAATCCATTTGCAACCCAAAGTTTTGCAACCGGTGGTAGATCAACCAACACCAAGTGTTGTTCCCATGATGGAATCCATCTCATCATTTATTGCTTTTTCCGAAAGCAATATCCCGGACTTCATTGCCTCTTCAAATGTCTTGGGATCATCCTCAACAATGAAGCAATAGAAGTATTGGTCGAGACCTCATCCCTTGTTCCTTCAACTAAGTAGAGTCGAAAATCGTGCCCAAATGACTTTGGAGTCCTAACCCTTTTGCTCTTCTCGAGCACGATTCAGTTGTTGAACCACAACCTCATCGTGGACCACCGATGGTTCATCATCGGGACCTCCGATACACCAAAGTTATGAGTTCTATTAGGAATCCTCATACTTGGTCTAGGGATCAAGAGAATCTATTCTCATCAAAGTTTGCATCCCTTGATTCAATTATTGAGTTAATCAAACATATTCATTAGGTTCTATAACATAGAATCTAAAAGCCTTGGAATGCTCAAGATATCCAACAAAGATGCAATCAATGCCTCTTTCACCCAAAGTTTTCAACTTTGGATCGTGAGTCTTACAATGACCTACAACCCCAAACCTTGAGATAGTTCAAGTTGGTTTTTTTAGTCCGAGTTCATAAGGGTAACCTTGTTCCTTTGTTAGGAACCCTATTTAATAAATAGCAAGTCGTCAACATAGCTTCACCCCGTAACCTCGACTCACCCTGAATAGAAAACATGGAATTAACCATCTCCACAAGACCTGTTTTCCTTTTAGAAATACCATTTCTTTGAGGAGTATAAGGGGCGCTGTTTCATGGATTATACCAACAGATCGAAAATACAGAGTATCTATGTACTCACCTCCCTATCGGTCCTTAATCTTTTGATCAAAGACCCAAGTTGTAATTCAACTTCGCTTTAAACACTTTGAATTTATCTAATGCTTCATCCTTTGTATGTAACAAATATACATAACAAAACCTAGAAGCATCATCAATAAACGTCACAAAGTACTTCTTATTCCCCAAAGAAGGAGTAGCATGCAAATCACACGGTGTTACTATGAATCGCCTTTAAGAGCTCGGCCTCACGACTAACACCACGAAGGGTTTCTTGTTATCTTGGTCAACATGCAAGTTTTACACTTTTCGTTGTCCATGTCAAATGTCGATTAACCCATCCTTAGGCATATCTTGCATTCTCTTATAGTGAACATGGCCAAGTCTAGCATGCCAAAGGGTAGAGTCGACACGTGTCGAGGTGGTCACAAAGGTCAATCAACACTATCGGTGGAAACAGATAGACTATCGATGGAAATATTAAGCCCGAACATTTGATTACATAAATAACCAAAACCAATAAAAACACCATTCTTAGAAAGAACAAATTTATCGATTCAATAACTTGTTTATATCCATGATTATTCAAAACACTACTTGAAACCAAGTTCTTCCTTATATTAGGAACATGAATAACATTAAACAAAGTTACAATCTTCCGTAACTAAACCTAAGATCTACCCAACCATGACCATGCACCAAGGTCATTGACTCTTTTACCATGTGAAGAATAGAACCATCATTCAAGGACTCATAAGTCTTGAACCAACTTCTATCTTTGCACACATAAACTGTTGCTCCGAGTCAACCCACCACGCAATATCATCATCACGCACATAATTAGATTCAGACATATGTAACATAATAAACCGAAAAGACTTATTAAACATATTCGACCTTTCGGGGTTGGTCGAACCACCACTCCCGAACCATTAGTGCCTCGATCCATTGGCTTTACCACCAAACTTAACACCCTTGTAGTCCCTTTTAATGTGAGCGGCCTTGCCACATTTCCAACAAGTAGGTGTTGCCTTCTTGTTAGGATCCGCCTGTGTTATCATGATATTTGCGCTTGCCTTTGTTGTCATTGTACCGTGGATTTGTTATGCTCCACCATATTGACAACAGATGCACTAGTAGCATTGCTACTCTTTGGCTTGTCATTATCCCGCACCTTGAGATTCCTCAATGCGCAGATGACCGCCTAACTCAACCGTAGTTAACTCTCTTTCTTATGTTTCAAGGTATGCTTGAAATCTTTCCAAGAAGGAGGAGTTTGTCAATCACACAAGAGACCTAAATAGACTCATCCATGTGCATATTGTGTTGTGTAAACCTTCCAAGTATTCCAAGAAGTTCATTGTATTGTTCCATAACCGTCTTGAATCACTATTTTGTAATTTGTGAAATTACTAACAAGGAACTTCTTACTTGATGCATAGTTTTGAGTTTGTACTAACCGCATTCGAGCCGATTTATTTATCGAAATATACTTTGGTCATTATTGACCCATTTTAATACAAGATACTTGCAAGACTAATAATGATTTCGACTAGCCGAATGCATGGTACAAGTGTATAACCAAACATGAGGTTAACTTTCTATAAAATTGGACCATACATCGCCGAAACCGTAGTGGGGGGAAGCCTTGAGCTTTGTGATTCAGATATTCAAGAAAAGTCAAATTTATGAAACCGAAAGTCAAAGAACACGAATAACATTAGGTTGTTCATTAAGGAATCGAACACCAAATAGAACTTTAGTCGAATTCAATACCACAAAATGGATTGATGGAAATTAAACCACACTTATGTTGGCGTGTGTGTCCCAGCATCAAGGTAAAGATAATCAATCTTCACAGAATCAAGAACCTTCACAGTAAACACAAACCGGTCAAGAAGAACAAATACCACTTGGTGGTTACCGGATATCACTTGGAATCATGTGATCACTTTCAAAAGTAAACTATTCGACCCTAATATCTGGGTATCACGAATATCTACTTGGGATAAGACCAAATGCAGTTAGAGAATTAGGCACAATTCTTTAACCCTTTCGCTAATAAGTGTTTATGTTTTCTATTTGTGTTTCAAGCGTATTTCTCTGTGTGTCTCATGCATAAAACAGATATCCTACTTATAGGAAATACTCTTGGCTAGTCAATAGAATTATGAGTATTAATCGGCCCATTAATAGCCTCATAATTATCCCCATTATAGTCGTTAGTGGTTACATGACCAATTAAACATGGTCATAATGCGCTTATAACCGCCACTGAATAGGTCAAAGCCGTTACAAGCAAGACTTAACACTAGCAAGACTTTCATACAACTAGCAAGATTTCATAGTGCTATCGGTGGTTACACTAGCTTCAGTGGAAACACCATCGCTTCAGATGTAAACACTACTTGCTGAAACACCACTTCGGTGGAAACACCGATCCAAAGGAAGTATTGCTTCAATGGAACACCGATAATCGCTGGTAACCACAACAAGATTTTCACCAAGCACTACCAATAAAACCACTATTAGAGTCGGGTGTTCATGGACCTTATGGGTGTACACTCCGTACCTCCTAACCCATTACAAGGTGTGAACTAATCCCACAAGTGCACTAAATTTTCCAACAACTTACAAACATGCATGATACATATGATACGTCACCAGGAATGTAAACGCACCTTATGTCTCGTACACTTATGAAACAAGAAAATAACACCATGATTACGAACATCTTCAACAACTTAACATTTATTTAACTACGAAATGCACCGCTCCTTGTTGTAGTTACTCTCAACTTCACCATACAAGCTTGATGATAGACCTGAAAGAGTTCAAAATAAAACCATTTTAGAGAAAATTTATTAACAAACTCATGTAAAATCGATTCTACAAATGGGACAACATAGTACCTGTATATTTTGAAGCACATCGAGAATGTGCTGCAACTCGTTGACAACTATTTCAATTTTCATCCGTTGTGGTGGGGAATCCACAGAGCACGAGACTCCAATCTTGATAATTGCAACCAAACATTCTTCCGCTTTCTTTGCATTCGCTTTAGTAATTTGCAACACAATTGCATCATCATCAATAACATCGATTACATGATCCGGTAATGCCACGTAAGCAAATTTATGAAGGCTAAGACCTTCGATAAACATGCCGTGTGTTGGATTTTTACCGATCATCACCTCTAGTAATAATATTCCAAAACTGTAGACGTCCGCACAACTTGTCATCTTGCTCCCGATACCATACTCTACAAATGAAAAACAATTAATTAATTTAATAACTTTAACTCAGAATAAATATAAGCATCATGGAATAAAATGGAATTACCGGAGGTGCATAACCAATTGTTCCTTTAACCCGGTTGAACTGCTTTGGTTTAAGTTTGTACCAAGTAGTCGAGCTAAACCAAAGTCTCTAACATGAGCCACCATATCATCATCAAGTAGAATGTTACTTGGCTTCAAGTCACCGTGAACAATCGTTGTCCGGCAATGATTGCGAAGATAATCAAGTGCGGTGGCAACATCTCTAAGAATATTTATTCTTTGAACAAGGTTTAGTTTCGATGTATTTTCACTTGAATGAAGCCAATCGTACACTTCCATTCGGCATAAACTCATAAACCGAGCCTTAAAATCATTTCTTGAAATCAGACTTGAACATGAAGTTATTATCTTCAACAAATTACGTGTCGAATATTCCGCCAAGCTTCACATTCGCTAGAAAACTTTTGTGAGCTCCTCGGATTTTCAAGACGTAGAACTTTGATTGCAACAAATTTGCCATCATCGGAATCGAGATCCTTTATTAACACAACCGAATGCACCTTCTCCAATCAAATTTGCCGCAGAAGCCGTCAAGAGCCTTGAGAAGTTGGATCAAAGAAACTTTCATGAACCGTTCACTACCCGATGACTCAGATGGTTCACTATTGCGTTTCTTTTTACACACACTACAAAAAAAAGTGTATTTTGGCACGACTATCTCGTCCCAAAAATGCACACAATGTCGACCCAAAGAAAAAAAAGCACGACATGTCGTGCCTTTTTGGTAGACCCTATTGTGTTGACAAAAAAAATTTGGCACGACATTTTCTTTATACTTTGGCACGACAGATGTTGTGGGGCGCAAATCCAATTCAACCTGAAAATCATCTTTGGCACGAAACCCCTTTGCAAAAAGCCACGACATTTTCGTACTTTTTTTTAAAATCTTTTTAAATTAACGGAAAAAACGTTAATTTAATTACAAAAAGGCACGACAATGTCGTGCCAAATTGTAAATACACATGGAAAAACACGTTGCCACATTGTGCAGAATGGCACGACATGTGTTTGTATATTAGAGACGACAATGTCGTCCCTAGTTTTCCTGGGTGGGCAAAAAAATGCAGAAAACTGCAGATTTTCCAGATTTCATCCGGAAAAAATCTACCAAAGCAAATGCAACCTGTGATCAATCACAATCTACAATACCAAATCGACAATATGATACAATACCAAATTAGTAAACGGATCAAACAACATTCCACAATTCTACGATACCATTCAACAAATACGATACAAAGTAAACTACTCTTAAACTATACAAGGCACAAATTTCCTAAATAACATGTCTCAAACTAACAAGTCACTAGCTTAAAAAGCTAACATGTCCAAAAGTTATAAAGTTAACATAAATCCACGATAACATTCGATAAATACAATACTATTCCATAATATTAATAAGTCTAAAATTCACAAACCAACT
Source organism: Chrysanthemum lavandulifolium (assembly GCA_022545495.1). Lineage (NCBI taxonomy): Eukaryota > Viridiplantae > Streptophyta > Magnoliopsida > Asterales > Asteraceae > Chrysanthemum > Chrysanthemum lavandulifolium. Next base: position 661,845 of record CM040241.1, read on the forward strand.
TCCCGCCTACTCATCAATGAATTCGTCGCCCGACTCATAATCGAACTCGTCGCCCGACTCATTATTATCCCCACTATTATTATCATCATTATTATTCAAATCATTATTATCAACATGATCATTTTGGCCCAAATGAGGATTATTTTGTGAGTTATACCGGTTAAGGTCTGGTGGCGGCATTGCATAGTTCGAACTAGTACCCGGGCACGTGATAGAGTTGGGAAAGGTGGGGCGATAACAACCGGCAAATGCATTATTGGGGTTGAAAGTGGAAGCTTGGAAACCATAAGGGTCGGGAGGGGGAAAAGGGCTAGGAATGGGTACCGAGGAAAGGGAGGTGAAAATGGATTGCCTTGTGAGTTGTAGTGGGTGAAAACTTCAAGGTAAGATCCGATGTACCAACTACTGCTTGGGCGCGGCAACAAGCTTCCCTAGTCATGGCAGACTCTTGCCTAGCAGCGGCAGCCTCGCCACTGACGAGCCCGTTCTTGAGCAGCCTTGGTTTCCCTCATCGCCCGCCATATGATCCCTAGTAACATAATCTTCAAGAACATGCCCATATGTGAACTCATGAGCGGTTGAGCCACCACCGGGTAACCTCCCGCCCGCCCGCCCAGCTCGGGCGGTTATCATCGAACTACATCGCAATATTTCCAAGTCTGCTCATGTACGGGATGAGACCGGCTCGACTTGCTCTTGAAGGGCCCTCATCTCATTCTCGTAATTTAAAAAAAAAAAAAAAAAAAAAAAAAAAAAGTTAGGAAAAAATAATAAATGAGAAGTAACTTAATATAATGACGCATGTTAAGAGATAAACTACTTACGTAAGCCGCCTCGTTCTCTCTCGCCTTAAATGTACCATCTTTTTTGAATGGCCCTTCCTCGACGCTTTCAAGGTGTCATTTTGATTGTTATTGTTGACCTCTATACATACAATATAAAATAAATTGATAACGAGGTAAATATAAACAATGTAAAACCTTTAAAATCACAAAAATTATAACGAGACTTACATGATGGTTGCGTCCTTGAACGAACGATCGTCGACCTTGGTGAGTTAAAATCTTGTATTTAGATCGATTTTCCGCATTTGTGGTCGATCTTGCCATCCGCTTTGGGTCTAACCACCATCAACTAACATCTCCCATTCCTCTTGGGTTCTGCCCCCCAGCTTTACGGGGTGGCGGATGCGCCTCAGCCATGGCGTCTCGTGGATATCAAAGTATTTAGACTTGAGCTCGTGTTTGTATTTTCGGTATAGCATCCTCTCAGTAACCATAGCCCAAGTCCTACCCTTTCCCCACCGTATAAAGATTCTCTCCAACCAAGGCGCCAGTTGAAATAGGTCTACAAAAAAGTATACACATTTAAACAAACACACAATTTAAATATAACAAGCAATGTTGCAAAAATCGGTCAACTCGGCCGATTAATCGCCGATTAATCGTTAATCGGCCGAGTACCTTGTCGATTTTTGAAAATCGGTCGAAAAATGGGCCTAGGATAAAAATCGACACTAAGCAGTCAAAAAATCGGCCGAATCGGTCAAAATCGGCCGAATCGGTTAAAAATCGGCCGAATCGGGCAAATCGGTCATTTTAAAAATAATAATAATTTAGGCATTATGCTTAATTTGGGGATCTTGTATTTCACTTATAAAGCACAATGAACATCATAATCAGAATTGGAGCCTTTTATTAAGGTTTGAAAACATAGCAGGCTTGGAATCGGTTAAGATTTTTAGTTTGGTCTCTAAAAATATCAAAAAACTGCAGGAAATGCCAATCTGATTAATCGCCAATTAATCCTGACTAGACCGATTACGCGCTGCAGGGTGGTTGACCACCCAACTACCGATTCACGATTTTTGCAACATTGATAACAAGCATATCTAAATGGTCAATAACAATAAGAATAGAAATAAAATAAACAATAAATATAACCTGTAGGGCCGGCATTATATGCGGCTTATAAGTATCAGGAATTTCTTCCCAATCGCAATCAAGGGGAAGTGGCCTCACTTGTTCCCCAATAAGACTACTTAACTGTGGTGCATAAGTGCCTACAGCTTAGAAGGTGCCTTGATCATTGGTATCAAAGCCTAGAGGCAAAGGTTGTCCGTTATTCTCTCTAAAAGCCTTCCTTAAGGCCCGATTTGCCGTCTCACCGGTGATCATTGAACCTACAAATATAAGTTATTAAGTTGTGAAAATACATGTAAAAAATTCGCTTTTATCAATAAAAATTTTATAAAAATAAAAATAAAATAGTAAAAAAATCACAATTTGTTACCCACGAATAGCCGAAAAAAGTAAATGAGGGCCGTCTTGTGATCACCGCCAAGATCCCCGCCGTGATCTAGGTTGTACACACGCCATCTCGTTAAAGTACAAGTAAAAGAACACATAATTTCATGGACCAATTAACACTAATATACACATTCATATAAATATTCACATTCATATAAACATATAGTAACAATTTCATTCAAATTACAATTTAAAAACAATAATTGTCATAATCAAATTACAATTCAAAAACAATTAATTATCATAATCAGAATCATCACTAGATAAAACTTCTTCAACAACAATAGTGGGGTTCACTTCATCATCATCAGACACGTCAACATCATCATCATCAAGGACATGAGCAACGATGTTATGATTTACTATTTGAAAAAAAATCGACAGCATTTCCCCTCAACTCCCCAAATATGTGCATTAAAGACATATTTGTAGGAGTGAAAGGGAAAAACTGTCGAATTTCTCTCAAATAGTAAAACCGTTATACGCATCCATATCCTAAATGAGACAAAACATTCAAAAAGTAGTCCCAAAGGGACTTTCCAAATTAATTTCTAATAAATTAATTTGGACGTGTTTTCTATAGGATGATTAACTTCGGACGTGGAATTTCCAAAATTAATCACAAAATCCTAAAACAAGAATACAAGTTTAACAATCACAATATTACTAACCAAAGTATCATTTTCATTATCGACAATTAATAACATATCACATGACATTTTTTCCGATATCACATATCATTTTCATTTTAACACGGTCACTTTAATTTTATAAGTAACAATTAATAATAAGTAATAAAAGTATATATATAACAAGTAATAACACTTTAAGTTTATAAGTAACAATTAATAACAAGTAATAAAAGTATATATATACATATACCTATTTCGCGGCTGAAATACATGAAGTGAAGAAAAGAGAAAGAGAAAAAGGGGTGGTCGCTCGACCCGGCCTGACACGGCTGTCCCGGCTGTCCCAAACACTCCGACGGTCCCGGCTGTCCCAAACACTACACATAAAACCATAATTAAACAAACTATTGTCGTCCCAAAACACATTGTCGTACCAAATTAATTAATAAGAACTTTTTAGGACGACATTGTCGTACCAAAAAAATTAACAAAATTAAAAAAAAAAAGTCACTAACCAACACAAAAGGTGGTGGTGGTGGAGCTACAGCTGCTGCGATTGTTGGTGGTGGTTCACGGTGGTGGTGAGCTGTTGCGGTGGACCATCTAACCAACACAAACACAACAAAAAACCACTGTAAACAAACCATAATTAAATAAATTAAATTAACAAACCAAATTTTGTCAAAAAAAAAAATACCAATAAATGTTACAAAATAACAAAAATTATACAAATTCTGCACAGTGGTGCGTGTGTAATTGATGGTTACGAGTGATAGTAGTGTTTTGAAGAAAATTGCGTTTTTTGGGATTTTTCATGATTTTTTTTCTTTTTTTACGAGGGGTGTACCAGTTTTTTTGGTGGGTTTTTTGTGTAAGTGGTGAAGATAGAGAAGATTCAGATATTGTCAATTATTGTGGTTTTTTTGGGACGACCAATTAGGGATGACAAATGTCGTCCCTTTTTGTTTTTTTTTTTTTGCAGAATTATTTGGCGGGTTATTTGACTTTTCGTGAAATTTTTGTAAAAAAGGGTACGACATTGTCGTCCCTTTTTTTTTTTGTTTTTCCCTTTATTTTATGTATAATATAATGTGTTTAAATTATTTAATTAATACTAAATAAATTAAATTTGTTATAAAGTTTTAAATAATTTTAAAATTAATTAATTAGTTATAAAAGTTTAAATAAATTTAAAATAATTTAAATTAATTATAAAAATTTAAATAATTAAATTATTTATAAAAAATTAAATTAGTTATAAAATATAGGTGCTATGTAATACATCATCATCATTATTATTATTATTATTATTATTATTATTATTATTATTATTATTATTATTATTATTATTATTATTATTATTATTATTATTATTATTATTATTATTATTATTATTATTATTATTATTATTATTATTATTATTATTATTATTATTATTATTATTACTACATAGTTTTTTATACATCAATAATTTAAATTAGTTATAAAATTGATTGAAAATAATTTAAAATTAATTATAAATTTTTACATAAATTAAAACAGATGAAATGTTAAACGAACGAGTCAAGATAATGTCGTTATACATGACATGTTAAACCGATAAATCGAGATAGTATCGTGATACCTGATATGTAACACTAACGAGTCTAGGTGATATCGTTATACTAACAAGTCAAGGTGATCTTGGGTAGTCTCAGAACTCTTTATCTCATCAAAACATCCAACCAAAACTTTCCTCCAAAAATAATGGCGCCAAAACTTCCCTCCAAAAATACTGGCGCCAAAACTTCCCACCAAAATCTACCAGATTTGCTCTATATATCACATAAAGAAAATTTGAGATCTTATCCCACCAAAAGCCACCATATCTTATCCTCAAAACCACTCAACCTCACAACCTCTTATCTTCACACAAATTTCAAAACTTGAGATGGAGCCATTTAAACCTTTTATGTGTTCTTGTGGAGCGGGAAATATAAAATTAAGAACATCGCATAGAGAATATTCATCTGGACAACAATATTATTCATGTCCTCTGTCAAAGGTGAACAATCATACATTTCTTATTTATGTAAATATACAAATAATTGGGTTGTAATCTCTTAGAATTTTCTTATTATGTAACAGCCGAAAAAGATAATGGGTGCGGATATTTTATGTGGAAGATGCATTTGACGAGTACTTAAGAACAATCTCGCACCAACAGAGTGCTCGAGTTGCCATGAAAAGATCTTAGGATAAGCTTCTTGGAAACACAAAAAGATGTGCTAGAGACAAGAGTAAGGTTGTTGGAGGCCAAACTTGAAATGGCAAGGATTCCTAACGACCACGCATGTCAGTCGGATGCATTACTTCGTGAGCTGTTAGGTGACATGGAAAGTCTTCGTATGTAGTAGCAGTTGTTGTTCTTGTAGTTGTAGTTGTAGTTGCTGTTGTACGTAGTTGTTGTTGTTGTTCTGGTAGTTGTTGTTGTTGATGTTGTTGATGTTGTTGTTGTTGTAGTTGTTGTTCTGGTAGTTGTTGTTGCTGTTGATGTTGTTGTTGTTGTTGTTGTTGTTCTTGTAGTATGTATCCGTCAAGTATTTTTATAAATCAAAGCACATGTTGGATTTGTAAAGCTGGTCATGTTCTAAGTTAACCTATCACTTATTACTCTGTACCTTTCAATTTGACCATGTTCTAAGTTAACAAGATTATGGTTTCCAAACACCCCTTTTCCAATACTAAATTACACATGAATAAAGAAACAACTTGACAACAAAACGAAAAAGATCAAACGAAACAACTCGACAAGCAAACGAAACAACTCAAACGATATGATACACAACACGACATAGACCATATGCTACACACGACATACATAGAAACAACTCAAACTAAATAACTTGACAACAAATTGAAACAAATCAAACGAAACAACTCGGCCATTCAATTATTTTCCCTGCTACTTCCCGCTCTGCTAGAACATGCACCATCTTTTCCCTTCCTTTGCTTGACGAACTGTTCAAACAATGCTTCAAGATTTGTTACCCTATTTCCCGCATCATCAAATGTGTAATCGAACGGGCTTTTTTCAGCTTCATCTTTTTCCTTCCTTCGCTTGATGAACGGCTCCCAAGTTGCTTCATCTTCCAGCGGGTTTGCTCCTAAAACAGAATCAGCTTCACAGTCCAAATACACCCAGTAGAATCACTCTTTCCTTAACCATTCCATAATGCGGTCTCTCATCAATGGGTGTATGTTATTATAAGAACAATATTCATCATAAATTTCGTTCCCATACGTATCAACAACTCGAGTAAAGAGATATATCGACGGTAAAACCAGTGACCACTCTTTTTTCGGCTTGTAATCAGCCATTTTATTGTTACATGTGTTTTGTGGGAATTGACAATTGGGTTATTTATGTTTTGACAAGATATATAAGGAAAACTTTGCGGGAAAAATAATTGCGGGAAAAATAATGGCGGGAAAAATAATGGCGGGAAAAATAATAGGGGAAAAAATAATGTTTTTAATTCTATAAATGTATTTAATTCTATATTAAATAAAATTATTTAAATTAAATAAAAATAATTTTTTAAAATTAAATAATTTATTTATAAATTGGTTTATAAAGTAAAAAAAAATAGATTTATAGTTTGGGACGACAATGTCGTCCCAAAACGTTTGGCGGGATAAAAAAAAGGGCGGGATGTATTTATTTACTTTAAAGTTTTGTTGAAAAGATTTTAAATTAGTAGAAAACAAATAATTACAAAAAGGCACGACATTGTCGTGCCTTTTTGCGTCGTGCGAAAACATTTTGGTTGACTGATGTATTTGTTGAAAAGGTGTGGGTCCTACGTGCAATTTGGGACGACAAAGTCGACCCAAATAATTTGTCCGTCCCCAAACAATGATTTTGGTGTAGTGACAAAAGATATACACAACATAATATTATGAGCAACGTCGGTGCAATCACGAAGACTAATATGAAGAAAGGAAACCCTTTTTTCTTACTACTCGTCTCCTTGCATTTGGGTAACTCAAGTGTAAGCAAACCACCACAAAGCTTATGGTTCCCCAAAACCGAAAATGCGCTTGCATTGGCAAACACTCCTACAATCGGTACTTCACCCTCAAAATCTTTAAAGGATAGGTTCAAATATTCTAATGAATTCCATTTGCCTAAGAATTGATGAATTTTACCAGATAAATTATTTTGAGAAATGTCGAGTACCTCCAATCCTCTTAAGGAACCTAATGACGATGGTATTAAGACTTGAAATTGGTTGCCACTAAGGTATAAGTTTGTAAGGCTAACGACTCACCTAGGCTACTAGTAATGGGACCTGATAAATTATTATAAGCTAAACTGAGATAGCTCAACATCTTGAGATCTTTAATCTCTGATGGAATGGAGCGAGACAGGTTGTTGTATGTTAGTGATGGAAGTTGTAGAAGTTGCTTGGCTATTTTACCACTGAGTCTATTGTATGCAATGTTTAACCCATTAAGTTGTTTAAAATTCCAAGGCTTGATGGAATTTGGCCTTCTAATTTGTTGGTTTCTAAATAAAGTACAGTCAACATTGATAAGTTCCCAATGGCATCAAAGCCTAGAGGCAAAGGTTCAAATATTCTAATGAATTCCATTTGCCTAAGAATTGATGAATTTTACCAGATAAATTATTTTGAGAAATGTCGAGTACCTCCAATCCTCTTAAGGAACCTAATGAAGATGGTATTAAGACTTGAAATTGGTTGCCACTAAGGTATAAGTTTGTAAGGCTAACGCACTCACCTAGGCTACTAGTAATGGGACCTGATAAATTATTATAAGCTAAACTGAGATAGCTCAACATCTTGAGATCTTTAATCTCTGATGGAATGGAACGAGACAGGTTGTTGTATGTTAGTGAAGGAAGTTGTAGAAGTTGCTTGGCTATTTTACCACTGAGTCTATTGTATGCAATGTTTAACCCATTAAGTTGTTTACAATTCCAAGGCTTGATGGAATTTGGCCTTCTAATTTGTTGGTTTCTAAATAAAGTACAGTCAACATTGATAAGTTCCCAATGGCATCAGGGATGGGCCCTGAAAATTGATTGCTTTCTAGACCAAGAACTTGTAGCTTTTTTAGTTTACCAACGCTACTTGGGATGTTTCCTGTGAATCTATTATTATCTAAAAATAAAGTGGCCAAACCAACTAGGCTACCTATACTTGAAGGGAGGCTTCCAAATAAGAGATTGTCTCCTAAACCTAGAGAGCTGAGTTGATCAGAGAGATTACCTATTGATATCGGAAGCTTTCCTACTAAGTTGCAATTAGTAAGAACCAACTGTATTAATCTGGTGCAGTTTTTCAAAGAATCAGTAAACCTCATGTCATCAGCTTCTCCGCGTCCATGGAAGTTGTTATCATATAATCTAATTATTGTAATATCTCTTAGTTTTGAAAAATCAATTGTCAACTTCCCACTATAATTGTTTTGACTCATTTCAAGATACCATAATTTAGAACAATTAGAAAGAGAAGGTGGAAGAACTCCGGTCATTTCGTTACCCCATAACTGAAGGAACTCAAGATTAGGGAGCTGATTACCAATTTCTGAAGGAAGACTACCAGTGAGGTGATTTTCAGATAAGAGTGAGAGGTTGAGAATGGAATGAGGCATGCTTCCATATAAGTTGCAGCCACTAGAGTAAAATCCCGTCAAGCTTTTCCAAAGACCCAAGGTATCTGGAAGTCTCCCACCCAACGGGTTTCTGAGAGCATAGAACTCTTCCATTGATGTAATAATATTCCCCAAGAAAGGTGGGATTCCACCTGTTAACTTATTGTCGTAAATAACAAGACTAGTAAGTTTCGATGGTAAACTCATTTCCTAGGGTATGCTTCCAGTTAGCTTATTCTGAGCGAGCCAAAGGTATTATTCGAGGTTAGAACAACCAGACAAGTTTGTTGGAATGACCAGAGGCGGAGCCAGTAGGGTGGCTAGCCGGTGCTCGGCCACCCCTAACTGGCTCAACTACCCCAGCTGAAGCTCGACTGAGCCAATTTTTGTTTAGATTTTTCGTTAGTTTTGTCAAGTTCAGAGATTTGAAGGTTAAGAAATGGAAGTTTAGTGAATGAAGAAGAAGATACAGTATAAAAGAAGAGAGAGAGAGAGAGACAAGATAAGAAGTGTGTGGTGAGCGGGGACCGTTGGTTTGAATAAATATTTTAATTGTTATGACTTTCCACCGTATCATTTCCAATGAAACTAGATAAATATTTTTATTGTTTTCTTACTTGGTTGCTATAATTATAACCAAACTGAAGCTAAGTTGATGATAGCCATAACTTAAATAATAACACTTAGGTATGTATAACAGTTATTTTTTGTCAATGTTAAACGAGTCGTTATGTTACGATATAAACTTTGATTATTACATTTGTCATATCATATAGCTTGTAGGTTAGATTTTGTTACATGTATCAATATTAATAATTGGAACTACATATTTATTAGCTTGTTTAGAAGATTATTATTATTATTATTATTATTATTATTATTATTATTATTATTGTTGTTTTATTATTATTATTATTATTATTATTATTATTATTATTATTATTATTATTATTATTATTATTATTATTATTATTATTATTATTTTGTTATTATTATTATTATTATTATTATTATTATTATTATTTATCAAAAAGGGAAGAACCGTATCGGTACCAATTTTCCGGTATCGGATCTTGGTATCCGAATCCAGCTTCGATGGTACCGGTACCCTCTTTTATGCTCGGAAAAAACGATACCATCAATTTGGTACGAGTTCGAGATTAATCCGGTACCGTGCTCATCCCTAGATACGGGTATAAGATTTTCAGTCTTAAACCCGCTTAAATAACCGCTCCATAGAATGTATGTTATTATACAAAATGTTTACGGCCACCCTTAACACAGATTGGCTCCGCCCCTGGGAATGACTCCACTGAATTTGTTTGTATCAAGATAAATTATTCACTTATCACGGGTTTCTTACATGAGGAGACAACGAGCCTTCTAAGCCTTGCCAATCGAGTCGTAAAGCAGTCACTCGTTTGTGCCGTTTTCCACATGAAATACCACTCCAGTCACAGAAATGAAAGGAATGATTCCACGAGGTAAAAACTTTGTATGGATCTTGGGTGATCTTTGATTTGAATGACAACAACGCGTGATAATCAGTCTCATTACCACCATATGAAGCGGTGGTGGAAATAAGACATGTTATCGTGAGACCGAAAAAGAGAAAAGAAATACATGAGGAAGATGATAAGTGAATTATTGCTTGTGGTGACTTCATTTTTGGAAATTTACTTGAAATTATAGGAACAAGTATTGGCTTTTTGTAGTCGGGTTGAGCAAGACAACTAGCAACACCTTTTGTCTATCCTCCACTAATTTCTTGACTAACAATAGTAACTATTTTATATGTATAATCATAGAATACTTTAAGAAGACTTGGGTGGGAAGACTAGACGTACTTATATTGCATTATAACTTTAATCATGCCATCCATGTAGCACGACTAGCATCACCTAAATTGGGAGTGGACTGTACCTCACTACCTTTTGGATGCAACTTGTAAACATTTTGGTACAAAACTTCTATACTAGAAGCAATTATTACAGAAAATAAAAGCAGTTATTACACAACCAATCAGGTCTTTTTTTATTCAGTTTTACCCTTTTTGGATTTGAAGAGTAATGTGAGGGACAGGAAAAAAGGGGTTTGTGTTCATGTTTTTGTATAAAATGTATAAATACAATAGTAATAACTTTTTTAGTTACCACAGCATTGTCCAAAAGTTTCTAACCCAAATTTCACTCGTTAGATTTGTCTAATTCTTACTCTCAACAACATTCAAAAAAAATTTAACTTCAACACAATCGAATCAGAATGAGAATGAAAAAAATCCTTCAAGTATTACAGCACCAATCCATCACGGCCTTCAACAAAATCTTCACGAGCCATTTGTCCCGATCTTTATGGCACAACTACTGGCAGTACAACATTATGAAGATGGAAAAAAAAAAAAAAAAAAAAAAAAAAAAACATAAACGAAGTATATAAAATCTAGTGTACTTACAACAGAAGGTACATATATAAGAGATAGAAAAATGAAAAGAAAGAGTTAAACAAATCTTAAAACTTAAATATGTGAATTAAATCTTTGGTTAACTAAAATTCATTTAGTAGTTACTCTAGATATTATATCATTCGCTTACAATTGTTTTGTATTATCGTTTTCGCAAAATACAATGGAGTATAAACCTATGCTTTGGATATAAATGTTAATCTTCGTGCGTCATTACTTAATTTGTTGACACATGGCTTATTGTTGGTTGGAAAAACTAATTCAAGCAAGTTGTTAACAAATTCAATACAAGTTAGAAAGCTCACTTTTCTTTTAATATGCAAAAATTGTTACTTCAACCTAAAACAATCCTCAAACTTATAGAAAAGATACATACACAACTATCCAAACATGTTCTTGTATATATATAAAAGAGAACCAAGTATGTGAACATTGTTTTTTTAAGAAAGAAATTTTATCTACTCCTCTAATCATACAGTGACTATTTTATGCAGATGCTTGATCTACAATCTAAGAATAAAGAGACATGATAGCAAGGTCAAACATACGCAGCGCGTAAAATCTTTGTTCTCCTACATATGTAGACCATAGTTAAAAGATTATCAGACATCTCTCGGCTGTGCTTAAGCATGGCCGTGAACATACCTAGTCTATACTACATATAAAATACTTTTTTTTATTCCTTTGTTGTAGTTTGCCTTTTATTTTAATTCTTAAATATGTATACCTATATCTATAGGGAAATTTGCATTTATGACACCAAAGCTGACACTTTTTTCCGGCTTAACTAAACTTTGTAACATATTGCTAAAACTATAATTTTTTTTCCAATATTTAAGATTACCCCTATCATTGTGTACTTTAATATATTCAATACATGAGTTGAGATCAATATAGATCTCATATTTGCCTTAGATACAATAAATCAATCTTAGAATTCACTTTTAATCAAAATTAATAAAAAGACCATTTTCACCCTTTTTTTGAAAACAACATATCTTGCAAACACTAAATCTTCAAACTACAAAAAATACACCATCACGACGAGAATTAAATCATCTTTCTATAGATATGCACTTCTCTATATTTTCGATAATTTTTTTTCAAAAATTCCGTCCAGAAAAATAACATGTGATTTTCAAAAATAACATGTGAAAATCAAATCACATATGATTTTTTCAAATCATATATGATTTTTACAAATCACATATGATTTGCAAAAGTCATATATGATTTGTAAAAATCGAATCAAATATGATTATCACAAATCATATATGATTTTTCTGGGCCGAAATTTTGAAAAAAAATCGCTAAAAATATATAGAAGTGCATATCTATAGAAGGATAATTTAATTCTCACCGCGATGGTATGATTTTTTGGCGTAACGATTAACGGTTTGCGGTTTGCGAGATATTTAATTTTTTAAAAAAAGATGAAAGTTTATTTTATTTTTTTATTAGAAAAATGAATGGCTATGATTGGTTCATTCGATCTATGGTAAATTTGAGATCTATATTGAATTTTTGTCTTCAATACATATGTTTGGTATGTTCAATATGTGACGCCTAACTGGAGCTACATTTGTAGCTTTAGCAACTATCCATAAGTTACTAAATCTAACTTTTTTCATCACAAATATCACTTCAGAGCAAAAACAATGAATGTGATAAAATGAGATTATATTACAAACCCAATGTGAATTCGAATTGCGAAATATTATGATTTCATTATCATTGTCTATAGTTACCGGAAAATCCGTTGTTCATGTTAACCCAACCCAAAATCTATTCCTAAAAAACTCATCTCAAATGTTATACCGTGAGTTCCTTTAGAAAGTTTTCAAAGCGAAGCCTTTGTCACTACAAGAGATTACAAACTTAGACTTCGTCAATACACTATGGTTAATGTATAGATTTAGTCACACTCATCAAAAGTAAGTTGCGTTTTAGTTCGGCGTGATTCATCTAGTTAAAACAAGATGTGACTTTGGGAGTAAAAAGTAATTCTAAACTACGTGTTGGAAATACTTATGTTGGTGACTTTGCATCTTCATGGTTTCTATATATATTCTGTCTATTTCATCCTTTTCATGATAAATCTATGTCGTGTGACAATTTCCCTATGATAGATTTATGTCATTATTAACAATTAAGGTCGTAAAAGGGTTAACCCTTGTGAGTGTTGTGAAAGAGAAGGTGCAGGCCGCGGTTAGTAAGTCTAGTTCTACTTTTTCTCCGTCTACTTCTTACACTAAAAGGGTTAACCCATTCTCTAAGGTGGGAGAGATTGTTGATTCCGAAAGTGATGAAGAGGAGGTTGTGAACACTTTTGATGAGTCAATGAACCTATTTCGTGGTGGTCATGATCGTGAAGATGATTATGATGACTATGTGGATCAGGTCTACGATCTTCCAGGGAATTTGGATGCTTTTTATGACATGTATGGTACTAAGCTCCAAGGCCTTGGTAGAAAGTAATTTTGTTTTCGTAGGAGTCTAATGTTATCTTTTGAGTAGTGGTTTATTTTCTTGTTTAGAGAATATGAAGTATCTTGTTATGTAAGCTTTTCCGCCTATGTAACGGGCTGACCCGTATCCTTTGTACTTAAACATTTTTTGGAGTAATATATTTACCGGGTCTTTTGACCTTTTACCCAAAAAAAAACAATTAAGGTCGTACTAGCTACGTAAATCGTAACATGTATGTACTGAATTGAATTGAATTGAATTTTACCACGATCACTTTTAAAAAAAAATGCAAATGACTATCTAAGAATCCAAGACTTCGCCTACTCATGTTGGGCTTCATTGATCGGTGTCAAAGCTGCTGTAAAAATATGAAGTTCGATGTTGTGCTCCATTTATTTACTTCATTGCTTTCTTTTTATTCGTAGCTAAAGAAGAGAGAAAGTACAATGCTATTATCCTAAGCCTGAAACGTTCTTTAAATTTTCCTTGTCCTTGTTTTTCATAAAAAGTCACCCATCCGCAAGATCTAGAAGAAAACTAGTAAAGCCTCTCTAAATACTGTGTTACTCTTGTTTTAGAAATAATACATGTTTGGCATTAGCCGCACGGGTTTAAGTCGCTATGGGTGTTTGACATTTTTTATCAAATAAGGTTAAGAACATGGGAATGGATTTTACTCGTGAACCTTTTGCCAGTAAATATGATTAAACCATATACTCCTCCACTTTGAGGTATAGAAGAATATATAGCTACATGAATGTGATCTACAACAAAAAGGAGTCTCAAATCACATTTCAGTAAATTGGTTTGATGGAAGTAATTCCATTCGTAATAGAACAACATTCGGTTTCGAGGTTAGCTCGTAACACTCTTCTTGAAACCAATGTTGCCGATGAATTCTGCCGATGACCTTCGAGCATTTTATATTGTGAAAAAATTGAGTAGAAATAGTCAATGTGTCATGAAGGAAGCATTTATTGATGAATTTATAAAAAGATGTGATATAATGACTTAATTACCACGTGTTTATATAAGGAAAACGGAAAAGTTAAGTTTATGTTTGGTAGATGTTTCATAATTTATATTTCGCAATCTAATTTAAATACAAAAGCTACGAGTTTCGTATCACATTAGCAATCATTTCAAAATTTTAATGATCACCTTTGTATTCTTCTGCCTCTCTCAAGCCGCCTTCTTATAATAGGTCTCATGTATTGCTTCAAATAATTATAAACAATAAATCCTAAACCTAAACTGAACAACCCATTGGTTTCTAAGACACAATCTCGTTTTGGTGAAGGATAGTATTTTGAGGGACGAACTACTAGAAAAGGTCTCTACTGTGCAGGCGGCAATAAAATAAAAAAAAAATTGAAAACATAAAAGAGATCGAACAACTAGACTATAGCCGTGGAAAAGGCTGCATGCAAGTTGTTACATTTTTCTATGAAGATATGGGGTGCGACATGTCTGTTTTAGAAGAATTTATTAAGCAGTTGAAGAGACTTGATGAGCCCATTGCTCCAAAAACTAATTTTCTTGAATATTTGTTCATCACATATGCTTAAGTAGCATGCAGTAAATGTTTTGCTCTTCAACTTTATATTTCTCCCTTCTCTTTTGTATGAATAAAAGTCAATCTTTACATTTTATTATTATACAGTTTCTTTTATATTTTTGGGTAAAAAATATTTTGTATAGTTAAGAATACAAAACGTCTGATTAAATGTAGATTGGAGTATCCGATGCAACATAAATTCTTTTCTCTGGATAGGATTTGATTTTTACTTTTTTGAGAAAAACGATAAAGGTAAATACACTCCTATCTATACAAATTAACCTAGAAATACTTTCAACCATATGGATTGCCAAGAATCGCCCCTAATCACCCCAAAATAACAGCGATTTGTAATAGAACCACAGTAGAACGACAACCCACAAGCCAAACAAGTCTTAATCTTAAATGAGAAATCAATAATCCTATAAAGGGTTAAAGGAAAACACGGATTTGATAGGAAGAATTATATCAGAATTGTTTGGGTTGTGGGCGTCGAAAATCGCCCTAGAGAGAAAAGCGGCTAGGGATAGTTTTACTTTTTATTTTTTTGGAAGAGATTATTTTTGTAATAAAAAATTTATAGCTTTGAAAAAGTTGCGTATCAAACAAGCCCATGATAGTTACTTTTATGCTAACACTATTTAGGTAGCTTTCTAGTTTGAAATTTCAAAAGTTATTTTTCTTTTTTTCTCTCTTCATGGCTAGTTATCAAAGGCTAGTTGGGAGGTGATTTAATTTTTAATTTTTGTGATAATAAGTGTGTATGTTGTATTTTGTAAAAAAAGTTGTGAAAAAGGGTTAAAGAAATTTGTATGCATGCATGGGTGTAATGCTTAACGAAAATTTTCTTACATAAAAGTTCATAAACCAAAGTAACAAAATGTGTGAAACACGCATTATGAAAATAATATTGTTGTGGTCACGTGTAGACTAAACATAGTCTAGATACGGTACACGTTCTATGACGTTTTACGTTGTTGGCGGGATAACCTCTCAGTTGTGAGTTAAATGTACATGTAAGCATTTAGAATAAATAAATCCATGTTATTAGATAAACATTGACCTGAAAAAATATGGGTTGTTATAAATTTAGACCTCATCAATACACTATGGTTAATCTATAGATTTTGTCACACTAATCAAAAGTAAGTTGCGTTTTACTCCAGCGTGATTCATCTAGTTGAAACAAGATGTAACTTTGGGAATAAAAAGTAATTGTGAACTACATGCTCGAAATACTTATGTTGGTGACTTTGAATCTTCATGGTTTCTATATATATCCGGTCTGTTTCATCCATTTTTCCATGATAAATCTATGTCGTGTGACAACTTCCCTATGATAGATTTATGTCGGTTATTAACAATTAACACCGTGCTAGATATGTAAATTGTAACGTGTATGTACTGAATTGAATCTAATAATGAATTGAATTTAATTGAATTGAATTTTACAACAATCACTTCTAGAAAAAAATACAACGGACTATCTAAGAATCATAGACTTCGCCTACTTTTGTGTCGTGCTTTAGTGACTTCGGTGTTATCTTCCATTTCTCATGTTGGGCTTCATTGACCGGTGTCAAAATTGTTGTAAAATGAAGTTCTGATGTTCTGCTTCATTGCTTTCTTCCTATTTGTAGCCAAAGAAAAGAGAAAAGACAATTCTATTATCCTAAGCATGAAAAAAAATTTAAATTTTCTTTTGTCTGTTTTTTTCAAAATAACTCACCCATCCGTAAGATGTAGAAGAAAACTAGTAAACCCTCTATCAATATGTCAATATCGTGTTACTCTATTGTTTAAGAAATAACATATGTTTGGCATCTGAAATAGAATAGCTAGAATTCAGCCGTTGTCTCTTAAAGTAGTAATACCATGTAATTTGTGAAATCATTCTGGTATTGAAATTTTCGTTCTGAAAAATCACATGTGATTTGTGAAATCACTTGCGATTTGTTATTTTAAAAGTCACGTGTGATTTCACAAATCACATATGGATTTGTAAAATCTTTTGTGATTTTCTATTTTAAAAATCACAACTGATTTCGTAAATTACATGTGATTTTTAAAATAACAAATCGACTTGATTTTAAAAATTACATGTGATTTCTCATGACAGAATTTTCAACTCGAAAAAAATATTCGTCAAAAATTTATAGAAGTGTCCCTCTGTAGAAAAATAAATTAATTCTCATCGCAATGATATGATTCGTTTTGTGTAACGATTAATGGTTTGTGAAATATTTAATTTTTTTTAAAAATTAAAAAATTGATTTTTTTTTAATTTAATAAAAAAAAAAATGAATCGCCGTGATTTGTCTATTTAATCTTTAGAGAATTTGTCATGCGTGTAAAGCTTTTCATACCTCTTTACACCACATGACACAATATTTAAGTTGCGAATCTAATTCAACTTTAGACTAAAACCACCAACCAATAACAAGCCTTTCCTTTCTTATAATTTCTTCTTTACCCATATTTTACACTAACCTAAACTATACACACCGACACTCTATCTCTTCAAATTAGCATAACTAAAATAAATTGCTAACCCTAAAACCGTTAAAGGTTAAAAAAAACAAATCGTTAACATTCTATGTCGTTGGTATGGTACGGTGTTATAAAAAAAATTAAACCACGCCCAAGCTGCCAAGCATATATGACACATGCCAAGCCAAGACCTCAAACGACTTGTTTTGCCTACATAAACACACACATATTGCAATCTAAATATTTTCTAAACTTGATGTTATATTCATTTTACTGGAAAAAAAGGACTTAAATATAAAACTAAATCAAACAAATAAAAAAAATATTTATATACAAATAGAAAAATGAAAAGAAAAGAAAAGTCATGAATTTGAATAGTTTATGACCAAAAAAATATTATGCTATTAAACTAAGAGAAGAGAAAGTGAAGTAACCACAAACAAATGGTCGAGTGGTAAGTTTTTTTGTTTTCTTCTAAGATGTCAAGTGTTCCAATCTTGTTAAAATGTACATTTGGGGGTGGGCACTGAAAGGTCGAAAATGATCCAGGATTAAACAGCCGAGATCGCAAACATTTGAATCAAATAAACCCATCTTTTCCGAACAACCAGAACTAAAAAACCTTGTACATTTAACAGCTAAAAGAGAAAGAGAACTAAAAAACCTTGTACATTTAACAGCTAAAAGAGAAAGAGAAAGAGTTTAGTATAAAATTGACAATTAAAATTCTATATTTTACTATAATGTGACAATTAAATTAATACAAAATGAGGCATAGTTCCTTATTTACCCAAGGAATGCTATGTCAATTAAAATTTTACAAATTTGTTTTCACAAAATGATGTGCTAAAATCAATTTTCCAATAGATAGATTTTCTTTTCTGTTTTTACTTTTTTTTATTTTTATTTTTTTTGGGTGTCAAAGTACTATTTTCTTTTTAGGTGAGTAATAAAAAAAATGTGACAGATATTATAATATTAAGAATTATTATGGTTAGTTTTTTTATAAAGTACAATTTTCTTATTAATGTTAGTTAAGCCACCTTACTCAAATAAACAAAAATAAAGTATTATAAGTAGAATAGAAACATTATGACGCTATACCCAACTTCACGTAATTATCAGGGCCGTCTCGTTGATTTTGGAGGCCCTACGCAAAATTTTTGATGTAAATCCAGATAAAAGAAATGTTATAGCCAAAAGCCTCAAATTGTCGTCCATAAAAGGGCCGATTGGTGATGTGTAAAGCTAATTTTGATCCTACATAATCTAATTATATAAATTCTTTAAGAGCTACTTATGTGTTTTATAAACTTTCTGTAATATACATTAAAGTATTAGAAAAAAAAATTGGTCTTGTTTTTGTATTGCTACGTACAGGATTGTAAACCCGATACTGTGTATTTCTTGTTGGGATTGAATTTATATTTTAAAAAAGTCATAAGATCTAAATTGAAACTTTACCAAATATTAGGGTCATAAAGAAAAACAATATGGTGGTCCCTTATCCTTTTACAAAATACGAACAAATGGTTCATCTTCCCCATCTCAAGCTAACTTCATTAATATCCAAATAGAAGCTCTATTTTACGGTCTTTCCCGATAGAATGTTCATGATCATTTTAAATTTATATTATCCATCAGAAATGCCAGTTATCATACGGATAAAATCATCGAGAAATGAGTGTATACTAGTTTTGAAATTTCCGACATCGGGGCCCACCCCGCACATGCTCAAATTCAGCCTACCTCTGAAATGGAAAACGATCAATTCATATTTCTAGCGTCAAAATTGGAAAGGCATAAAACTGTTAGTTAATGATGATCGTATTATACTGTTGAAATATATAATAGAAAGGAAGTAAATGAATCATGGGCCCAAAACATCCATGGGCCAAAGCTAAACATAAACTAAACATAATCCATATTAACAAAGCACATAAACACCATCTATGCCCAAAAAAAGGAAAAAATGGTTGCCCGAGGTGAAGTCGACGACTGAGGTGAGATGATGTGGTGGTAGTTTCGCCCGATGATGTGTTTGTGATGGTGAGGTGGGTTGGCCGGAATTTAATAAGGGATAAAGAGGTGTGTGTGCATGTTTGTTTGTGTTTTTAGATGTTGAAATAGAATGATACGTAAAAAGGTAATTTAATGAGAAAGTTTAGTGAGATGAAGAAAATAGACGGGGATGAAGAAAACATTTGGGGTTTCAAGATTTATTGTTTAATCATGTTTGGATTGTAAAAATAGACGGGGATGAAGAAAACATGAAAATTGGATTTTACATTAATTTGAGATTTTCTTTATTTTGAAGAGTTTTAGTATGATGAAATTTGTTCATGAATTTATTTTTTCTTTAAAAAGAAGTCTTAGATTTGTGTGACTTTGATTAAAATAGGTGACTGATAGTGAGTGATGGTAAGAGAAGGATTGTTGTTGGTGATATCAAATGAAGAAGATGAAGAAGGGTTCTTTGAAGAATATAGTATAGTTAGTGGATTTGTGATTGATGAAGATTTAGATTTATGTAATAATAATGATAAGAGTTGAGATCCTTTGAAAAGTGAAAAAAATTAAAAAGTTTAAAAAGCCTATCATTGAGTGTCATGTGTCTCCCATCCAATCCTTTTCTTTTTTCTTATTAAATTCGGTTAGGGGGTATTTTGGTCCTTTTAAATCATTTTTTTATTCCACTCCAAAACTTCAAACGTAAATAATTTTTAAACGACGAACTTTTATGAAAAACCGATTTCACCATTTTTTTTAAATTTAATTCTCTTTAATTTTGTATGCATTATGATATATGAATCTCAGCTTTCTTTTTTTCTAAATTTTTAAGTGGGTGTTGATTTTCTTGAAATTTTTGGCATTTTTGGCTCTAATTTTGACTAGTTTAAAAGCCGAATTTTACAAAACTTAAATCATGAAAATTGTAGGATTTTGAAAATTCTTTACACAGAAATTTGAATCACTCAAATCGAATATGATATGAGTGAGATATTGCACGTTAAAGATGAAAAATAACTGATGAACGTTATCAAAAGTAACTGATGACCTTTATCAAATCTAATTGATGAGCGTTATAAAAATAAGCGGTGAACAATATAAAAATAAGCGATAAGCGCTTTTTAATCTTGATGAGCGTTATAAAAATAATTGATGAGCGTTATCAAAATAATTGATGAACAATATCAAAATAAGCGATAAACGTTATTTTTCTAAAACCGTTGAACATTATAAAAATAATCGATGAAAGTTATCAAAATAATCGATGAACAATATCAAAATTCCGATGAAATGATAAACATTGTATTTTTAATAGAAAATTGATGAATCGATGAACAATAGCAACTTGAACCAGATGAACATTATAAAAAATAAGCGATGGACAAAATTAGCGATGACCAAATCTAACTAATGAACGATGAACCAAAAAACCAATGAGCGAGTGATGTAGCGATGAACATTATAATGTAACATCAAAGAAAAGCGATGAACATTATAATGTAATATAAAAAACTAATTGATGAATCGGTGAGCATTGTGACTTTAACAGATGAACATTGTGATTTTTTTTAGACAGCTGATGAAAAAATTTTTTATTGATGAACAATACTTTTATTGATGAACAAATGATCAACAACTATTTTTATTGATGAACAACAGCTTTTATTGATGAACGATATTTTTTTGTTACAAAATTGATGAACATTGTTATTTCTTCTAAAAATCACTCTAATTACCAATTCATAACTACTTAATTGATGCACATCAAACACTCACAACCAAAAATCTGCCATTTCATTTATGCCAAACTCAAATCTCATGCCACTTTTGTTATTTCCAAATCCACACATTTAATATTGAGTGTGATCTGTTCACATAATTTTTACAAAATAAATCCACACATACACGCCGACTTAATCGTTGGGAGTAAAAACAAGAAAGAAAAACTTAATTTATTTACATTGGTAAAGTCATTTCTTGGCATGTATGTATAGATTTCTTTTGTAAAACTTTTATGTGGTGTATTTCTCTTTAATATTTCCTTCCTCCCATCTACATTCCCTCTTATCTTAACCTACAATAAGAGTGCATATACTAAAAAAAGAAAAAGGTTGGATTATATAATCAAGAAAACTAAAATGAAAACGGGGTTCATATCTTGTTGGTTAACAAAATGAATCACGTGACCTCTTCTGCATTTTTAATTTCCCATATTGGTACTCTCTCATAGATCTTCATCTTTCCATCTTTGTAACAAAAATCTTTGGAACAAAAATCACATACTATCTCTCATTTAATTTTTCGGTTCGGTTCACCGGTTTTCAAAGATTTGAAGACAACTTAACATGCCATCCTTGGCCTGTCGTCGGAACCTCTCGCCGGAACCCTGTGATAAAATATCACATTTGATCGCCCAGTTACAAAATTATTATAAAATGTTGAAAACATATGACATGATAATTTTGTAAGAGTACGGATATATGAGATTTTGAGAAAGTGTGGATCTGAGGAAGTGGGTGATAAAACCAAGGTAAGTTAGTTGTACATATTCAAATGATAATATTACTTAATTACCCTCGTAAAGAATATTGCCTAATCAGTTAACAAGGAGTGAATTATGTCCGTTGATTAAATTAGAAAAGATCTGACGGCTCAAATTACTTTTTATACTTTCTAAAAATTTATGACTTTTCAAATGATCTGTAACCATAATGATAATAATAATAGGTTTGTCAAGTGACAAAAATACCTTTTTAGTTAATAGTCAAACATAAATAAATTAATAGCATTGTTGAAATTAGACCGAAAATGAAACAGGTGTTTCAATTTTGAACTCACCTCAAAACTTTTAAAGATTTTAACCAAAAGTAAAGTACCCGACAAATCACAACAACCAAAAATGTAGGTAAAAAAAAAAAAAAAAATTGAACATTTGTCTTTACAAACATATAGTTGATGTATTCCATTTTCTAGTTGCTATCCCATCAAAACAAAAACACTTTTAATTAATCTCCACCGTCCAATCCTCTCACCTCTCCACCATTCACACCAAAACCGATGGTACGTTCTCATTCTTGTGCTTCATTTAATTTTTTTTTTCTTTTGTGTAATTTAATTATACGAAAATGGTAGATTATAGAGGTTTTAGAGGTTTACAGGATTTATTGATAAATACTCATATTGTGTTACATACATCGGGATGGTGATTAGAACTATGGACTAATTGGGGTGTTTCGGTGAGCTTAGTTAAAGAGCTTAATAGTTTATTGTGTTTTAATAAAGCTAAAAAGCTTATTGAATTTTTTCTTATTTTAAAGGGCTTATGTATTTTTGAGGGGAGGATTAAGCTAATAAGCTGATTTCATTAGTTTGGGGTATTTCGAAAATGCATAAGTTTTATTTACTCTTAACTTACTTAAACGTCCCCCTAGTATATTGTGGGCATGATTAGAGGCAAATACTGTCTGTTGTTTTGCTTGTAGTGAGTTATCAGCCTAGGCGGGGAGTACTCATAGTCTTAGATACGAATTTTTATATATAAGTTTCGAAGCTATGTGTACAGTATGACATGTTTAAAGGACTATATAAATGTTCATGGACCTAGAAGTATATGTTTAGAAACTTTAACACACTTGTTAAAATACATCGAGCCGAGTTTTTTACGAGTTAGCACCGGTGACCAACTTGTGACCAAATTGAATCTTTTGGCCGATTCTGCTCAACTCGCCCTGGTCACTGGCCTTGTAGCTAGTAATGGTTGAGCACTTTGTGATCCGAGTTTTACTACTATGTGTAGTCTTATTTTAAGAGGTTAATTAGTTATTGGGTATAAAAAAAGTTAAAAAGCTTATTGAAGGTGTTTGGGTAAAGCTTATGTCAAAGTGCGTTATACATTGGAATGCATTTCTTTTTTCCCTAATTATCATGTGTAAAGCAACGTGCGTTTGTGCGAGGGATACCTGTCATGAGAATATGGGATTTAGGGGGTGTTTGGGTAAGCTTGTATAAAGAACTTACAAGATTATGCCAAAGCGCTTATTACTTTATTAGTTATTTGGGGGAATAAGGGGTTTTTCGATAATGAATAACTGGATAAGTTAAGCATATGGACATATGGTTATACTTATCCATATATAGTACGTCTTAGTATCTTTTTAGGCATGATTGAAGCTAATATAATGTACGTTGCCTTGTTCTGCATCAACATAAGAACCATATCTAAAGACTTTATCTTCTGAAGTTTGGTTATAAAAGTTGCAAGGTTCATTAGTTTTTCTGGTGTACACTCCACTTATATCCTATCTTAAGTTTGATCTAATTGTGAGATGTTTTTTAATGTTGCAGAAAGTATCACTAAAGAAGAACGATCTGCTAGATATGCAACCTCACATTAAGGTACCTTGGGTGTTTGAGATAATGTTTCTAATCTTGTTAACATGATGAAACTTTTGTATCTGCAACTAGCAATCAAAGTTGTATTTTGAGTATGAATGGTATATCAGGTTTGTGTCCATACCTAATACTGAGTTTGTACTCGGATGTTGCAGTGTGTTACTCCTTCATCTAGAAGTTCCAAAAGTGGTGATCATCGGCTTTCTAGGCGTGATTCACCAGAATATGATAGGCGTGTAGGTAGGGTGGTCTCAAGGTGATATAGTGATGATAGGGATTATCAACCGTCACCTCATCATAAAACCTGGTATAGCTCAAGTTTAATTGACTCTGAAAGTCGAAAGTTTACAACTGGTGGCTACAGTATTTTGGTAGAATTGGAACTGGTGCTTGTGTGTACAACATATGTCAGGACTTGAAGAGAAATGATGAAACTCTTCTAAAGGTATAGAAAGAAGAGATTAAATGGAAACTTATGACCCTTAATGTGAAGAAATCAAACTTATAATACATGAATGGGATTATGCGAAGAGTGAGGTGTGGTTTCTTTAGGATGTGGGAGAAAAGTTGTTATATGCCTAACCGGTGTTTGGAATAAAGGTTTAAATAGATGGCTATGTATCATGGTTTTGAAAACCTTTGCTTCACAAGCTTTTCTATCTTCTGATACAGTGTGTTTGGGATAAGCTATCTATCTTCATAAGGACAGTTTCCTGTTTGGCAGTAAATGAAATGATCATCTGGCGAGACAGTGGGTTCAACAGTGGGTTCAGCAGCAAATATTATGCAGTTCTACTTCTATGGTTTAGCAGTGGTCTAGCAGGTCTGCAAGTGTTGGTCTTCTATTGTAGTTTGGCAATTCAAGTCTTTCGTTTTGCTGTTATGTTATTAGTTGGGTGTGCACTGCTATATTTTTATACCTGGTTTACATATGGCAAATGGATTTAATTTATGGGTCAGGCTTGGTTCTGTGATGTGGGGCTGCTATGCTAGCTTGTCATCCTTAGGCTTTAATTTGTGGATTTAATATCCGAACTTATGGGGTATGTTTTTGCACCGGTCTTCTTTTTGTTTTAGTTTGAAGTTTGTTTGTAATTGTTTTGGGTCCTCATTATCACTTTCTGAAACAATTTCTAACAACCACCACCGTCTCCGACAGCCACCACCACCCTGCTGCTCACCAACGAAACAAAATCCCCAAATATAACCTCAAAATTGTTTGGTAGTCAAAGTTTGAAGAAATGAGAGATCTGGTGAGATGGGTTTTTGGTTGGTGACCTTGTGGCTTCTAATCACCGATTATTTTGTAGTCTGAGCTTTACAACATTGGGTTGGCTTATTTTAAAAAAAAGGTACAGAGTAGCCTGAGTTTGTGAGAGAGATAACTGTCATGGGAATATGGGATTTAGGGGGTGTTTTGGTTAAGTACTTATATAGGCTGGGCAAGCTTATGCCAAAGTGCTTATTAGTTATTTGGGAGAATAAGGGGGTTTTTTATAATGAATAAATGCATAAGTTAAGCATAAGGTTATTATTATACATTACATCATCTTAGTATCCTTTGGGCATGATTGAAGCCAAGATAATGTATGTAGCCTTGTTCTGCCTCGAGATAAGAACCACATATCTAAAGGTGTTATCTTTGTTAAGTTTGGTTTTAAAAGCTGTAAGGATTAGTTTCTCAGAAATTCTTTTTGCCAAATTAAGTTTGAATAGCTGTTATTTTTACAGGAGTGTTTGGGTTTGAAGATTGGTCTGATGGCTATGTGCATTGGTAGTTGGTACTACAAAATCTGAAATAAAGCCCCCCTAATAGAGCCCATTTAATAGGAAAAAAGGTCTCTATAAAGGTGTCCGTCAAAAACAAAGGCATAAAGCCCGGTTATGAAATGAGAAAACCGGGGTCTAATTCGGCCACAAAATAGAGCCCTGCCGTCAAACTTCCTCTTTTTGTGTGATTTGATTATATGAAAATGGTAGATTAGATAGATGTTTTAGAGGTTGACATGATTTACTTTAACTTTTAGTGTAATTGGAGATTACTTAGGTGAAACGTTCAACTTAGGGGGTCGTGTTTTAAGCTTATTTTGGGCTTATGATCTTATTTGGTTCTGCTTATACATGTTTTTTTGTAACTATAGATTCAGGTTTACATCGGTATCACTATCACATGTTTCTTCTAAATAAAGACATGGATATAGAAACTTAGATACATGATATGTGTTGGTGGAATTACAGATTCGTAGAAGAATGGCTGCACATAAGCTAAAATACCCTTATGAACAAATGATAAGCCTTGGCATTGGTGATATAACTGAGCCCATTCCAGAAGTTATTACTTCAGCCATGGCTAAGGTAGGATTATTTCTTATCTTGTATTTCTTTCTTGTGTAAATGATAAGCCTTGGCATTGGTGATAGCACTGAGCCTTGGCATTAGTTTATCAGAAGAATGGCTCCACAGGAAAATTATGTGTTTAAAACATTATTGATATGTTTGACTTTTATTGCAAGATCCCCAATTTTGCTACTGTAAATGGTTGTTTTTGACAGACTCGTTAACATTGTAAACCATATATATGACATGTCAGTCCTAACACGTTGGTATTCCCATTTCTTTGTATTGCAGAAAAGCATTGGCTCAGTCACACCGTAGATGTGGACCCTTGGAAATGCAGCTTGGGAGCCTTACAGGTAACACATGATCTAAAATAGAGGTGTTCCATAACGGGCAGCTAGTCAGGTTGGGAAACAAGTCAAACTGGTAATTTTAGTCTGGACTGGATCAGGTTGACCTGCAAACGTGGTCTGTCCTTTTCTTAAACTTGTTTAAAAATAATGATTAATGAATGTTTTCAGCCTGTTGAACCCATTAAATATAACGTAACGTAAATTGATCCATTTATAAGTAAAATGCTTGAAATTGTGACCTGTGTATCCGACATTTAGTTTCTTACCAACGTAAATATTTTCTTCCCTATGAAAGAGCAACAAATTACTGGAATGGGCTAAGTGATATTCACCAATGCCAAGGCTTAACATTTAGTGCCATTCATATGTTTGAAGCTCGAAAGAATGATAAAATGTGTTTGTTTTAGATTGTGCAGGTGGTCAATGTGGTGTATTGATAGTTATTAGTGTTATTTGGAGCTTGTACTTGGATGGATAAAGTCAATATTTATTATGTATTCGTCATATGGCCTGATTCTCAATTCTAAAGGCAGATTGGAGACGCCATCAACTTCATCAAACCCCATCTGTTTTTCTCGAGTTATTCAAAGGCAGTGACTATAACAATACTTACAGTGACGTCTATTGTGTATGTTTTAGTTTCATTTCTGCTCTAGCAGTTAATAAGGTTGGCGTGCGTCTTTTTAGATGTGTTGTTTGCAAGAGTAGTCATGCAGTAGCAAAGCTCAATGTATCAACTCATTTGTAATGTCAATGAATCTTCCTTATTTGAATCAATACTATGTTCATTTCGGAAAAGAAGAGCAACAAATTCATTCATGGCTGAACAAGGCTACTAGTAATGGTATCTGATAAATTATTATTAGATAAATCGAGATGGTTCAACATCTTGAGGTCTTCACTCTGATGGAATGGGACAAAATAATGACACATTCAGTTAAAGATATTTTTTGAGTCTGCCCAATTTACACATTTTAGTTTTCGCTGTTCTTTGGTTTGTTTCACAAGAGTGGGTGTACAGTTTCATGTTTAACCCATTTCATATTACTTTGGTTTGTTGGACCAACTGTCTATCAAAATATTCGAGCTGATTTATGTATCAGAAATCCACTTTGGTCATTATTGACACATTTTTAATACAATATACTTGCAGTAATAATACACTATACCAAACATGAGGTCAACTTTCTATAAAGTTGAACCATACACTACTCCAAACCATAAAAAAGGGAAGCCAAATTTATGAAATTGAAAGTCAAAGGACACGAATAACATTAGGCTGTTCATTAAGGAATCGAACACCAATTAGAACTTAAGTAGAATTCAGTACCACAAATTGGATTCATAGAAATGAAACCACACTTACAAACATGCTTGATACATATGATACGTCACCAGGAATGTAAACGTTCTCTTATGTCTCGTACACTTATGCAACAAGAAAATTAAACCACAATTACAAACATCTTTAACAACTTAACATTTATTTAACTACGACATGCACTTCTCCTTGTTGCAGTTTCCTACAACTTCACCATACAAGCTTGATGATAGACCTAAAAGAGTTGAAAAATAAAACCATTTTAGTGATGATTTTTCACAAACTCATGTAAAATCAGATTTTATAAAATGGGAGAACGGAATACCTTATTCATTTTGAAGCACATCGACAATACGCTGCAACTCATTGACAACAATTTCTATTTTCATTCGTTGTGGCGGTGAATCCTGAGCATGATACTCCAATCTTGATAGTTGCAACCAAACATTCTTCCACTCTCTTTGCATTCGCCGAACTTTGCAACACAATTGCATCACCATCAATAACATCGATTACCTGATCTGGTAATGCCATGTAAGCAAATTTATGAAGGCTAAGACCTTCAATAAACATGTCGTCTGTCGGCTTTTTACCAGTCATCACCTCTAGTAATAATATTCCAAAACTGTAGACGTCCCCACAACTTGTCATCTCGCTCCCGATACCATACTCTACAAATGAAAAACAATTAATTAATTTAAAAATTTTAACCTGTAAATAAATATAAGCATCATGGAATAAAAGTGGAATTACCTGGAGGTGCATAACCAATAGTTCCTTTAACCCCGGTTGAGCTGTTTTGGTTTAAGTCTGTACCAAGTAGTCAAGCTAAACCAAAGTCTCCAACATGAGCCACCATATCATCATCAAGTAGAATGTTACATGGCTTCAAGTCACCACAATCCTTGTTTGGAAACGATTGTGAAGATAATCAAGTGCAGTGGCAACATCTCTAAGAATATTTATTCTTTGAGTAAGGTTCAGTTTCGATGTATTTTCACTTGAATGAAGCCAATCGTGTACACTTCCATTCGGCATAAACTCATAAACCAGAGCTTTAAAATCATTTCCTTGGAAATCAGCACTTGAACATGAAGTTATTATCTTCAACAGATTACGATCTGCCATGCTTCACATTCAGCTAGAAAACTTCTGTGAGCTCCTTTATTTTGAAGATGCAAAACTTTGACTGCAACAGGTTTATTATGATTAGAATCGAGGATTCCTTTGTAAACCGAGCTAAACCCACCCTCCCCAATCAAATTTGCTGCACAGAAGCCATCAGTAGCCTTGAGAAGTTGATGGTATGAAACTTTTATGAACCGTTCACTCCCTGATGATTGAGATGGTTGGCTTTTGCGTTTCTTCTTACACAAAAGATAGACACGTACAACATAATACGACGAGCAACGTGACTGCAATCACGATGACTAATATGAAGAAAGGAAACCTTTTTCTTATTACCCGCCTCTTTGCATTTGGGTAACTCAAGTGTAACCAAACCACCACAAAGCTTATCGTTCCCTAAACCGAAAATGCACTTGCATAGGCAAACACTCCTCTGATCGGTACTTCACCCTCAAAATCATTAAAGGATAGGTTCAAATACTCTAAGGATTTCCATTTGCCTAAAATTGTGGAATTCTACCTGATAAATTATTTTCAGAAATGTCGAGTACCCTAATCCTCCCAATGAACCGAATGAAGATGGTATTACGCCTTGAAATCTGTTGCCACTTAGGTTTAACCCTACAAGGCTAATGCACTCACCAAGGCTACTAGTAATGGGACCTGATAAATTATTATAAGATAAATAGAGCTCGCTCAACTTATTGAGGTTTTTAACCTCTGGTGGAATGGAACCAGACAAGCGGTTTTGAGAAAGATCTAAAAAATAAGTGAGTGATCGAAGTTGAAGAAGCTGCTTGGGTATTTTACCACTGAGTCTGTTGTATGCAAGGTTTAACACATTAAGTTGTTTACAATTCCCGAGGCTTGATGGAATATGACTTTCTAATTTCTTGGAATATAAATAAAGTTCAGTCAACAATGATAGGTTCCCAATTGCATCAGGGATAGGCCATGCAAATTGATTTATAGATAGAGTAATAACTTGTAGCTTTTGAAGTTTACCAACACTAGTGGGGATGTTTCCTTTGAATCGATTAGCTCCTAAACCTAAAGTGGTCAAACCAACTAGACTGCCTATACTTGAAGGTAGGCTTCCAAATAATTGATTTTCTCCTAAATCGAGAAAGCTAAGTTGATCGGAAAGATTACCTATTGATATCGGAAGCACTCCTATAAGGTTGCAATTATGAAGGAACAAATTTACTAATTTGGTGCAGTTTTTCAAAGAATCTATAAACGTCATGTCATCCACGCGTCCATGGAAGTTGTTATTACTTAAGTATATTTGATAAATATCTCTTAGTTTTGAAAAGTCAACAGTCAACTTCCCACTAAAACCGTTGTTAGCCATTTCAAGAAGTCCTAATTTAGAACAATTAGAAATAGAAGGTGGAAGAACTCCTGTCAGTTTGTTATCCCTTAACTGAAGGAGCTCAAGATTTGGGAGCTGATTACCTATTTCTGAAGGAAGACTACCAGTGAGGTGATTTTCAGATAAGGAAAAATTAACTAGTAGTGAGAGGTGTTAGATAATGAGAAAACCCGTCGGTATAATATTATTATGGACCATTATTTATAATGGTGAAAACCCTAATACCCTAAACCCACAAACGGGCTTGGGCCTACTTATCATCTAATACTCCTCCGCAGTTCGAGCGGCGAAATCGCGAAAGCTCGAACTGTAGTAGTAAACTAATAAAGCAAAATAAAACAATAACCAAAATAAAACGGGATAATTCAAAGTATCCCAAACAGTCGTCTCGGGAATAAGAACCCTAGATTCGACACCAACGAAAGTCGTCTCGGGAATTGATACCCTGGATTCGACACCAACAAAAGTCGTCTCGGGAATTGATACCCTGGATTCGACACCAACAAAAATAATAAAAAGTAAAAGATTAATAAACTATAAAAGATAAAAAGATTAAACCAAACTTTGATTTTCGTAGAATCAAATGCTAAATCATCTTGCTTTTCTCATCCTAATTGAATGTCATGACAACCCCAAAAGGGCTGCCTGCCTACCCATAACCGAACCTGCTGCTCCTTCCTTTTTTTTTTCTTCAGTCGACCATTAAGGAATAAAACGGATTTTTTTTTTTTCAATAGATCTAATAGAATATTTGAGATAGAGATGGATAATTTTGACGGGTGGTACAAAGAGGCGGCTCAGCGTAGCCACCTAGGTCTGAGGATCAGACCCGCTCTGAAACCATGTTAGATAATGATAAAACCCGTCGGTATAATATTATTATGGACCATTATTTATAATGGTGAAAACCCTAATACCCTAAACCCACAAACGGGCTTGGGCCTACTTATCATCTAATAAGAGGTTGAAAATGGAAGGAGGGATGCTTCCAGATAAGTTGCATCCACCAGAGTAAAATTCCTTCAAGCTTTTCCAATTACCCAAGGTATCTGGAATGCTCCCACGAAGCGGGTTCGCTACAGCAGCGAAGACTTCCATTGATGTAATATTCCCCAAGAAAGGTGGGATTCCACCTGTTAATTTATTTTTGCTAATTACAAGACAAGAAAGTTTCGAGAGTAAACTCATCTCCTTGGGTATGCTTCCAGTTAGCTCATTTTGGTTGAGCCAAAGGTCTTCGAGGTTAGAACAACCAGACAAGTTTGTTGGAATGACTCCTCTGAACTTGTTATCATAAAGATAAAGAACACGTAGCCTAAACAGACGACCAAGTTCATGAGGAATGGTTCCACTGAATTTGTTTGTATCAAGATAAACAATACGTAGCCTAGATAGACGACCAAGTTCATGAGGAATGGTTCCTTGAAAGCTGTTGTTCCAGAGAGAAAGGTGACGGAGGAAGCTAAGGTTTCCCACATGAGGAGACAACGAGCCTTCTAAGCCTTGCGAAACCAGTTGTAACACAGTCACTCGTTTGTGCCGCTTTCAATATGAAATACCACTCCAATCACAGAAATGAAAGGAATGGTTCCACGAGGTTAGAACTTTGAATGGGTCTTGGGTGATCTTTGACTTAAATGACAACAACGCGTGATAATCAGTCTCATTACCGCCATATGAAGAGGAGATGGTGGTGGAAGTAAGACATGTTATCGCGAGACCGAAAAAGAGAAAAGAAAGAAGAGAGGAAGATGATAAGTGAATTATTGCTTGTGGTGACTTCATTTTTGGGAAAGTTACTTAAAATTATGAGAACAAGCATTGGCTTTTTAAGAGATTATAATATCTCATCACGAGAATACCAAGACTTTTAAGAGATTATAATATCTTCAATTATCTATGTTTAACGTTCACCACACTACATGTTAAATTGGAACCTTGTTTGAAACTTCACATTCAAATGAAACATTGCAATAAGAAATTACACTCAATTTAACTGTCAATGTTTGGATTCCAAAAGTACAAAAGAAACATTTCTAAATAAAGTCAAGATATAATCTGCAAAGATCTAACAAAACCGAGTTGTGCAAACCTTTTAAGCACAAGTTACAAGCGCATAATGCACACTACATGTTACCTATTTTCCCATCCAACAACCCAAAAACCAAACCAAACTCCCAAGTTATGGAAATTTGTACCTAAATGGAACAAACACCATCGATTACTTGGACCATTGTTGACATCCATTGTATCGGCTTCCTTAACATCTGCTAAAACATGAAGAAACTCGAGAGGAATAATGCGGTCGAGGTCTAGACAACCCTTTGGAGCGTTTGCAGATTCTTGACCCGTGGCGGTATGAAGGTATTTGATGCGATATTTTAAGAAAGTCTTTTTCTGGATAACTTTTGTTTCTTTCTTCAGTCGAGATGTTGGTGAAACAACATTTTAAATCCTGCAACTTTGACTAGTGGCGTGACGGTAATGCTGTTTCTTCACCGGCTCGTCAACTTCTACAAGTTCGTAAGTATGTCTTATTGTATCCAGTGTTTTATCGTATTTATGCGAGCACAAACACTTCCTTTTTAGGAAAACACGAATATTACCGCTTTCTACGCTTTGTAAAGCTAGCTTTGTGAGAAAAATAGTTTGGGAGGTAACTGTTTCATGTTTTCTGGTTGAAACTCGCCGAATGCTTCCGGGAACCCGAAATGGAAGTGGTTTCTTGTTAGGTTTTGAGCTAAGCCAACATACTTTCATCTTGTGGACTATGGCATAGTTAGAGGCATCCCGTCACGGTCATCATAAGCGACCCGAGTTGGCCTTCTTTGAAACACTTTTCGCTTCTTTCTATATCGAAATCATGAAAATCTGGATCCGTACGTCGGCCTCGTTACTCTTTGAGAAGCCGTTTGCCATGTCGGCGAACTTTACGGCCTCCGAACTACATTCATCCGGTTCTTCTTTATTTCCGTAGTCGCCTTCTTTATAAGGTGATTCTTAATAGGCCGCCCGTTTCCTTTTTGCATCAAAGACATTCTTGTCTTGCAATTCTCTCTATGTGGCGACAAAAACAAGTCGGTGAAACATTGATTGAATAATTTTTTAATCGGTTTGTTGCTTTACTTTGTTGATTATCATATTCGGTATCTTGTCGTTAATCGCATGGTCTATTCATTATAGTGCCATAACCAATTCGTATTTGTAATTGATTCTCAATCATTGAGTTACTAACGTGGTCGGTGTTATTTTACGCATCAATTGGTTTTAATCATGACTGGTGGATAGTTTCTTGAAGCTTATCGTGTTAAAACCCTAACTTTGTAAAGTTAGGGTTTTCTTTCTCATTCGTTTTTGGTATTGCATGTTTGCTTGTATATGTTGTACGTGGGTAGGGAGAGATGGATAAGGGTTTTCTCAATAACAATAGTGGTTCTAAAGGTTTTAATCAAGCTGGTGGTACTAAGGGTGCGACTAATAAAACTGCTATTGGAACGATCAATGCTACTGGAACAATTAGTACTGGTCATATAGAAGTTGGGTTGCAAAAGGATGATGAACTTGATGCACGGTTGAATTCAGGCAATGATGGGAGTACTGGTCATATAGAATGTGATGGGGCTGATAACGGGAATAAGGTTAAGGATAAGGTTGTTTTGGATGATTTGGAGCAAAGCCATGATACACCTGCTTCTGATTCGGCCTCTAATGTTTCAAAACAGCCTAATGTGGAGCAATTGATTGCTAATGCGCATCGAAATTTGATGAAGCAATGAATAAAATTGATGATGATATTGCTAAGATGGCTTCATCTTCGATGTGAACAATTAAGTGGTATTGGGCTTCAATCTAATTCGAATGGTACTAAAGTTTATTCAAAGAAATATTCCTCCGTCGAGTTTTGATGTGGCTATGCAATCCCGGATGTATGGTACTAATCATAGTGTTACTTGATCCTAATGCACCCAAGGTTGGTACTACTTGTGGTAATGGAGTTAAGTCGGTTTCTTCGGGTGTTGCTTCTAATGAATCCGAAACACGTGTCTAATTTTCGGAGGTTAGAATGCGGCAAAAGAAGGATGATGTTGACCTTTCGGTCCCAATGAAAGTGGTGGAAGAGGTAAACATGAGGTTTGAGAATACTCTCACGGATACTTCCTTGGTCAACGCCTTGCTTTTCATGTTGTTGACTATTATGTTCGTCAATACGCGGGCTAAGTATGGTTTACAAAGGTTATGATGAGCGCTAAGGATTCTTCTTCTTCAAGTTTAATTCGAAAAAGGCGTTGATGATGTTCTTGAGAATGGTCCTTGGTTGATTCGTAATGTTCCTATTATTCTTAAACCATGGACATTGAACACCAACTTGCTTAAAGAGGATTTGACTAACATTCGGTGTGGGTTAAATTCCATGATGTTCCTTTAGCTATGTTTTTCGATGACTCGATCTTCTTGCTACATTGATTGGTGCGCCCAAAAGGTTAGATGCTTTTACTAGTCAAATGTGCAAGGAATCTTGGGGCCGTAGTAGTTTTGCTAGGTGTATGATTGAAGTGAAGTCGGATGAGGTTCTTAGGGACAACCTCACTATCGAGATTCCTTTACTTGATGGTGCGGGTTCGACTATTGAGAAGATCCGTGTTGAATATGAATGGAAACCGCCTAGATGTGAGAAATGTCGGTATTTGGACATACTTTGGTGGATTGTCCTAAGGTTGTGATTCCGATCGCTCAACCTCATAAGAACATAAGTGATGGCTTTGGATCGTTAACAATAAGAAGAAGGGAAAGCAAGTTGGGCGAATCGGGTCGAGGAGGTTCTACTAAATGCATGGTGGAAAGCATTTTGAATATCGGCCCAAAAGCCTCCTCCGAACCCAAGAAAGTAAATGTCGGTAAGAAGATGGCTTCGATGTGGCTAGTACGAGTGGAACCGGGATCACTACGTCTAATCGGTTTGATGCTCTTAATAGGGACGATATGGATGTGGATACCGGTCATACAATGGAGGTTAATGAGGATGAGTTGATTAAGACTGGTTCTACATCACATGTACCGCTTGTGAGTGATTCAATGGGAACAATGGATTTTGGTTCTACTCCCATAGTTGATAAAATTGGTAAGCTTGAAAAGCTACTTATTGATGGGAAAGCTACTATTGTGGATGATGATGGTCAACCTATTCCGTCTACCTCTTCTACTAAGAGAGTTAACCCTTTTTCTAAAGTGGGAGAGATTGAGGTGTCTGATTCTGAAGATGAGGTTGTTGCATGCTAACCCATTTGATAAGTCTGCTAATATATTTGGTGGTGGCCAAGAGTTTGAAGATGAGTATGATGACTATGACTTCGATGACTATGCGAAACAGGTTCGTGATCTTCCGGGGAATTTGGATGCCTTTAATGCCATGTATGGCACAAAGTTTCAAAGTCCTAGGAAGTAATTTTATTTCGCCTTAGTCGGTTGAGAATGATTATCTCCTTAATTAGAAGATATCCTACATCCATTCCGTAAATAGATGCGTATTTGGGCCCCCGAGGGCCTAAACGCTTATCGGCGTAGCCCACATCGTGTTGGACTTTATTAATAATGGGCTTTGGGTCGAGTATACGTCATCATGTCCCCCCAGTCTAGTATCGCAGCTTGAGTCTGCGGATGCTAGACTAATAACCATAGGTAAAAAATATACCAAACGTAACAAATAAGCCAAAGTAAATTTGCGTTGGATACATTGTATCCAGACGTAAATAAAAGAAAATGAGCGCCTCGGAAATCGGGGGAAAGTTACTGCCTATGTGTCCCATCAAACAATCTCAACCACACAGTAATAAGTAGTGGAATCCACGTGTCAACCATCGGGTGGAGAAAGAAGGTTATATAACACCGATACTTCATCTTCACCGTCATCACACAGAGTAAAAAGAATCCGCCATTAACAAAGCAATCCATTGAGCTAAGCATTCAAACTGAAATATCGCCAAGGTAACCACGCCTGCGCGTTTGTGTTTGATTAGAATAACATCATGGTGAAAGAATTATCTGATTTTACATCCGACATAACGGAAGAAGAACTACAA
Organism: Chrysanthemum lavandulifolium; assembly: GCA_022545495.1. Lineage (NCBI taxonomy): Eukaryota > Viridiplantae > Streptophyta > Magnoliopsida > Asterales > Asteraceae > Chrysanthemum > Chrysanthemum lavandulifolium. Next base: position 698,418 of record CM040241.1, read on the forward strand.
CAGTTCGCATCAGATTATTATATACCCAGCGCCGTACATCCGGAAGTTCCGGTTGCGAATGCATCAATATTGGATTTCCCCGATGGGAAAATTGGTGTATACACGCGATTCTTCGAATTCGCAAATCAGCGCATCCCCATATCACTATTTTTAAGTGATGTATTAAATTATTACCGTATTCACTGTCCCACCTTTGCCGCATAGGTGCGGCAAAATTAATCAATTTCGAGGTGAATTGCCATCTATTGGCCATAAATCCGACCATCCATTTATTCCGGGCATTTTACCACACCACATGGTCAAATGGGTGGGTTTCTTCATGAACGCCCGGATCCCTCCAAAGGCTACGAGATAAGTTAGACGACTCAAACCGGAGGGAAGCGTTCTTCGGATTGACAATACCGCTTTTCCAGCCAATTCGATTTTTACGCTAAGGGGACATTGCCAAGGATGAGCCCCTCCCGGATCATATAATGTAGAGGATGCGGAAACTATAAATGCGAACCGCATCCCTATAAGCTCCTATCCTGAGGAATTCTTGGTGCATATAGGCCTGAGTCACAATTATTTCGGCAGCCCAGAGGAAGTACCTATTTTCTTGGATGCCGATGATCAGGGTGGGTGCTCATTCTTTCGCACTCCGTAGAATTACATGTCTGTAAGTTATGGACTTGTTATAGTGCGTATTGTTTATAAACTATATGTGTGTTTTTGTGGTGCGCAGAAATGGATCTGTTCAGCGTGGTGCACTTGGCAAAACCAACGGAGGTAAAGGTGGGGACCCAGCTCGAAAGAGGAGAGGAACCCGTGTTAGCTACTAGTGGCGGTCGGACCGTAGCGATGGATCTAGCGCGGGTGAAAGTTCATCCGTGGCGCTCGTGCAACTCCGCATGAGCATGCCAAGTGGAATAGCACAAGCACCATCCGCGCAACCAACGCCCATAACGGCAGAGCACGTGGAGGAGATGTAAGAGGCAAGAAAGCCACAGAAGTAGGCGAAAGAGAAGCGTCTGGGAGATGGCGCCGCCACATCCCTAAGAAGCGCCCGATTATTTTTAGCGTGAGTCATCATCCGATGATGTGGCGTCGCCCCCCATCACCGACACCGCTATTCCGCGTAAGTAACCACGAAGTGTATCTATCAAAATTTTTTTTTTTTTTTTTTTTTTTTTTTGAAAGATACTCAATAACGTGATTATCTCATCTTGTGTGTAGGATTGAACAATCTGCAGAGTCGCCCCAAACAAGTCCAATGCGCAGCGAATCGGTTGGGCCAAAGGACCAAAGCGCGGAGCCTAATACCGCGGGGGAAGTACCCATGAATATGCTTATTGATGACCTGGTTTCACTTGCAACTCAGATAAAAGTGAAGTATTCGGGTGATTCTAGACAAAATGCGGAGAAAGACCAACGTATTGCCTTTCTTGAGGCTCAACTGGCTACTGCTAGGGATGAAGCAAAGACTCTGGGGGCGCATACTACAAAACTAGCCGAGGAGAAGATGGCAATCGATGTGTCAATTAACCAAGAGCGCCGCAGAGGTCATGAGCTATAAGTCTACTGTTTATGGGCTATAAAATACTTGGAAAATGGCAAGGATGCATTGACCACTCACCTTGAAGACTTTGGTACTACAAAGGAAAAATGCATTGGAGACACAGGAGGAAAAGTTAAGTAAACTCAAGATAGAATACGACGAGGAATTATACCCAACTTCTCTCCACCATAGTCGAGCCTTGAGATGGCTCATAAGCCATGGGCTCCGCTTAGCGAGATTGAGTGTCTTGGAGTCTCAAGAAGTGCGTGACTCCTTTGGGATGTGGTAAAATGCGCCTGAGCGTGGAAAGTCCGAGGCTATTGAAAAGTCGCAAGAGGCGATCCGCTAAAGGTACCCGTGGAGCAAAATAATTATGATGTAAAGGCATATGATAACTTAGTCGCGGCTATGGAAAAAATGAAGGACTTGAACTCCCAAGATCGCCGAAATGGAACGTGATCGGGACTATCCAATAAACGTGATATTTGCAGTGTCCGACCTTAGCTCGGCATCGGGTGGAGAGCACTCTACAAACTCGACTATTATCTCGAGGCCCGATGCATCCCAACCGCAAGTTCCTATTTTTGCGCCGCCCGGGACATCCCGAACCGTTTGTTATTGATGTGGAAGTCCCTGAAACAAGTATTGGGCGCATGCGGCGAGACTTCGGAGAGAAAAGGGATTAAGGGTAAGGCCGTAATGTGTGTGTGGCGCGACACACCTCCCAAGGTCGGACGGAGTGCCGGTGAGTGTGGCCACCGTGGCGGCCGAGATCTTTGAGTTGTTACAGAGCTCAATAGGATAGGGAAAATACTAACCGCTGGTAGTTCTTCCTTGAAACGAAGTCATAGCTTTTAGTTTACTATCCAGTGATATTTGTAAGAAATAATTCGTAATAGATTTCCTTTTGTGATGTAGTAATTTTGTCGTATTTACCTCTGCGTAAAAGAAATAGACGTTGTGTTTATCTAGAATGTATGCCGTTATACTGTATATCTTTTCGTAAAAGAAGTATGTGTTGTTATTTGTATAGGCAAGTGTGAATAATACAAGGACGCCATAATCATGTATGGAGATCCAAAAATGTTAAGTATAATCATGTATATTATTGGTATGCGTCAGCATCAAATACCGTGAGTGAGAAACAAGTGTCTTGGTTCCCGATTTGTTAAACGTGCACATGTGCATAGCTGCGCATCCGTCGTAGGGTGCGCACCAAGCTTATTCCAACGTCTTGTGAACAAGGTGTTTAACAAGGATACGTAATCCTTTGTCGACGGGTTTGCAACCCTCTTACTCGACAAGTTGTTTAGTAGGTTAACTTATCCTTTTGACCGTCGTGGGTGTATATATTGCATGCACGCCATGTAGGCAAAAATATGAAAAAGAAAAATGTTAAGACATATAGTATATGGAAGTAACAAATTAAATGGTGTTACGGAGTTAGCTAGAAACCGCAACGTTTTATTAATACTTGCAAGTGTTTATGAAAAAGAACAAACATGATACTAAGAAAAGTAAGAAAAAACATAGTTATCTATCGGGTACTTTAGTGAAATGCCTCCACATCTGTGCGCTTGGCCATAGCCCATCCTATAGGTAGCATCTTTTGAGATTGCAGATGTTCCATGTCTTGTGGCGATTCACGACCATCCACGCCTCGTAGCTTATACGCGCGGTTCCTAGTGCTTCGCTGACCTCATAGGTCCTTCCCACTTCGGTCCAAGCTTACCCATGTCTTCTGCGTGGCTCGCATCATTAGCGCGATAGACAAAGTCACCGGCCGAAGGAGACACCTCTTACCTTAGCGTCATAGTATCCCTTCATTCTTGATTTCGATTTTTCTTCACGATAGCAACAGCGCTCACGCTTTTCTTCTAGTAGATCCGGTCAAGGCGGGTCTTCGTCATTAGTTGCTACATTAATCTCGGCGGTCGGATAGTTGGCATACCAATCTCCGCCGGTATGACGGCGGCCGGTCCCGTAGACTAGAGAAGGGGTGTCTCCTGCTCGTTTTGATCGAAGTGCGATGCGCCCACAAGACATGTGATAGTTCTTCACCCACCTCCCTTTGTTTTTCCGGTGCGCCTTAATTCCTTCGCCTAAGCTTCGATTTGCTCGCTCCACTAGGCCATTGGTTTGTGGGTGTTTAACAGACGCAGTCTTTGCGTGATCAACTTTTCACACCGATCCACGAAAGGGTTGTCACAAAACTGCTTACCATTATCCGAGATTATTTCTCCGGAAGGCCAAAACGGCATACGATGTTATCCCACACGAAGCGCTTCACCGGTTACCAGTGATGGTGACCACCGCTTTTGCTTCAATCCACTTGGTGAAGTAGTCTACACGACAATGAGGAATTTTAATCCCCAATGGCTGTGAAAGGGGCTGCGATGTCAATACCCCATTTGTAGAATGGCGGGTGATGTTATTGGCGTTAGCTCGTCCGTGGTTTGCGTGGGACGGGTCTATGCACTTGGCAATCGAACACTTCCGATTAAATCCCGCGCATCCCGGTGCATGGTGGGCCAAGAATATCGATCGCATGGCGCGTGCCACAACGGATCGTGGTCTCGAATGCATCTTGCATGAACCTTCATGGATTTCGCAGCAGACATAATTTACTGTAGAGGGCCCACACAATGAGCCATGGTTGCAAGAAGGGCGTCGGTGCAAGATGTTGTCTCGAACTTCAAATCGTTGCGCCATGCGCCGTATCCTGCGAGCTTCTTTACGCTCCTGGGTAACATTCCCTTATTTAGAAGTCCATGATTGGTGTCATCCATGTAGGACCGTCTTCCTCTATAATTGTGGAGACTTCCATCTCGAGATAGACTTACTTTTCAAAGTTTCTACTAGAACACCTTTGATAGGTGCGCAAAACTCGTCGAGGCAATCTTGCTCAGGCATCCGCCTTGCGGTTTCTCCTCTAGTACTGTTTGATAGTGAACTCACAAAACCTTTGATTAGCATCTTGGTTTTGGCCGGTATTGATCATGTTGTCCTCCTTAGCTACGTATTCGCCCAATACGTGGTTAGCGACAAACGAGAGTCCACATTTGCTTCTAGGTTCTCGCACACCCATTCGAGTGCGATGCGTAGTCCAAAGATGCAGAGCTTCATACTGCTTCGTTGTTTGTCATTTTGTAAATTCAAAGCGCAGATTGCATAGTGAATTCCATACCTTCGGATTGGTAAGGATAAGGCCGGTACTGAACCATCAATGCAAGAAGATCCATCTGTAAACAAGATCCATGGATCATGCTGTTTCGTCTTATTTGGTATGGGTGCCTCATTGGTGTCTGGCTTCTCAATTATGAAATCTGCCAGAATCTGTCCCTTAATTGCTGTGCGTGGTCGGTATGAGATGTTGTGTTCACCCAGCAATACACTCCACTTCTGGAGTCGACCTGATGCATCTGGTTTAGAGATGACCTGTTTAATTGGTTGATCGGTAATGACCGCTATCGGTGCGCTGGAAATACCGGCGTAGCTGCTTAGCAACAAACACCAATGCCGTAACCAATTTTTCCATGGCCGATAGTTCACCTCCGTCTTCTTTAGCGCTTTCGATAAAGTAGATAGAGTTTGCACCGAATCCCTATCTCATTAGTAGTACCGATTGATCGCTCCATCCGTGGCGACAAATACATGATCGCTTCTTCCTCGGTCGGGTGCAACGAGTGTTGGAGTGTTGCGGATGTTGTTTAAGCCGAGTGAAGGCTTCCTCCGCCTCCGTAGTCCATCTAAAATCGCCTTCTTTATGCACTTCGAGTGTTTAAAAAGTGGTAACGATTTTTCCGCCGACTGATAGGAACCTGCTCGTGCCACCCAACTTCCGTTAGAGATTGAACTTCCTTCAACGTGCGTGGTGAAGGAAGTTCGATGACCGATTTTGTCTTTTACGGACATGGTTTTATGCCGTTAGGTTCAATCGGTATCCCAGGAACATGCCCTCAGTAGCGCCAAATGTACACTTTTTTGGATTCACTTCATGTTCATCTCGTAGAGTTTTGAATGTCTCCTCAATGTCGCGTGATTAGCTCATCTTCGGTATGGCTCTTGATGACTAGATCATCGACATAGACTTCAATGTTGCGCCCACTGGTTTTGAAAGCGTTGTCAACCAACCGATAGATGTGGCCCCGCATTTTTTAAACCGGGGCATTTGGTGTAACATAAACACCTTGGCCTGTGGAAGGCCGTCTTTTCTTCATCCTCTTTAGCCATCTCGAATCTGATGGTACCCCTTGTACGCATCTAGAAAACACTTCAGCGGATATCCGCACAGAGACTCTATTTTCCAGTCTATTTCTGGTAATGGGTAACAGTCCTTTGGGCACGCTTTGTTAAGATCCGTAAAGTCAACACACATTCGCCAGCTACCGTCACCCTTTTTGACCATTACTGGATTTGAAAGCCAGTCGTGGTAATAGACTTCGCGCATAATCCCCGCATCTACCACCATTGCGTGCCAGCCGGTGATTGCTTACGCGCGCCTCGGGCTTGGCCCGCTTCTTCCTGGCGCAAAGCGAGTATCCTTGTCGGATTCGCGGGTTATGCTCGTGATTGAGCGGCACTCAGATCATGTGTTTTGGCTCCCATGCAAAAATGTCTAAGTTCTTTTGCAGAGCGCACATCTGATGATTTGCCAAGATGTCGATAGTGATCCTCCAATGGCAATTTCGCCTGGGTATTCGGGTGGATTGCTACTTTCGTGTGGAATTGCAGTTCATTGTCTTTGGGGTTGGTGCGGTCTCGCATGCAATCGTGTTGCATTCTCGTTGTGGTATAGTGGCATTGTAAAGAGTAACAATACCACCTTCCACTGGGAACTTAAGCATCCCATGCTACCGTTGACCTTCTAGATCGCGCATAGTCGAAATTCTGGTCTCCCAATAATGCCATTATATGGCGAGGGAGATTTAATCACCATAAATTCCATCCATGCCGTAGCGGAGTGTTCTGCGTTTCCAATGCTGACAGGTAATCTTATTTGTCCCATAGGCCATATCTTCTCCCCTGTAAAACCGGTCAACGCTGTTCCAACCGGGTTAACTCGTTGCGATTTCGGACGCAATGCTAAAGCAAAGGCTTCGTACATGATGTCACGAGGCTCCACCATCAACATACATGCGGTGGATATCGCGACCCCGCGCTTATCTCGATAGTAAGTGGTTCTACCACCGTTATTCGCGTTAAGGTGGGAATGAAATTTCTTTCCCGCGAAAAATCCCGACTTACCTTCGCTGTGACCACCGCCATGATTGTATCATGTAAATGGTGTCGGGCTTGTCCTTAGGCGCTTCTTCTTATTGCTACTCTTTGCTTGTCCTTCCTTCCTTGATATTCTTGACCGGATGGTCCAATCTCCCTCTTTGACCATTTTGTCAATGAGTTGACGCAATTGGACACATTCGTTAGTAGTGTGGCCCTTCTGCGCGTGGTAATCACAGTATCCACTGCCGACACGCCTCTCTTCTGGAGTGCGCATTTGTGGTGGTCTTGGGAAGTTAGCACCCTCTGTCGCGAGTATTTCCTTCGGTGATTTGGTAAGCGGGATATATTTGTCATTGTCGCGTCCATTCCCTTGGTTGCGATAGTTCCTGTTACGGTTGTTATTCGGTTCAGTGGATTGTCTCCCGTGTTGTTCTCGTGACCGTAATGGAGTAGCTTCTTGCTATCACGGCGGCTTCTCCTTGTAACGAAGGACCGTATACGCTTATAACCTCATCGAAGGATTGGGAATCCTATCATTTAACCTTTTAATAAGTTCGAGGTTGTTGATTCCATTCATGAACCCCGAGATTTTAAGTACCGGACATGCTTTTACTTGCATGCACTCATCCTGAAGCGCTCCATGAAAGCGTTTGTGGACTCCCTGGCGTTGTTTGACTCTAGCAAGTTCAATGGGGTTTTTAGCGCACTTTTTCCGTTGAGTAAAATTTAGGCGGAATGCCTTCCTCAACTCTTCAAAGCCATTGATGCTTCTACGTGGAAGCTTGTTGAACCAATTCCGCGCATTCCCCACTAGTGTGGAATTGAACATGTGGCACCATACAGGTTGTGGCCAATTTTCAATGGTTGCGGCTGATTCAAAAATTTTTAGGTGATCATCAGGATCACCTGCTCCATCATAGGTTTTAACATTAGTAGGCATGCGCCTCTTTTTGTTCTCCGAAAAATCATCGACATCGTCTAGTGAACGCGCCTACCTTCCGACGACGCCATGGGAGAGACATATCCTCCTCTTGGTCACGGTTTTTCTTCGGATTTCCAATGTCCGGTCTCACTGTCTCACTGCTCGAGGAATTACTAGAGGATAGTTCCTCTCCCTTCGCCGTTCGCCGGCTATCCTCGCACTGCGTGCTTGGGGCTCTCACTGGGAATATCGCTCCCCAACTGCCTTGTACTCTGCTGCCACCGAGTCTAGTATGGACACCGGTGCGCTTTCTCATCTTCCTCACTTTCGGTCATGGGGCGCGAGTCGACGTATTATCTTCCTCAACTCTCCTCCCAATTCTATTGAACACTGGGGTCGGCGATTGCCGCTTCCCGCTGCTCTCCTTATGACGACGCTGGAGATATCTCAAACTACGGGCCAAAGTCTAGTCGAGCATGCATGCTTCGACTTGGTCTTTTCTTTGCTTCCTCTTGCATGAGGATCAGCTAGGGCTTCGTAATTTTGAGAGACAAAATTACTTGGCTCTACTGGAACGACTCCCTAGAGAGCAGGGTATTTGTTTCGCAACACGCCTGCTTCTGTCGAAGGCGTCGGTGCTTTGCGGTTAGCTTCTAGCACCGATTGGAGTGGAGTAAAGGAGTGCGGCGGTTCTCTCGTCTTGGTGGTAGTCGTTGTTGTCCGGGTTGTTCCCGAGAGTGGTTCCACGGAGGAAGGCCGAATCTTGCCCGATCCACGATTCTTAGCAAAGACCGGTTGTTCCGTAGTTCTCGCTGGGGTCGCCTCATGCACCTTCTTTTCGCAAGAAAATCGCGCGATCGCTTCGTCATCCTAGTTCTTGGTTCTTAGTGAATGGTCCCACGGATGGCGCCACTTGTTGATGCAAAGTTGGGCGTTCCTTGCTTGGAGCTCGGATTCTACACCAATTGAGGATTGTTGTTGAACCTCGCACTAAAACAAAAGACACCGTTAGGCTTACCGTGGATTGTTTCCCACGATTATCCTCCGCGTGAGAGTAAGTAATCGGTTTTAGGGTTTTTTAGAGAGTTAGGGTTTGTAAAACGTACCTTAAACGAGGGGTGTGATCCCCTTTATATACGCACGGAATCCTTGTTGGTTCCGTGTTCCTCAACCTTCGGCGTATCCCGCCTTAGTCGGTTGAGAATGATTATCTCCTTAATTAGAAGATATCCTACATCCATTCCGTAAATAGATGCGTATTTGGGCCCCCGAGTGCCTAAACGCTTATCGGCGTAGCCCACATCGTGTTGGACTTTATTAATAATGGGCTTTGGGTCGAGTATACGTCATCAGTTTGTTTTCTTGTTTAAAAAATAGGAAGTATCTTGTTATGTAAGCTTTATGCCTATGTAACGGGCTGAGATATGAGATTTCACTCATATCCTTTGTACTTAAACGCTTTATTTGGTTAATATATTTACCGTGGTGTGGATTACTCCCTTTACCCAAAAAAGACATTACCGTCTTGCTTTGTTTCAACAGATTGACTTTCTTAGATGCGGATTTAGCTTCTTTTTAGCGATCTTATTTCTCAAAGCTTCCTCTATATTGCGTCTAGTCCACCTTCTTCTCCATCCCTTTTCGGTGGACTCACCGAGCTTGTACCTTACCACCTCAATACCATTATCTTGCATGTTTCGGGTGAAATGCTAGTTCCTCCTCGAGAAATTCCCGCAACTTCGAAGAAGCATTGACATTTGGTGGCGGAATCTCGGTCGTGAAACGGTCCATAACAAGTGGGGCATAACATATTTCGATTTAAATACTTTCTCAAGAATTCATACCGCAATTTGCATCTCATGCATACTGGTCCAAAACGCCTTAATTTTCATCTGCTTAGTAACCGGTAAAGGAATAAGTGTAACTTTGTCTTGGTCGTCCCATTAACTTTATCCGTGAAAAGTTTTAACCTCATTAAACAAGGCCCAGCGCCGTCTCAGCGCTATCTGCTCATTGACGATGCAGAGCGAAGTGGGACCCGTCTTGGTAGTCCCATTAGTCTCATCCTTTGACACTTTTTTTTTCTTCGTCGAGTAGTAGTTTTATCCTTCTTTGAGAAGTTTTAACCTTTGCTCGCATGATCCGCACTCAGCTCCCGGCAACAGACTCTTCGTGACATTGTGAGAACCGCTCGAGTTGGAGGTATATGCACTCGTGAAAACACGCTCGAGGAACCCTCTACTTCAAAAACCGAGCATGCCTTTTATGATCATAGGCCGATCTTTATCTTTATCGGATAATGATTCCATGCTTGAAAATGAGTGAAATGCCCCTTCGCACCTATAGACTTGTTCTTATCGGGATGAAGTGATAAAGCTAGTTTTCTATAATGTTTCTTCATAGTATCATCATCGGCCAATGGGTTCACACCAAGTATCCCATAATAATCCGATTCACCGCTTACTTAGTTTTCTAAAGAACATGCACATCCAAAATTTTTGACATCCTTTGAAGAAAACTTACTTTCATTTTTTTCTTCGTCCTTGTGGCTTCATCCTTATTGCATTCTATCCTTCACGAGTTCACGTAGTGCGCTTAATATGCTTTACCACTTCCTTAATAATGCTACTACATTAATAGTTTCAAGTAAACGTGAAGATTAGGCAATATTCGCCCGAGCTAATGCTTAACCAAGCTACTACTTTTGATAATGATCACGATTCTCAAACATGATACGGATATACGATGTTGATAGATTAAGCATAACGCATATGTATAAAGTATTCATAGAATGATTTCGCGTAAGTAAAACCATAGTAAACTATACCGTAATCCAAACACCTATTTTCCTCATTGTCACGTAACTAAAAGTTTTACCGTATCCAAATACCCTGCTCACCCACAAACCACCAACTGGACTTCTTCAACCCGTTTTCTAATAATCTATTGCTTTTCATTTTATTTATTTCCGCTTGACCTATTATATATAAAAACAAACCAAAAGTGACCCGTTTCATGTAAATTGCCCAAAAATAATAAATTTTCTCGAGAGCAAGTTTGGAAGATCTCATTACTTACTTTCAACAACAAATGGCACACGCCTTATGAGTGTCATCTTACTCTTTTCAAACTCGGGCACATCACAAAGAGGACTATCTCATAAGGCGGACAACAAAACTCATACCTTTATTACTTGTATTTATTGTAGATTTTCGAGATGTAACTCGGAAAGAGTGGATGTCGTTTCGTTACAAATACCGAAAATGGATAATAACGAAAAACCTAAATGCGAACTGACCGTACAACAAACAAATACTTTAACGCAACACAAATACTTACAACATAAAATCATCACGTATACAGTGTTTTATTTTTAGTTGATGTGAATAAAAAGTTGTGTGGGTGGGAAAAGACAAATATACCCTTGACTTAAATAGGCTTAACGCCTGCTACTTACGCCCGCTAGGGTGAGGACCAACTCGAGTAACGTTTCGCAGCTTAAGGACCAATCGCAATTTTTTGGTCAAAGGACGAAACTTGATGGTCAACGATACCACAAGGACGAGTGGTGTAGTTTACTCTTATCTCTATATACTAAAGCACTGTGTCGGTGCATATTAAAAAAAACATGTCAAGACATTTTATATTCACGCTATCCTTTTATATTAACGTAGTCTTTATAATATTGATTGTATATATATTATAACTTCTCTCGGAAAATAGTAATAAAATACTTGGGCAAAGCAATAGTCCACTTTAATTTTTGTCCATTGGGCTTTTTATACCGCTTTTGCCGACTCCCTTGTGCTCATTGTTAAACACGTGGCTACACCGCCAGATTCACCAAAAGACACAATCCTCACAAACCTTCTTTTAAAATAGATCTAACGGTCCATTTTTACACACGTACCAAAATGTGAGGTGGTTTTTTTTTTTTTTTTTTTTTTTTTGATGAGTTGATGAGATTGTCAATGTGTGTTAATGCTTCCCCAATTAAGAAGCATTAAGTGTTTAGGTCCGCATTTCTTCTCGTTTAAAAAAAAAAAGAAACACTCCTTAGTACCCACATACACACAGTCGCCACACTTGATGGGTAAATGCCAAGCTTGCACTAAAATCCCATTTCATAATTAAGTTGTATTATTATTTTTATAACTTTATGATGTAATTTCGATCAGTTTATTTTGAGCTTGGGGAGGGTTTTACCCGGGTTCGAGTCTCGCAAGTGACAATGAAAATCCGGATTTTCCTCTTAGTGCGAAGCCGTGAGCTGTAGGAGTTTCCCTTAGCGGGTCTCTCCTAGTGGTTTGGGTCCCAGGGCTTAGGGCCTGCCTATTTGGATGGTTTAATTCGAGGGGTCGGATTTTAAGTGTGGTAACGTTCTAAAAAAAATATTTTCAAAAGGGTTGGTTTTGTTGATCTTTCATTTCTAACGGATCAAAAGTCAAAAAGCTGAAAAGTAAATTGTTACACAAATTCACTAAATGATTTTTTACCACAAACTTATATTTTATTCACTTTCTGAAACAGTTTCAAACCACGAACACCAACCAAACACCCATCAAACAGTAACCCTTTAATAAATTCCCTCAATTTAAACAAAATCCCCAAACTTTATAAAAATTAAAAACCCAAACCCTCTAATTTGAAGAAATGAGAGATTGGTGTGATGTTGGAAATCGTTATTAGGTGAGGACTTATGTTTATTAGACTGGGATGATGTATTTGCCTTTTTTTGGACTTATGTGATATAGTAAAAAAGCTAAATTAAGCTAAATCGTTATTAGGGGGTGTTTGGGTAAGCTTGTTTAAAGTAGCTTAATAGGTTATTGGGTTCATAAAAGATATTCCAATAATCTATATAGCTTGAAAATGATTTTGTACCATGTTTCAAAATATATAAGAATGACCTGAACTCCTTTTGACCCAATAACAAAACCAAACCTACCTACATGTTTAAAAACATTAGCCGACCCGTACATGTGAAAAATTTAGGGTATGTTTAGAATATGGGTTTAAGAATAGTGAATGAGAATAAAGTTAATAATTGAAGTTTGTTTTATAGATATGGGTTTTAAAATTGGGAATGAAACCTACAAGATAAGGCTTAGCCCAAACCTATCTATCTTGGTGGGTATAAAAAGTCATACCCATTCCCATTCACTATGTTATCAAACCCAAAATTATAGTGATTCACTTCTACAAACCAAACACACCCTTAATGTGTCAAAGATCGCAAAAAAGAAAAACAATGAACTTTTACAAACAAATACAGTAGTTGGTGTATTTCCTATCGCCATGCTGGCAATCCCATCCAAACACACTCATCTCAACCATTCACCAAAACCATCACTCTTCATTTTTTGTTCATTTCACATCGCCTATCATTTATCAATATTTTCCTATCGTACTTTTATATTATGTTTCTTTGTGAGCTCCTCAATTTTAAAGACGAGAACTTTGATTGCAACAATTTGTCATCATCGAATCGAGGATCCTTTATAAACACAATTGAACGCACCTTCTCCAATCAAATTTACTATGAGACAAGCCATCAGTAGCCTTGAGAAGTTGATTGTAAGAATCTTTCATGAACTGTTCACTCCCTGGTGATTGAGATGGTTGACTGTTGCGTTTCTTCTTACACAAAAGATACAAACAAAAAAATACGATGAGCAACGCAAACCAAAAAGAAAATGGAAAAAGAAGAATACGAGGGTATTTTAGTCATTTGATGTTTATCAGGACCAAACATGTAACAAAAACATCAAAATGAAGACCATTGTTGCACTTTCAAAACCTTAGGAACCAAACCTGCAATTTAGAGAAGCCTTAGGGACCAAAAATGCAATCAACTCTACTAACAAAATACAGTAACTAATACACCAACCCCTTCAACCTCTTTCCTCATTATCATTTTCTAAAACAATTTCTAACAACCACCACTCTGCTGCACGATACAGTAACCCTTTAATAAATCCCCCCAATTTAAACAAAATCCCCAAATTTTATAAAAATTAAAAACCCAAATACCCTCTAATTTGAAGAAATGAGAGATTGGTGGAAATCGTTATTAGGTGAGGACTTATGTTTATTACATTGGGTTGATGTATTTGCCTTTTTTGGACTATTATGTGTTATAGTAGTATGATCATACGGGATTTAGGGGGTGTTTGGGTCAGCCTATTTAAAGTAGCTTAATACTGTTATTGGGTTCTGAAAAAGCTAAAATTAAGGTTGCAAATCTCCCTAGGCGGCAGCGAGTAATTGGCCTAGGCAGGGAGTACGTGGGGGTATTGGAATTTTTATGTACAAGTTTTGAAATTATATGTACGATATAATTATAGGACCATAGTATTGTTCATAGAACCAAAAAGTATGTTTGGAAAAACATTAACACAATTGTTTAAACACTTCAAACCGAGTTTGTACGAATTAGCACCGAGCTGACCAATTTGTGATCATATTGAATCTTTTGGCCAATTCTGCTCAACTCACACTTGTAATCAGTGATTACTTTGTTTTCCGAGCTTTACTAATTGGGTAGGCTTATTTTAAGAGGTTAATAAGTTATTTGGTATTTAAAAAAAAAGGTACATAGCTTATTGAATGTGTTTGGGTAAGCTCATGTCAAAGTGCCTTATTTGATATTAACAAGTTCGTTCAAGCGACAATTTGGCGGATCTATTTACCAGGCACTTCCTACATCAACATTTAAGAAACTAAGTTACAACATTGGAATGCGACGACTCAAAGAGCTCAAGTGATATAGTCATCAGAGGGAGACAATACGCGCTGCACTCTTTTTGTCCTTAGTCATGGTTTTGTCACAATAATATTATGTGGATGTCCATATAACTCATAAGAAGCCCATGACCCAATTAGCTATTAGGGTTTTACACTTTTACCCTAATGTTTATCTTATATATACTCTTTTGTATCTCATACATTATGATCAATTGAATAATACTCTTCATTCCCTCAACTCTTGTTCACAACACCTTTTAGTTAAAACAATGAACTTAGTACGCGTTTGGTACGAGGGGAACAGGGGAACAGTAAGAGAATTTGGGGATGGGTTCAAAAACATTGTTTGGATTGAAGGATGCATTTGATCGGGCCCACCAAAACCTCATATTCATGGGCATCTTCAAACCCCACAAAACGGGTCGGGATTATGTTTATTTTTATGACATTGCAACGTTGACCACATATTGGCCACTTCTCTTTAGTTACTTTACGTAAAACTAATTTTTTTACTTTTTATTAGTAGTTTAAATTATTTTATAATATACTACTCCCTCCGTCCCATTTTTATAGTCCCTCTTTCCTTATTTGTTTGTCCCAAATTTATTGTCCCTTACCAAAAATAGATAGGTAAATTATATAGTATTTCCAATATTACCCACACTAAAAGTGTATACCACCAAACCCAATGCAAACATAAAAAAAACACTAACTGGAAATGATAGGGGGAAATTCACATTCATTAACCATCATATATTGGTTCATACAACACTTCGTGAATATCAGTAACCAAAATTACAACACCACAATTTATATCACTACATTCATTTCTTTTTTGTTTCTAACATATGCAAAAGACATGGTTACAATGTTGTTTACTGTTGCAAATATAAAGCAACATCATCTATGAGGTTTTGATCACACATAATTTGTAGTGGCAATTCACCTTGTCGTTCCAACCTACCCTTACCTATATGTGGTGTTTGATAGTTGTTGCCTCCTCGAACCTTCATGATTTCCTTCATACATGCTTGTAGAGTTAAAAAAACATTGTTAAGCTCGCGTGATTGCAGTCTTTCAAAAGATGTTTGAACCGCGGAAATGAGTTCATCAATGTTACCCAATTTCTCTTGCTCTTGAAGAGATTGTATTGCTCGAAAAAATCCAAGGTCCAAAACATTTAAATCCGGACTATTCGGGGGTTGAAAACAAAGTCGGATATCAAACCCGTCTCGAGAAGATGCTTCAAGAAACTCTTGATCGTTCACATCAATATGAGGTCTTGCGTTGTCTTGTTGAATAAATATAGGACCCGTATGACCTCGAGGCCATTTAGATCTAATAGCGGGCAGAACTTTTTCAATCAACCAAGACCTTGTTACATCTTTAGTCACCGATAAAATAGGTTTTGTTTCTAGCGTGCCCGCTACACGATTCTTGCTTGAACGTTTAGCGGGATCTAGTGTTGTTAGTGGAAATATACCAATTTTCCCCAAAAACTTCGTTACCCAATGCGTCAAATCTTGGTCGTGCGACTGCCGCTAAAAACATGACTTTAGTGATAAATGTTTTGCTTTTACAAGTTCTTACGGGTTCATCCTCGCCGGGAACAAGGTAATAACGTTTTGTTGGTTTCGACATGCAAAACCATTTTTCATCAATGTGGACAATATTAAACATATCATAAAATTTTGGACTAGGACTAAACAACGATCGATCAACCATAGATAAACAAAATCTTAACCTCGCTTTTTTATTCTCGAGAGTGAGATTCGGCTTGACGGCATTTGTGTGGGGTCTAAGTACACCTTCTTTGATTCGCCTGTGCATAGTTGATTTCGAAACATTCACTGATTTAGCAAGAGCTCGAATATTGGAGCGTTGACGTAACGGAACCTCGGTGACTAAACTCAAATTGATGTGTATTTTCTTTCGACCAACGACTCTTGGCATGTTTGAAGATAAATCAACATTTGACCCATTATTAGTTTGAAGCTTTGCTTTGTACCAAATGCGACTAACTGTCTTTCTACATAAACCAAATTTTCTTGCTACAAGAGTAAATGAGCCACTTTCTAACTCACCATTTAAACTTAGTTGCAATAGTTCTTGATATATTGCATGACGTTCGGCAGTAGTGGTGTTCTTTCTTGCATGTACTTCTATGATACTCGTATTTTCCATCATTTAAGAATTTACTCATGCATGAAAGTGGGGTAGTGTGATTCCTTGTATTGTTATGTTGAGCAAGTTAATGAGTAAATGTAGATGAAAGAAGGTTATTGGATAACATAGGAAAGAGACACTAAAATTTATGGTGGGAAAAGTTGGAGCCAAGCTTGAATAAATTATTGGAGTCAACCTAAATTAAAAATTGAAGTCTTTCACTAATTTTTTGAGCGCCAAAGTTCCCTCCAAAATATCTACCCACAATAATACTTTTGTCATTGTTGTCTGTATATAGACTATTTTTAAATAAAGAGGGTAAAAGTGTCTTTTTAAAGAGAAAAAGCAATGACAGTGGCCTTTTTCTAAAAATGTGTTTTTTGTCGGGGGACAATAATTTTGGGACGGAAGGAGTATCTTCTTTCTCTTACATCAAATCTAAATCCACATCTAAATTTAAATCATAATCCAAATCTTAATCCTAAGCCTATCTAAAAACAAACTAGGCAATCCCATCTAAACAAAAACAATTAATCTCCACCATTCACCAAAACCATTGGTCTCTCCATTTTTATATGCTGCTGCTGCTGCTGCTTGGTAAACACATTTGCTTTTTATCATTATTACTTAACCTGTTAGTATTTTCTTTAACCATAGCTTCGAATTATAATCTAACATCAAATTAAAATTGTTTGAATTACACTTTTTTATTTATTTATTGATTTTGATATTTGTTGTGTAATTTTTTAATTAATTTGTGCTTATTTTAAGAGGTTAATAAGCTATTGGGTATATAAAAAAAACGTACAGAGCTTATTGAATGTGTTTGGGTAAGAGATATAACTGTCATGGGAATATGGGATTTAGGGGGTGTTTGGTTAAGCTTATATAAAGAACTTATATGGGCTAGGCAAGCTTATGCCAAAGTGCTTATTAGTTATTTGGGGGAACAGGGGTTTTTTCGATAATGAGTAAATGCATAAGTTAAGCATAAGGATATCCTGATATATTACATCATCTTAGTATCATTTGGGCATGATTGAAGCCAATATAATGTATGTAGCCTTGTTATCGAATCATAATTATTTAGAGAAATTTGATTTTGTGTGAGAGATAGCTGCCATGGGAATCATTGGGATTTAGGGGGTGTTTCGATGAGCTTATTTAAAGATCTTAATAGTTTATTGTGTTTTAATAAAGCTAAAAAGCTTATTGAATTTTTGCTTATTTTAAAGGGCTTATGTGTTTTTGAAGGGTTGATTAAGCTAGTAAGCTGATTCCATTAATTTGGGGTATTTCGAGAATGCATAAGTTTTAGTTACTCTTACCTTACCTAAACGTCCCCCTAGTATATTGTGAGCATGATTGAAGGCAAATACTGTATCTTGTTTTGCTTGTAGTGAGTTATCGGCCTAGGCGGGGAGTACTCATAGTCTTAGATAGGATTTTTTATATATAAATTTTGAAGCTATGTGTAAGAGTATGACTTGTGTAAAGGACTATATAAATGTTCATGGACAGTAGAAGTATATGTTTAGAAACTTTAACACACTTGTTAAAAAATATCAAGCCGAGTTTTTTTATGAGTTAGCACCGAGTTGACCAACTTGTGACCAAATTGAATCTTTTGGCCGATTCTGCTCAACTCACCCTGGTCACTGGCCTTGTAGCAAGTAATGGTTGATCACTTTGTGATCCGAGTTTTACTACTCTGTGTAGGCTTATTTTAAGAGGTTAATAAGTTATTGGGTATAAAAAAAGTTAAAAATCTTATTGAAGGTGTTTGGATAAAGCTTATGTCAAAGTGCGCTATACATTGGAATGTATTTCTTTTTCCCTAATTATCATGTGTAAAGCAACGTGCGTTTGTGCGAGGATACATCATGAGAATATGGGATTTAGGGGTGTTTGGGTAAGCTTGTATAAAGAACTTACAAGCTTATGCCAAAGTGCTTATTAGTTATTTGGGGAATAAGGGTTTTCGATAATGAATAACTAGGTAAGTTAAGCATATGGTTATCCATATACAGTACGTCTTAGTATCTTTTAGGCATGATTGAAGCTTATATAATGTACGTTGCCTTGTTCTGCATCAAGATAAGAACCATATCTTAAGACTTTATCGTCTGAAGTTTGGTTATAAAAGTTGCAAGGTTCATTAGTTTTTCTGATGTACACTCTACTTATATCCTATCTTGAGTTTGATCTAATTGTGAGATGTTTTTTAATGTTGCAGAAAGTATCACCGTAGAAGAATGATCTGCTAGATATGCTTCTACCTCACATTCAGAGGTAACTTGGATGTTTGAGATAATGCTTTTAATCTTGTTAACATGTTGAAATTTTTGTATCTGCAACTGGCAATCAAAGTTGTATTATGCGTATGAATGTTATATCAGGTATGCGCCCATACCTATTACTGTGTTTGTACTCAGATGTTGCAGCATATGAGCCTTAATGCTAAGAAATCAGTAGCTGTTATTCAAACTTATAAGATATGGGATATTGACATGAATGGGATTATGTGAAGAGTGAGGGGTGGCTATGTATCTTTTTCCTAACTAACTGTCTTGTTAACCACCCTTGTTGACCAGAAAAGTTGTTATATGCCTAGCTGGTGTTTGGAATAAAGGTTTAAACAGATGGCTATGTATCTTGGTTTTGAAAATCTTTGCTTCACAAGCTTTTCCGTCTTGCGATATAGTGTGTTTGGGATAGGCAACTGTATTGTCTTCTCGATGTCTTTGGCTAGTAAAAATCATATGGATAGTTTCCTGTTTGGTAGTAAATTAAATGATCACTCATTTGGATGGTTATGGATAAAAGGCTTGCAGGCTGTAAAATGTCATTGTCTGCTAGAATAATCTGCCTTGATCGATTAACTGGTTAGATTTGGAAATATATGGTTATTGAATAGCAGTTATCTATAAAGGAGTGTTTGGGTTTGAAGATTTGTCAGATGGCTATGTACATTGGTACTGAAATTCTTTGACTCATAAACTCTCTTTTCTCACACTACTACAAAATATGAAATAAAGCCCCCCTAATAGAGCCCTGTTAATAGAAAAAAAAGGGCTCTACAAAGGTGTCCATCAAAAACAAAGGCATAAAGCCCGGTTATGAAATGAAAAAAACGGGGTCTAACCCGGCTTTATTTGTTTTAACTATTCCCTTTTGAGCGGTATTTCTCCCCCTTCTTTTTATTTCACTTTCCTTTCTTATTTCTTTTCACCTAGACCACATAAACATAAACTCTTAAATCACTTTTTACATGTTTCCAATTGACAGCTTGGGTTTGAAAATCTTCAACAACCAGGTATGCAATGTTTCTCTGACATCCATTTAATCATAAAATTCCAGCTGTTGATGTTCAGTTACGGGTTATTGGTCCTTTTTGTTAACAGATCTAACGCCGCCGTGAGTGTTGGTTTAAAGCTCGATTCCACATACAATCCTTGCCAGCCTTGTTCATATGACCTCAAACTAGCAGTTTATTTGTAAAGCTTTTGTATTTGGGTTCATGTTTGCATTTCTTTTATGATTATATTTGTTTGCTGTATGAATTAAATGTTTAAGTTCAAATTATGTTGTATATGTGCATTTCTTTTATGTTTAGACTATAGTAGAAGATCTACTAGGCATTTCATCTTTGAACACTTGCTTGCCATTTTCATTGATATCACTGTGAAACGTTTCTTATAAATAAAGACATGGATATAGAAACTTGTTATTTTTCATTTGGGCATGATTTTTGATACATGATATGTGTTTGTGGAATTACAGATTCGTAGAAGAATGGCTGCACATAAGCTAAAATACCCTGGTGAACAAATGATAAGCCTTGGCATTGGTGATATAACTGAGCCCATTCCATAAGTTAGTATTACTTCAGCCATCGCTAATTAAGGTAGGAGTATTTCTTATCTTGTATTTATTTCTTGTGTAAATGATAAGCCTTGGCATTCGTGATAGCACTGAGCCCAATCCGTAAGTTATTACTTCAGCTCCACAAGAAAATTATATGTTTAAAACATTATTGATATGTTTGACTTTTGTTGCAAGATCCCCAATTTTGCTACTGTAAATGGTTGTTTTTGACATAGACTCGTTAACATTGTGAACCATATATATGACACTTCAGTCCTAACCCCGTTGGTATTCCCATTTCTTTGTATTGCAAAAAAGCATTGGCTAATGCTTTATCAGTCACACCGTAGATGTGGACCCTTGGAAATGCAGGCTTGGGAGCCTTACAGGTAACACATGATCTAAACTAGAGGTGTTCCATAACGGGCAGCTAGTCAGGTTGGCAAACAAGTCAAACTGGTAATTTTAGTCTGGACTGGATCAGGTTGACCTGCAAACGTGGTATGTCCTTTCCTTAAACTTGTTTAAAAATAACGATTAATGAATGTTTTCAGCCTGTTGAACCCATTGAATATAACATAACGTAAACTGATCCATTTATAAGTAAAATGCTTGAAATTGCGACCTCTGTATTCGAGAGTTTGTTTCTTAACAACGTAAATATTTTCTTCCCTTTGAAAGATCAACAAATTACTGGAATGGGCTCAGTGATATCACCAATGCCAAGGCTTAACATTTACTGAAATCTATATGTTTGAAGCTCGAAAGAATGATAAAGTGTGTTTGTTTTAGTTTGTGCAGGTGATCAATGTGGTGTATTGCTAGTTATTAGTGTTATTTGGAGCTTGTACTTGGATGGGTAAAGTCAAGATTTATTATGTATTCGTCATATGGTCTGATTCTCAATTCTAAAGGCAGATTGGAGACGACATCAACTTCATCAAACCCCATCTGTTTTTCTCGAGCTATTCGAAGGCAGTGACGATAATTAGGTTGGCGTGTGTGTTTTTAGATGTGTTGTTTGCAAGAGTAGTCATACAGTAGGCAAGCTCAATGTATCAACGCATTTGTAATGTCAATGGATCTTCCTTATTTGAATCAATACTATGTTCATTTCGGAAAAGAAGAGCAACATATTCATTCATGGCTGAAGTTATCTCATAAACAGTTTTTTGTTTTTGTTTTTTTAATTCACATAGAACCATGTTTTTATTTAGAAAACCAGGCTCTATAACCACTAATAGAGCTTTAAAACCGGGCTCTATATGCATTTCGAACATAGTCCCCCCCCCCCAACACCCATACAAGTGCCATCAGGAATAATGTGTCAGGGAGGATGGACGTGTATCTTGAGTCTAGTTATGTAGTCATTGGATAGTAGATACCATAAGGATAGTTTCCTCCTATAGAATGCTTCTCTGCTGCTATGCTGGCTATGTATCTTGATAGTGAAGCTCCTCTGTCTTCATTGGATGATGACACTGTGTTGGTAAAAGCATTACGGTCCTGTACTGAAGGCTCTTTCAGTATTCTCAAGGTTTGTACTTGAGGAAAAATGATGCTGAGTTGAAGTCTTGTTGTATGGATTAGTAGTATAATAGGCTGTAGTATTGATATTTCTACTTAGCTTGGGTATGACCATGCTATATTAGTGAAACACAACGTAACTTGTTCAAAGTTTTGGTTATTAATATATTTTACCTTCTGACCAAAAAAATAGTAAATTTCCTAAGTGTCACAAATTTAAGAAACTATTAATTTCAACTCACATGTAAATATGTTATTATCAGTTTGTTTATTGCTTCAAAAAAACTTAAGTAGAATTCAACACCAAAAACTGGTTTGAGTTAAATGAACGTAAACGTACTCTTATGACTTTTACACTTAAGCAACAAGAGAATTAAACCACACTTATGAACATCTTTAACAACTTCATTTACTTAACTACGACATGCATTGCTCCTTGTTGTGGTTACTCTCAACTTCACCATACAAGCTTGATGATAGACCTGAAAGAGTTCAAAAATAAAACCAAGTTAGTGATGATTTATTAACAAACTCGTGTAAAATCATATTTTACCAAAAGGGAGAACAAAGTACCGTATATATTTTGAAGCACATCGAGAATGCGCTGCAACTCATTGACAACAATTTCTATTTTCATCCGTTGTGGTCGGGAATCCACAGAGCACGATACTCCAATCTTGATAATTGCAACCAAACATTCTTCCACTTTCTTTGCATTTGCTTCGGTACTTTGCAACACAATTGCATCATCATCAATAACCTCGATTACATGATCCGGTAACGCCATGTAAGCAAATTTATGAAGGCTAAGACCATCAATAAACATGCCGTCTGTCGGCTTTTTCCCAGTCATCACTTCTAGTAATAATATTCCAAAACTATAGACGTCCCCACTACTAGTCATCTCGCTCCCGATACCATACTCTACAAATGAATAACAATTAATTAATTTACAAAGTTTAACCTGTAAATAAATATAGGCATCATGGAATAAATTTGGAATTACCTGGAGGTGCATAACCAATTGTTCCTTTAACCCCGATTGAGCTGTTTTGGTTTAAGTTTGTACCAAGTAGGCGAGCTAAACCAAAGTCTCCAACATGAGCCACCATATCATCATCAAGTAAAATGTTACTTGGCTTCAAGTCACCGTGAACAATCGTGGTTTGGCAGCGGTTGTGAAGATAATCAAGTGCGGTGGCAACATCTCTGAGAATGTTTATTCGTTGAAGAAGGTTCAGTTTCGATGTATTTGCACTTGAATGAAGCCAATCGTGTACACTTCCATTCGGCATAAGCTCGTAAACCAGAGCTTTAAAATCATTGCCTTGGAAATCAGTACTTGAACATGAAGTTATTATCTTCAACAGATTACGGTGTCGAATATTCTGCCATGCCTCACATTCTGCTAGAAAACTTCTGTGAGCTCCTTTATTTTGAAGATGCAAAACTTTGACTGCAACAGGTTTATTATGATTAGAATCGAGGATTCCTTTGTAAACCAAGCTAAACCCACCCTCCCCAATCAAATTTGCTGTAGAGAAGCCATCAGTAGCCTTGAGAAGTTGATGGTATGAAACTTTCATGAACCGTTCACTCCCTGATGATAGAGATGGTTGACTGTTGCGTTTCTTCTTACACAAAAGATACACAAACCATAATACGACGAGCAACATGACTGCAATCACGATGACTAATATGAAGAAAGGAAACTTTTTTTTCTTACTACCCGTCTCCTTGCATTTGGGTAACTTAAGTGTAACCAAACCACCACAGAGCTTATGGTTCCCCAAAACTGAAAATGCACTTGCATTTGCAAACACTCCTAGAGTCGGTACTTCACCCTCAAAATCATTAAATGATAGGTTCAAATATTCTAATGATTTCCATTTCTCTAAAAATTGGGGAATTTTTCCTGATAAATTATTTTGAGAAACGTCGAGTATCCCCAATCCTCCCAAGGAACTTAATGAAGATGGTATTATGCCTTGAAATTGGTTGCCACTAAGGTATAACTCTGTAAGGCTGACGCACTCACCAAGGCTACTAGTAATGGGACCTGATAAATTATTATAAGCTAAACTGAGATAGCTCAACATCTTGAGATCTTTAATCTCTGTTGGAATGGAACCAGACAGGTTGTTGTATGAAAGATCTAAACCAATAGTTAGTGATGGAAGTTGAAGAAGTTGTTTGGGTATGTTTCCACTGAGTCTATTGTATGCAAGGTTTAACCCATTAAATTCTTTACAATTCCCGAGGCTTGATGGAACATGGCCTTCTAATTTGTTGTAATCTAAGTAAAGTTCTGTCAACAGTGATAAGTTCCCAATAGCATCAGGGATAGGCCCTGAAAATTGATTGCTATCTAGATCAAGAACTTGTAGCTTTTGTAGTTCACCAATGGTAGTGGGGATATTTCCATTGAATAAATTAGGCCCTAAATCTAAATAGGTCAAACCAACTAGACTACCTATACTTGAAGGAGTCTTCCAAATAATTATTGTCTTCTAAATATAGAGTTGAGTTGATGAGAGATTACCTATTGATATCGGAAGCACTCCTATAAGGTTGCAATCATCAAGATTCAAATCTACTAATTTAGTGCAGTTTTTCAAAGAATCAATAAACCCCAGGTCATTGACTTCTCCTCGTCCATGGAAGTTGTTATTCTGTAATCTAATTGTATTAATATCTCTTAGTTTCGAAAAGTTGATAGTCAACTTCCCATTAAAATTGTTGCGACCCATTTCAAGAATTCCCAATTTAGAACAATTAGAAATAGAAGGTGGAAGAATTCCTGTCAGTTCGTTACCCCTTAACTGAAGGAACTCAAGATTTGGGAGCTGATTACCAATTTCTGAAGGAAGACTACCAGTGAGGTGATTACTAGATAAGGAAATATTAACTAGGAGTGAGAGGTTGAAAATGGAATGAGGGATGCTTCCATATAAGTTGCACCCACCAGAGTAAAATACCGTCAAGCTTCTCCATTGATCCAAGGTTTCTGGAATGCTCCCACCAAGCGGGTTCCCTGCAACAGAGAACCTTTCCATTGATGTGATATTCCCCAAGAAAGGTGGGATTCCACCTGTTAACTTATTGTCGTGAATTGCAAGAGTATCAAGTTTCGAGAGTAAACTCATCTCCTTGGGTATGCTTCCAACTAGCTCATTTTGATAAAGCCAAAGGCCTTCGAGGTTAGAACAACCAGACAAGTTTGTTGGAATGACTCCACTGAATTTGTTTACATGAAGACCAAGGCGACGTAGCCTAGATAGATGACCAAGTTCATGAGGAATGGTTCCTTGAAAGCTGTTGTTCCCGAGAATAAGATCACGGAGGAAGCTTAGGTTTCCTACATGTGGAGACAAGGAGCCTTCTAAGCCTTGCGAATCCAGCCATAAAACAGTCACTCGTTTGTTCCGCTTTCCACATGAAATACCACTCCAATCACAGAAATGAAAGGAATGGTTCCACGAGGTTAGAATTTTGTATGGATCATGGTTGATTTTTGACTTGAATGACAACAGCGCGAGATAATCAGTCTCATTACCGTCATATGAAGCAGTGACAGTGGCAGAAGTAAGACATGTTATCGCGAGACCATAAAAGAGAAAAGAAATAAGAGAGAAAGATGATAAGTGAATTATTGCTTGTGATGACTTCATTTTTGGAGATTTACTTAAAATTATGAGAACTAGCATTGGCTTTTTATACTTAGTTTTGCATGTTAACGTTCCTGACATGCAACTTGTTCGTGAAATTAATGGCAGTTCCTTATCATCTTGACATTGACCTTAACCCAAGGCATTTCATTCAAAATATACTAACCAATATTAGCAAATAAAACGTATAGATTATTAATTAGATTATAATAACAAAAACATTAGTATAAACAATATATAACTAAGATTTCATAAAATCTTTTATTAAATTTTATTATTGAGACAGACATTTAGTGCAAACTTCGAACTCAAGATGCTGATATTATTTTCACGTAAATTGTGAAGAGAATGTCATCCACAAAAGACTATATTTTGATTGATATCACAGAAGACTTTGAAGAAGACTTTAGGGTTGTTGATCGGTTCGGTTATCGGTTTGTTCGGTTAGTTCGGTTCGGTTAATTCGGTTAAAAAAAATTAGGTCAACCCGAGAACCAAACCGAACCAAATTTAAATTCGGTTTTCGGTTTGGTTTGGTTGAGTTCTAATTCGGTTTGGTTCTTGGGTTGACCCGAATAACCCGAATTTCACTATTTAAAAAAATAATAATAATAATTACATAGATATTTAGCAAAAAATATATATTTCAAGCATAAAAAATGTTTTATTATATTATGAAAACCTTTTAATAATATTTATTTATGTATAAATATACATAAACATATATAAATATATAAAAAATGTATATATTTATATGAATTCGGTTTTCGGTCCAAAGTGACAAACCCATATCCAACCCAAGAACCGAATTAGTAGTTCGGTTCGGTTCGGTTTTAGCAAATTCGGTTCGGTTATTAGTTGGGTTCGGTTATTTTCAGTTTGGTTCGGTTTTGGTTTTCAGTTTATTCGATCTTTTCGGTTTTTTCGCTCACCCCTAGAAGACTTGAGATAGCATTAATTAGGCAGCCCAAGTAGCACAACTAGCATCACCTGTACATGGTCTATTAACATTAACTATGCAGCCCAATTAAGTACCAATACTAGCATCACCTGTACATGGTCTATCATAACAACTATTTTCCATGTATAATTAATCACGCGGGACCTTTAAGAAGACTTATAACACTAATTATGCAACTTACGGTCCACTCACTCCATCTATAATTAATCACACGGGACCTTTAAGAAGACTTAGGGATAAGGAAGACTACCCTTATATTTTGCATATATGGTTGACAAGTAACTAACGTGTATCTTTCGTAGCCACACTTCATTGCGTACATCTAATGTCCGTTTACATAAGTGTAAGTGAAATAGATCGTATAACATCATAAAATAACACTCAAAACACTAAACATTTTATGAAGAAGAATTAATATATTTAAATGAAGAATATGAGAATTTTCATATTTTGTAAGAAATTATAAATGACAGTACGTTGCTTAGTGTGCTTAAGTTTATTATATATATTTTAAAAGGTTAAGGAGAAAAAATATTAAAAAAAATATTGATGGTGTGATGGTGACGGCATAACCGTGTTCGCCAGAAGATATGAACAATACTTTACCTTAATCATGTCACATGAATAAGGTTATATGGAATTGGATATGTTCTACTATCTGTTCTTTGTGGGATAGAAATCTGCTGGTGGCACTTAGCTGTTTGGTAATTATGTTTGGATGGTCAGATTCACTGCTTGGGGATTTGGTTGGGTTAATTTTGGAAGTGTTTGATGTGTGGTAAATTGTAATGGGTAAGACTATATAGTGATATGCAAGGT
The DNA here is from genome assembly GCA_022545495.1 of Chrysanthemum lavandulifolium. Classification (NCBI taxonomy): domain Eukaryota; kingdom Viridiplantae; phylum Streptophyta; class Magnoliopsida; order Asterales; family Asteraceae; genus Chrysanthemum; species Chrysanthemum lavandulifolium. The sequence goes on from CM040241.1 coordinate 725,855, forward strand.
TGTCAAGATCGGGATCCTACCCATGATCGTTTTTGTCTTTGCAAGATCGTGATCGTAAGATCGGATCGGGATCTTAAGATCCTACTCTAATGTTATTTCTTAATAGTTCATGTAATTTTATACAAATCTACAAATTCTAATACATTATAACCACAAAATACTATGAATGTTTATATAAATGTTGTCATAAATTATGATTATAAAATTTTTAAAAAGATTAACATGTTGTTTTTTGAATTCTATAAACAAACAACCCATAAATTTGTAGATTTTTAGTTTGTAATCCGAGAAGAGTAAGATCGGATCGGATTAGATCGTAAGATCGTATGGTCAATATCGGGATCCTATAAGATCTTAAGCTTGCAAAGATCCTATGTAGGATCCAGATCGTTTTTGCTTTACAGTATCGTAAAATCGTAAGATCCTAAGATCAGGATCGGGATCCTGACAACCATGGTGATATGTGTCTTTTGGCCTAGGTCAAAAGGTAAATGGTCGTTTATTATAGTTTGGACACAGTCATATGGGAAGATCTATATTGATCTTTTGTGGACTGGACCAGAGAATTTTGTGTGTTGCACATATCCTAGCAGGAAGACTAAACATATTTTGAAGTTTTATAACCACTTGATTAATGGGAGGTGATTTTCACACTCAACTGTACAAGTAGTTAAAGCACACTGTGAACCTTGTACAAGTATCCAATGCACACAATGGAGTGTACCAATTAAAAGATTGAGTGTGCAAATCAATTCCTTTTATTTATAGTTAGCCAATGCTTTTTGTTTGTTAGCTTACTAGCCTACACACCCGTGAAATTCACAGGTAGCTAATATAAGTTGTTGAATAACTTTGAAACACAAAGTTATAGTTTATGAAAAAGAAAGCAAACAACTTTGTAAATCCATTACTTAAAATTTGGAATTTAGAACCGTTGCCTAAGTAGCACGGGGACGGAAACGGGAACGGGGACGGGGACGGGTACGGGTACGGGTACTGGGAAACGGCAACATCCTAAAATCTCATAAACGGGTATGGCGAGGAAACGTTTACGTGTTTTATAATATTTTAATATAGGGCAAATTATTTTTTTTAAAAAATTACACAATATTCAATTATATATAATTTGGTACGATATACGCTATTTGATATATTACCATATTAATATTATACAATAATATTAAGTTCTAGTTTATATACAGAGTATTTTAGGAGGGTTTCTACTATTAATTAGTAGTAGTACAAAAGAATATTTTTATTGTGTGCGACAATCTCAAAAAATTTATGTAACAAAATCATTAAAATATCAGTACAATTAAACCAACTCATTTACAATATTTTATTTATTTCTCTCTCCAATCTCTTCATATCTTTTTATCTCTCGTAATCCATCACTTCTTCCTCACCATTTCTTCTTCCCCAACCTTTCTTTTTCCCCAACCCATCATCTTCAACATAAACACTTCGATTTTTCATTTTCGAACCGTAAATTAGATAGGTTAAATAAAATTAAAGATATGAAACGTGACTTTTGGGCCGAAACGCTTCCCGAACGCTTCCTAGATAAGGATCGCGTACCCCAAATGAAGATACGCTTTTACTTTTCCGGGACGCTTCCTAGGTGTTTCCTAGCGCTTCCGGCGCTTCCGTTCCGGGACGCTTCCGACGTGGTACGGCATCCCGCAACGCTTCCGTGTATCCTAGACCGTTGCAAATTAAAATGAAACCTTTCAATAAGAAATCATGCAAGAAATCCATCACTTAAATTGGAACCTTGTCGAAGAAACTACACATTCAAATGAAACCTTGCAATAAGAAATTACACTCAATTTAAGTACTACAAATTTAATAAACTTGGTGTAAAATCACGTACCAAAAGCTTACATCTTTATACACTTCAAACTCCCTAAGTTTGACTTTGTACTAACTACACCAAAACTGAACAACAACATACCAAAATTAAAATATTATAACGAAACTGACAACCAATTTTACCTGAGTCCCATTCCAAGTGAAAAGGATAAGATAAAAGCCATTTCATTTTTAAAGTCACACACATAACTATTTTGACTTTGTAAGTCCAACTAAGTAAACATTTCAACCTCAAATTTGATATCAAGTTCAAAGTTATTTCTACTAATTCCACCTTCCACTAATCAAATAGATAGCAAGTACTACAAATTAAACAAAATTAGTTTCAAATTCATAACAAAAGTTAACATCTTTTTACATTTCAAAAGTTCAAACTTTGACTTCACACTAACTACACTACAACTTGATAAAAACTTACCATTTTTTTAAATTTTTATAGAAACTCAAAACCCATTTGACTTAAGTTCGTTCCAAGTGGAAACATAAGATAAATCATTGGTAGATTATGGTGAGTTGATCCGAACTTGAAAATTATGCATAAACAAAAAATTCTTCAAACAATCCAAAAGGATAACCGGATGCTTCAAGAATGTGATGAGTAAACACTTATTAGGGAATGTAGTAGTAGAAGACTAATAAAAGAAGGACTAAAAATGTAAATATGAAATAATGAAGTAATAAAGTTGCGTTGATATTTAATGACGCCAATTATGACGATTTAGTGACGCCAATTGGTCGGGAGGAATTTCAAAAAGGTTTTGTTTTATTATATACTAGCTTATAGACCCGTGGAATCTACGGGATTTTAGAGGGTTGTTGATTAAAAAAGGTAAGTACGTGAATAAAGTAAGAAAGAATAGCGAACGTAAACGTTATAAAATTTTCTTTTAATGGAACAATAAGTTATAAGTGATTGAAAGTATAAAATACAATGCTTGCAAATATCTGTGTAATAAACGTTCATTGCCTCTTGATCTCGAATATATTTGTGTTGAGAAGAAAATACATGTAATGACCATTCTAACACTTCAACAAAAGGTCTATTCTATAAACACCTAATAAGTATAAAAAGAATGTAAGTATAATAAGTTTGGGATTTATTAGAAGTGTAAATAGGAAAACTGCCACAAAACATGTAATATGTATATTGTACATAATTATTGACCGTATGATCATAAACCTTGAATAACTTCGTAATATATACAACATTTATAGTAGTTTTTGATAAGTTAGCATCCGCATCTGAAACAACAACCTTCAAACTTTTTTTTTTGTTTTGACACGTGAAAGAGCCACATATAGCTGTCTGTGTGTGAAAATAGAACATGGCAAATACAATCCCACTTTTCAAAGTGATTGCTCTTAGCTCTTGTTTATTGTTATGGCAAATGACACCGACACAAGATATTGTTTCCTCACGATCTTCTAAGGTAATCGTTTATCATACGGGAGTAATTCTCAACGTTATTTCCAAAATGTGTCCCATTAATAAGTTGTGCTTGAATAGAGGTCCTTGTTAATCGAAAAACTTGAAGTCGTGTTCCGTTACACAATCTATTAGATTGATCAATGTTCCTCAACAACATTATTGAGATACCAACTATTTTTTTTTCTTTTTTTTTGAAAGGCGGGGACACCAACTTTTAACAAAAGCCTATAGTTTTGAACACATGAGAACTTTAGTCCATTGATAAAATCAGGTGAGAAAATAGATCCATCGATTGACATGACGTACACTTAAATAGATAACAAATAAAGGCATAATACGTATAGTTATCCATGTGTGAAAACAAGACGTGGCAAGTACAAATCAATTGGTAGATAGTCTTGAAGAGGCAAGGTGTGCATTTAACCCGTGGAATCATGAGTATTTTTAAAGAAATCATTCATTAAAGAGTTATTTGCATAAATAAATTAAAAAACAGCAACGATCACAAATAGGTTCCATTATTTTATGAAAGGAATACTAAGTAATATGTGAATAAACGATAAACAACTTGCTTTATAACTATTAAAATAATTAAAGTGCATGTATCATCTTATCCAACTGGTAGATAATCTTAAAGAGGCAAGGTGTGCAGTAAACGTCAAACACTCGAGTAACCCATGCTCATTTCGGAAGGGGCAACTGTAAAAATGGAGACCTGAATTTTTCACTATCCAAGAAGTTTTGATTATGCATACTTGACCACACCTACACCAAACCATGATTGGAAAAGAGTTTTTGTGTGTTTTAGGGTTTTTAATTTGGGTATGTGTGTGTTATAGGGTTTTAATTTAATCTGGGTAGGTTGGGATAATAAATGGAGGTGGGTATTATAAATGAGGGTGGAAGAGGTAACTTGAAAAGATACAAATACCCTCATAATTCAAACACATAACGGTCAAACTAACGGGACATCCAAAATAGGGACTAAATGAGTGCAAGGTTTCAAAAATAGGCATCTTTGGTGTAATTAAAATGACTTATGAACTAAACATGAAATCTGAGCAAACCACAGGGACCAAACATGTAATTTTTTCTAAAATAAAGTAAAATAAAATAAAAAGTAATAAAAAAAGGCTTTAGACTTTATACTCAAAGAGCACCAATTGCCGTACCATAAAAAATTCAAGTTTGTGATTAACTAGAACGAAGTAAGTAAATGAATTTATGGTAAGATGACAGGGTTGTTATTTTGACTATGTTGACCAAAACCCTAACCTAAAAAATTTAAGTCATTGTCAGTTTGACTATGTTGATCGTTGATTAACAGAGTACTTTTTACACACTCCACAAAATAATTGAAATACTCTAATTAATTATGTTGGGATATTTATACATTCACAAAGATAAAAAAAATTAAAATACACCGTACCCTTCAACCTCTTTCCTCATTATCACTTTCTGAAACAATTTATAACAACCACCGGCAGCCACCACTTATCCGCCACCACCACCCCGATGCTCTATCACCAACGAAACAGTAACCTTATATTAAATTCCTTCAATTTAAACAAAATCCCCAAATTTAACTTCAAAATTGTTTGGTCGTAAAAGTTCGAAAAAATGAGAGACTTGGTGAGATGGGTTTTTGGTTGCTGACCTTGTGGCTTCTAATCACCGATTATTTTGTAGTCCGAGCTTTACAACACTAGGTAGGCTTATTTTAAGAGGTTAATAAGCTATTGGGTATAATAGAAAGGTGTTTGGGTAAGCTCATGTCAAAGTTCTTTATACATTGGGATGTATTTGAATTTTCATAAGAAATCGAATTTGCATCGGATTAAGGCATCCGATAAGCACTACGAACATTACGCAACTCCAAATGCCCACACAACGCGCGAAAGCATAATCCCTAGTTGAGTACATAAGAAAATACATTTAAATCCAAATTTCACATAAAAATCAAGTTATATAATTAATTTGTTTAAGACTTGCATACTTAAACGGGTTCACGGGTTGTTAGTTTAATACTATATTCAAACTTATAAGATATGGGATATTGACATGAATGGGATTATGTGAAGAGTGGGGTGGTTTCTTTAGGATGGGGGCTAGTGAGCTGTGAAAGATGAAGCTACTTTTTCCTAACTAACGATCCGGTTAACCATACCTCCCTTGTTGATCAGAAAAGTTGTTATATGCCTAGCTGGTGTTTGGAATAAAGGTTTAAACAGATGGCTATGTATCTTGGTTTTGAAAACCTTTGCTTCACAGGCTTTTCTGTCTGCTGATATAAGGTGTTTGGGATAGGCAACTGTTTGGCTAGTAAAAATCATATGGATAGTTTCCTGTTTGGTAGTAAATTAAATGATCACTCATTTGGATGGTTATCGATTAATTGGTTAGAATTGGAAATATCTGGTTATTGAATAGCAGTTATCTTTAAAGGAGTGTTTGGGTTTGAAGATTTGTCAGATGGCTATGTACCTTGGTACTGAAATTTTTGACTCATAAACTCTCTTTCTCACACTACTACAAAATTGAAATAAAGCCCCCCTAATAGAGCCCTGTTAATAGGAAAAAAGGTCTCTATAAAGGTGTCCGTAAAAACAAAGGCATAAAGCCGGTTATGAAATGAAAAACGGGGTCTAACCCGCTTATTTGTTTTAACTATTCCCTTTTGAGCAGGATTTCTCCCCTTTTTTTTTTTAACTTTGCTTTCTTATTTCTTTTCACCTAGACCACATAAACATAAACCCTTAAATCACTTTTTACATGTTTCCAATTGACGGCTTGGGTTTGAAAATCTTCAACAACCAGGTATGCAATGTTTCTCTGACATCCATTTAATCATAAAATTCCAACTGTTGATGTTCAATTACGGGTTATTGGTCCTTTTTGTTAACAGATCTAACGCCGCCATTAGTGTTGGTTTAAAGCTCGATTCCACATAGAATCCTTGCCAGCCTTGTTCATATGACCTCAAACTAGCAGTTTATTTGTAAAGCTTTTGTATTTGGGTTCATGTTTGCATTTCTTTTATGATTAGATTTGTTAGCTGTATGAAATAAATGTTTAAGTTCAAATTATGTTGTATATGTGCATTTCTTTTATGATTAGACTATAGTAGAAGATCTACTAGGCATTTCATCTTTGAACACTTGCTTGCCATTTTCATTGATATCACTGTCAGACGTTTCTTATAAATAAAGACATGGATATAGAAACTTGTTATTTTTCATTTGGACATGAGTTTTAGATACATGAAATGTGGTTGGTGGAATTACAGATTCGTAGAAGAATGGCTGCACATAAGCTAAAATACCCTGATGAACAAATGATAAGCCTTTCCATTGGTGATATAACTGAGCCCATTCCAGAAGTTACTTCAGCCATGGCTAAGGTAGGATTATTTCTTCTTGTATTTCTTTCTTGTGTAAATGATAAGCCTTGGCATTGGTGATAGCACTGAGCCCATTCCATAAGTTATTACTTCAGCTCTACAAGAAAACTATGTGTTTAAAACATTATTGATATGTTTGAATTTTGTTGCAAGATCCCCAATTTTGCTACTGTAAATGGTTGTTTTTGACATAGACTCGTTAACATTGTGAACCATATATATGTCAGCCCTAACCCGTTGGTATTCCCATTTCTTTGTATTGCAGAAAAGCATTGGCTAATGCTTTATCAGTCACACCGTAGATGTGGACCCTTGGAAATGCAGGCTTGGGAGCCTTACAGGTAACACATGATCTAAACTAGAGGTGTTCCATAACGGGCAGCTAGTCAGGTTGGGAAACAAGTCAAACTGGTAAATTTTAGTCTGGACTGGATCAGGTTGACCTGCAAACGTGGTCTGTCCTTTTCTTAAACTTGTTTAAAAATAATGATTAATGAATGTTTTCAGCCTGTTGAACCCATTAAATATAACGTAACGTAAATTGATCCATTTATAAGTAAAATGCTTGAAATTGCGACCTCTGTATTCGAGAGTTAGTTTCTTAACAACGTAAATATTTTCTTCCCTTTGAAAGATCAACAAATTACTGGAATGGGCTCAGTGATATCACCAATGCCAAGGCTTAACATTTACTGCCATCCATATGTTTGAAGCTCGAAAGAATGATAAAGTGTGTTTGTTTTAGTTTGTGCAGGTGATCAATGTGGTGTATTGCTAGTTATTAGTGTTATTTGGAGCTTGTACTTGGATGGGTAAAGTCAAGATTTATTATGTATTCGTCATATGGCCTGATTCTCAATTCTAAAGGCAGATTGGAGACGACATCAACTTCATCAAACCCCATCTGTTTTCTCGAGTTATTCAAAGGCAGTGATGATAACGATACTTACAGTGACGTCTATGGTGTATGTTTTATTTTCATTTCTGCTCTAGTAGTTAATAAGGTTGGCTTGTGTCTTTTAGATGTGTTGTTTGCAAGAGTAGTCATACAGTAGGCAAGCTCAATGTATCAACTCATTTGTAATGTCAATGGATCTTCCTTATTTGAATCGATACAATGTTCATTTGAATCAATACACTTGTACCCCTACACTATATTCAGTTTCCAGAATAACCCCTTAAGCTCACCTATTGTCAATCAATCCATACAGAATAACGCCTACTTTTTCAAGTCTATTGTTTGCAAAACTAGGGTAGTTGAAGTACCAATTATTAACAGTTATTAGCAGTGGTTGTTTGTTTTTTCAAAGCGTTTGGTAACATAATAGCTACTGTAAGTACGTATAGAGCGTAAAATGATGTAAAAGCTAAAGTCTCCGTTTATTATAAATGGGAGAGACAACATCCAAAAGCTAAACGCTTGTATTTCTAGAAATATGGTTAAAACAACAATGATGACCATAAAGCTGCACATTAACTGCTAAAGGGCTGTTTGGGCTTGCTTAGACTAAACGCAGTTTTGAGTTTGGGATTGCTTATCCAAACGCTTATCCGACGAAAAATAGAGTTGTACCAACTCTATAAGGAATATGAAAAGTATCAAAGTATTCAAGCTGATTTATGTACCAGAAATACACTTTGGTCATTATTGACCCATTTTAATAGAGTATACTTGCAGTAATAATAATGATTTTGTACTAGCCGAATACATGGTACAAGTGTATAACCAAAATGAGGTTAACTTTCTATAAAATTGAACCATACACTGCTCGAAACCAGAAGAGGGGGAAGCCTCGAGCTTTCTCATTCAGATATTCATAAAAAAGTCAAATTTATGAAATTGAAAGTCAAAGAACAAGAATAACATTAGGCTGTTCATTAAGGAATCGAACACCAAGTAGAACTTAAGTAGAATTCAATACCACAAATTGGATTCATGGAAATTAAACCACACTTACAAACATGCTTGATACATATGATACGTCACCACGAAAGTAAACGTACTCTTATATCTCGTACACTTATGCAACAAGAAAATTAAACCACAATTACGAACATCTTTAACAACTTAACATTTATTTAACTACGACATGCACCGCTCCTTGTTGCAGTTTCCTACAACTTCACCATAAAAGCTTGATGATAGACCTGAAAGAGTTGAAAAATAAAACCATTTTAGTGATGATTTTTAGCAAACTCATGTAAAATCAGATTTTACAAAATGGGAGAACAGAGTACCTTATATATTTTGAAGCACATCGAGAATATGCTGCAACTCATTGACAACAATTTCAATTTTCATCCGTTGTGGTGGGGAATCCACAGAGCACGATACTCCAATCTTGATAGTTGCAACCAAACATTCTTCCACTTTCTTTGCATTCGCTTCGGTACTTTGCAACACAATTGCATCATTATCAATAACATCGATTACTTGATCTGGTAATGCCATGTAAGCAAATTTATGAAGGCTAAGACCTTCAATAAACATGTCGTCTATCGGCTTTTTCCCAGTCATCACCTCTAGTAATAATATTCCAAAACTGTAGACGTCCCCACAACTTGTCATCTCGCTCCCGATACCATACTCTACAAATGAATAACAATTAATTAATTTACAAACTTTAACCTGTAAATAAATATAAGCATCATGGAATAAAAGTGGAATTACCTGGAGGTGCATAACCAATTGTTCCTTTAACCCCGGTTGAGCTGTTTTGGTTTAAGTCTGTACCAAGTAGTCGAGCTAAACCAAAGTCTCCAACATGAGCCACCATATCATCATCAAGTAGAATGTTACTTGGCTTCAAGTCACCGTGAACAATCGTTGTTTGGCAGCGATTGTGAAGATAATCAAGTGCAGTGGCAACATCTCTAAGAATATTTATTCTTTGAAGAAGGTTCAGTTTCGATGTATTTTCACTTGAATGAAGCCAATCGTGTACACTTCCATTCGGCATAAACTCATAAACCAGAGCTTTAAAATCATTTCCTTGGAAATCAGCACTTGAACATGAAGTTATTATCTTCAACAGATTACGGTGTCGAATATTCTGCCATGCTTCACATTCTGCTAGAAAACTTCTGTGAGCTCCTTTATTTTGAAGATGCAAAACTTTGACTGCAACAGGTTTATTATGATTAGAATCGAGGATTCCTTTGTAAACAGAGCTAAACCCACCCTCCCCAATCAAATTTGCTGCAGAGAAGCCATCAGTAGCCTTGAGAAGTTGATGGTATGAAACTTTCATGAACCGTTCACTCCCTGATGATTGAGATGGTTGACCGTTGCGTTTCTTCTTACACAAAAGATACACACAACATAATATGACGAGCAACGTGACTGCAATCACGATGACTAATATGAAGAAAGGAAACCTTTTTCTTACTACCCGTCTCCTTGCATTTGGGTAACTTAAGTGTAACCAAACCACCACAAAGCTTATCGTTCCCCAAAACTGAAAATGCACTTGCATTGGCAAACACTCCTACAACCGGTACTTCACCCTCAAAATCATTAAAGGATAGGTTCAAATATTCTAAGGATTTCCATTTGCCTAAAATTGTGGAATTTTACCTGATAAATTATTTTCAGAAATGTCGAGTACCCCAATCCTCCCAAGGAACTGAATGAAGATGGTATTATGCCTTGAAATCTGTTGCCACTAAGGTATAACTCTGTAAGGCTAATGCACTCACCAAGGCTACTAGTAATGTTGCCTGATAAATTATTATAAGATAAATCGAGATAGCTCAACATCTTGAGGTTTTTAATCTCTGATGGAATGGAACCAGATAGGCTATTTTGAGAAAGATTTAAAAAATAATTTAGTGATGGAAGTTGAAGAAGTTGTTTGGGTATGTTACCACTGAGTCTATTGTATGCAAGTTTTAACCCATTAAGTTCTTTACAATTCCCAAGGCTTGATGGAATATGACCTTCTAATTTGTTGGAATCTAAATAAAGTTTAGTCAACAATGATAAGTTCCCAATGGCATCAGGGATAGGCCCTGAAAATTGATTGCTATATAGACCAAGAACTTGTAGCTTTTGTAGTTTACCAACGGTAGTGGGATTTTCCTTTGAATCTATTATTTCCTAAAATAAAGTGGTCAAACCAACTAGACTACCTATACTTGAAGGAGGCTTCCAAATAATTGATTGTCTCCTAAATATAGATAGCTGAGTTGATGAGAGATTACCTATTGATATCGGAAGCACTCCTATAAGGTTGCAATTAGAAAGTTCCAAAGTACTAATCTGGTGCAGTTTTTCAAAGAATCAACAAACCTCATGTCATCAGCTTCTCCGCGTCCATGGAAGTTGTTATCAAATAATCTAATTATACTAATATCTCTTAACTTTGAAAAGTCGATTGTCAACTTCCCACTAAAATTGTTTTTACTCATTTCAAGAACCCTAATTTAGAACAATTAGAAAGAGAAGGTGGAAGAACTCCGGTCAGTTCGTTATCCCTTAACTGAAGGAGCTCAAGATTTGGGAGCTGATTACCCATTTCTGAAGGAAGACTACCAGTGAGGTGATTAGCAGCTAAGGAAAAATTAACTAGGAGTGAGAGGTTGAAAATGGAATGAGGGATGCTTCCATATAAGTTGCAGCCACCAGAGTAAAATTCCGTCAAGCTTTTCCAAAGACCCAAGGTATCTGGAATGCTCCCACCCAACGGGTTCCCTACAGCAGAGAACACTTCCATTGATGTAATATTCCCCAAGAAAGGTGGGATTCCACCAGTTAACTTATTGTCGTCAATTACAAGACTAGTAAGTTTCGAGAGTAAACTCATCTCCTTGGGTATGCTTCCAGATAAATTATTTTGGGCCAGCCACAGCTCTTCGAGGTTAGAACAACCAGACAAGTTTGTTGGAATGACTCCACTGAATTTGTTTCTGTGAAGATAAAGATGACGTAGCCTAGATAGACGACCAAGTTCATGAGGAATGGTTCCTTGAAAGCTGTTGTTCCAGAGACCAAGCTTACGGAGGAAGCTGAGGTTTCCTACATGAGGAGACAACGAGCCTTCTAAGCCATGCGAATCCAGTCGTAAAACAGTCACTCGTTTGTGCCGCTTTCCACATGAAATACCACTCCAGTCACAGAAATGAAAGGAATGGTTCCACGAGGTTAGAACATTGTATGGATCATGGGTGATCTTTGACTTAAATGACAACAACGCGAGATAATCAGTCTCATTACCGCCATATGAAGCAGAGACGGTGGCGGAAGTAAGACATGTTATCGCGAGACCGTAAAAGAGAAAAGAAATAAGAGAGGAAGATGATAAGTGAATTATTGCTTGTGGTGACTTCATTTTTGGAAATTTACTTAAAATTATAAGAACATGCATTGGCTTTTTAGTTAGGTCAAACTGGTCCGTCATTAGTCATATTTATTTTAGGGTTTATGTCGTATAATATCAATGTACTTTTCAAAGTGTCCCGTTTTAGTACGTTTACTTTTTTTAAGTTGTAGAATAGCAATGTACTTTCATAAGTGTTCCAATCTAGTACGTGTACTTTTTTTAACTTCGTAAAAGTTGTAGAATAGCAATGTACTTTTCATAAGTGTTCCGTCGATCGACGTACTAAAATGGAACACTTATGGAAAGTTCATTGCTATTCTACAGCTTTTACGAAGTTAAAAAAAGTACACGTACCAAAACAGGACACTCATGAAAGTACATTGCTATTCTACAACTTAAAAAAAGTACACGTACTAAAACGGGACACTTTGAAAAGTACATTGCTATTCTACGACATAAACCCTTTATTTTACTGTTGTTTTACACTCTTACGGTTATTTGGAATTTTCAAAATTAAAATTTTGTTTCAGACCTAAACAAGGTTTGAAGTCCAGAACTCAGAATTAAGGAAGTATTTCAGAGACATAATCTATTTGAGTTTTACATGTATTACAATAAGCCCTTGTTCACACCACGTGTGTAAAGGGTAAAGCAGTTGGGGATGGAAGTACAAGCCTACAATTTTACTAGCAAAACCTATATTCTATTATCCACTAATTCCTTGACTAATAACAGTAACTATCTTCTATGTATAATCACAGAAGACTTTAAGAAGACTTGGGAGTGGGAAGACTAAACTTATAGTGCATTATAACTTTAATCATGCAAACAATAGCACCACTAGCATCACCTATAATGTAAGGGATAATGGTCCAAGATGTAAGCAACTTGTAAACAATCAATCATGCATTTTATAATTACGAGCAGCACGTTCAATGAACTAACTCTCGCTTATTAGATAATGGAAGAAACTTACCAAAGAAACAATAGTTCACCAATTAAGTTGTTTTGTTTGTGTTTGATTAAATGCGTGAATGAAAAGACTCAACCGATTAGGTCATTTTTTTTTAATAATTTTACAAATTTAGGCTGTTACGGTTGTTATGCTTGATACCCCTTTTCGATTGAACAAGGGTTTGTGTTCATGTTTTTATGGAGTGGGTGTTTTGTTCTTGTTATGCTTTTATATCAAATATTCCACTAGGTGGAACCTTTTTATGCATAGATTAGGTGGAACGTTTCTAATGTGAATGTATGTGTGTTGGACCAATTCAATTTTCTGAATTCGTATGTTCATTGGTATAATAAATGTTCTGGTATTTTTACGGATCTTTATGGATTCCTAATGTAATTTAAGCAATTACTAGTAGTAATTATTAGTCTGCATTAACGTTAGATTTGTAACAAAGTAACTAACTGGTGATTCTCAGTGGTGTCCTGCATATTTATGTTTAAGAAATTAGCAATAGCTTAACTTGTTTTAATCTGCAATTATGATTTCGGAATAGGCAAAATTTGGGAATGACAAACAAGAGTAGTACAACAACAATGCATACCTCATTTTACTTTGTTTTTTTTAGATAAATGTCTTTTGACATTCTATATTGGTCACTCTAAACATTCTATATTGGTCACTATAATGAAGCACATGGTCATCCGTCTATTTGTTATTAATATGTGTTTATGTATCTAGTGTTCCAGTGAGTACTAGGACATGTTTAAGAAGGTCCAGAGTTGTCCAGCTGTTGCTCAGTATGGGTCTGAAAGTCAGTCATGTCTTCGTTGTCACGTCTTCGTCTTCCTGTTGCTGCGGTTATTGAGTTACCTTGCTTTGTGATTTGTGTTGTCATATTGTAGCATATAAAAATCGCGATTTGTGGTCTTTAAGAGATTTTTTACATTTACATGCATGTGTCACCCAGTGAGTTGCTGGGCTGTCTTCTTAGAAGGTGCTGTACCTTTTCAACTGTATGTCGTCTTATTTATTAGATACTTATCATTGAGTTGCATAAACAAATATGATTGTGTGTGCTTGTAGGACCAGGATGAGATCCTGCAACGGTTGACTAGTCTTGAATTCATCAGCAGTCCCCATTTACGGTTTCTACTGTTTAACCTGGCAGTCTTTTAAAATAGATTGGAGTACTCTCTCCCAAGTCAGCGACTTTATTTTTGCTACTAATGCTGATACTATGAGAGCAAATCCATTTGGTTCAGTGCCTATTTGTTTTGGTATAGTCCAGTGAACCATGCTCATTTGAGCCATACACAAGTCTTTGATGAGTAGTCTAAAGTTTGTGGTAAATTCATGGCATGGTCTTGTTTTGGAATGGATTACAGAGCCCTATACACCCAATACACTTGAACGAACTCTGACCGGGTGCGGTATAACTTTTCTAATATGTACTTTTAGCGAGTGTCTGGCTGAGGCAAAGCTGACATTTTATGCAACTGGTTTAAGCATGTATTTGGTCCTATAAGAATGAATCGTTTCCTATATTTGCAACATTTTACACTATAACAACAAAAAAATGAATTGGAAAAAGGGATGGTAGAAATATGTATGGTAAGAAACCAAAACAACCTGATAATATTACTCAGAATGATGAACCGCAGTAATATATCCATATACACCTGATCGTGTTTTGACCCGTTACCTAACCCATCCATGTTTCCATGCGTTATGTTGTACAAACCTTTTCGGTGCACGATATAAGTTCTTTCTCATACGTCATATAATTTTCATGAACTCGAATTACCTTTTTATACAAACCATTAAGTTATTGCACAAAAGAAATTTAATCTTCCAGTGTCTTTTGCACCACTTGGGCCAAATGAAGCAATACGGTCCCTATTCAACATATGAATTGTTCTCAGCTTATGAAGTACAAAGCTAAAATGAATATCAGATTAAAAAAGTTAAAAGCTTAATAACTGTTTTATTCCAAAAACAAAAACATTACTTTTGCCACCCTTACGAAAATGTTCTCGTTTTGACCCGTTACACAAGCGCTAGACCCGCCCATTTTCCCACCCTTACGAATATTTATTCAAAGCGCAGCCATACCATCCAAGATGTTGCAACATAATGCTGAGGTCCGATGCATATGGCACGGCATCCAGTTCCTAACACTTATGTATTCCCGATCCCTTTACATTTTGCAGCGTTATGGACGTAACTGAGCATATCGCTTTTCTGATGACGTTCCAATTTGACCCACATGATGTCAGCCGGATCATGAGCTTTTTCAAGATGTCGAGTAACTGATAACTCACATCCCGAGCCTTTCGTGAGCTTTCACTTGTTCCAATATCCATAGTTGATACATGTAGTTAAGAATGTTAAGTTTAGGTGGCGGGTCCATGAACTCGAAATCAAGTAAATTTTCGATTTTTACTACTTCAGAAGCAAAGAACGTTCCCAGATTCACCCTCCAGATTTCTGGGATGGGGTTGTCGAAGCATTTCTTTTTGTACACGCCGGTAAAAGACAGTAACATGTACCGGCCTAATAGTAAACAAACTACCAGACCTAAATTAGCCAAGTTAGTGTAATCTGACTACAACTATCAACAATATTCACTATGCAGATACGCTAAGATGTCAAGGGTTAGATCCAGTAATAAAACAAACAAACTTTGCCCCCATGAAAGGATCCAGTGATGTAACCAACAGACTTTCTCATTAAAATAGACACACACTTGATCATAAACATGGTTCATACACATGATAAGTCATCAGGAATGTAAATGCACCATTACGTCTCTTACAGTACTTATGCAACAAGAAAATTAAAACACACTTACAAACATATTTGACAAAGTAACGTTTATATAACTACGACATGCACTCCTCCTTGCTGCAATTACTTTCAAATTTCACAAAGAAAGCTTGGTACTAGACCTGAAAGCTTGGTACAAACTCATTTAAAATCATATTATGCAAAAGGATAGAACAGAGTACCTTATATATTTTGAAGCACGTCGAGAATACGCTGCAACTCATTGACAACAATTTCTATTTTCATCCATTGTGGTGGTGAATCCACAGAGCACGATACTCCAATCTTGATAATTGCAGCCAAGCATTCTTCCACTTTCTTTGCATTTGCTTCGGTACTTTGCAACACAATTGCATCATTATCAATAACATCGATTACTTGATCTGGTAATGCCATGCAAGCAAATTTATGAAGGCTAAGACCTTCAATAAACATGTCGTCTATCGGCTTTTTCCCAGTCATCACCTCTAGTAATAATATTCCAAAACTGTAGACGTCCCCACAACTTGTCATCTCGCTCCCGATACCATACTCTACAAATGAATAACAATTAATTAATGTACAAACTTTAACCTGTAAATAAATATAAGCATCATGGAATAAAAAAAGGACTTACCTGGAGGTGCATAACCAATTGTTCCTTTAATCCCGGTTGAGCTGTTTTGAATTAATTCTGTACCAAGTAGCCGAGCTAAACCAAAGTCTCCAACATGAGCCACCATATCTTCATCAAGCAGAATGTTACTTGGCTTCAAGTCACCATGAACAATCATTGTTTGGGAGCGATTGTGAAGATAATCAAGTGCAGTGGCAACATCTCTAAGAATACTTATTCTTTGAAGAAGGTTCAGTTTCGATGTATATGCACTTGAATGAAGCCAATCGTGTACACTTCCATTCGGCATAAACTCGTAAACCAACGCTTTAAAATCATTGCCTTGGAAATCGGTAATCGAACATGAAGTTATTATCTTCAACAGATTGCGGTGCCGAATATTCCGCCATGCTTCACATTCTGCTATAAAACTTTTGTGAGCTCCTTTGTTTTGAAGATGCAGAACTTTGATTGCAACAAATTTGTCATCATCGGGATCGAGGATCCCTTTATAAACAGAACTGAAGCCACCCTCTCCAATCAAATTTGTTGTAGAGAACCCATCGGTAGCCTTGAGAAGTTGATGGTATGAAACTTTCATGAACCGTTCACTCCCTGCTGATTGAGATGGTTGATTGTTGCGTTTCTTCTTGCACAAAAGATACACACAACATAATACGACGAGCAACGTGACTGCAATCACGATGACTAATATGAAGAAAGGAAACCTTTTTTTCTTACTACCCGTCTCCTTGCATTTGGGTAAATCAAGTGTAACCAAACCACCACAAAGCTTATGGTTCCCCAAAACCGAAAATGCGCTTGCATTGGCAAACACTCCTAGAGTCGGTACTTCACCCTCAAAATCATTAAAGGATAGGTTCAAATTTCCTAAGGATTTCCATTTTTCTAAAAATTGTGGAATTCTACCTGATAAATTATTTTCTGAAATGTCGAATACCTCCAATCCTCCCAAGGAACTTAATGAAGATGGTATTATGCCTTCAAATCTATTGCCACTAAGGTATAACTCTGTAAGGCTAATACACTCACCAAGGCTACTAGTAATGTTGCCTGATAAATTATTGTAAGATAAATCGAGATAGCTCAACTTCTTGAGATCTTTAATCTCTGATGGAATTGAACCAGACAGGCTGTTGTATGAAAGAACTAAAAAATAACTTAGTGATGGAAGTTGAAAAAGTTGTTTGGGTATGTTTCCAGTGTGTCTATTGTATGAAAGGTCTAACCCAATAAGTTGTTTACAATTCCCAAGGCTTGATGGATTATGACCTTCTAATTTGTTGGAATATAAATAAAGTTCAGTCAACAATGATAGGTTCCCAATGGCATGAGGGATAGGCCCTAAAATTTTACTGCCTACCTCAAATTCATGTGACAAAACTGTTGGATTAATCGTTTATGTCAAGGTTCATGTATGCATGCATGGTTGCACTTGCATGAATACATTATGGTTTCATATATCAAGTACGTAGTATATGTTTTAGTTAGTACAGGTTGAACCAATAAAAGGCTTTGACCGAGTTTCTATGTAACTGAATTGCACACGTTTGGGTAGAATAGGTTTCATGTTACCTAGTTTTTAGGTAGGACTACTACTACACGTTTTCTTTGTAAGGCTATAAATAGAGCCATTTATTTATGTATATGAAGATAACCCTTTCACATTTCCTTTAGCCTCTGTATAGTCTCATAACCCACACCAAGTTCTGAGCCTTTAAATCCTACATTTGGTATCAAGAGCTTCGTTCGATAAAGGGCGGGTTTGAGAGTCGACATTCGAAGGGGAGGAGCCTTTGGGTGCGGGGCTGCCATCGCAGCAGAAGCGAGGACAGCAGGGGCTGTTTTGAGACTGTATTACAGCAGAAGACGGACGTGATAAGGTGTTTCGGGACTACGTTGTCGTGGGGGAGACGGGGAATACCGTTCAAGACGACGGGGGTGACCGGTGATGAACATAGGCGGTCCGTAGCTGTTAGTCGTGATCAAAAGGTTGTGATGTTATGATCACAGGTTCGTGGAAGGGGTGTAAGCTACCTTTGATCAATTGTTCCGTGTTGAAGAGACTAACCGGCGGTGGTGCGTGAAAAGCGAACGGAAATGGTCCGTCAAAGCAGGTGGCTTTGGATTTGGTTCGTTTTGCAGGTTCAAGAAGACGGTAAAGCTTGAAGCTTGTTATTCTTGGTCGGTGGAATAGGGCTCTTGGAACGGGTTTGATTGGAAAAAGGTTGAAGCTGTCATAAAGCAAAGACATAGAAGGCGGTAGGTTGTAGGTCACCGGAAAATGGAGAGATTAACCAGTTCGCGGGATAAACGGACGGGAGGAGTCGGGAAAAGCAGGTTGCTTTGATTCAGTTCGTTTGGCGGGTGAAAGAAAACGGTAGAAGCGGGTGGCTTTGTTTTCTTGATTGGTGGAATAATGCTCTCGTGTCACAGAAGTGTTATGAGCAAACGTGTTCTGTGTGGTGACAACAACAGTCGGGTGGTAGAGGACTTTGGACGTGACCAAGGTGGAGGTCGTGAGTCCGGGAAAAGTCGGGAACAATGGAGATTCAACACGGCGTGAACATTATGGCGTTAGAAGTTCAAACCGAGATGACTTTGGACGTGGCCGGGGAAGAGGTCGTGGGTCCGTGAAGGGTCGAGATGGTAATGAACGTGTCTAACGGGATGCCATGTGACATGATTCATGTGGTGTGAAGAATTAAAAGCGGTTGAGCTAGAGAAGACTTTGGATGTGACCGAAGTGAAAGTCGGCTATCCGGGAAAGTTCTTAAACGTTGATGTGAATGAAGAAATAAACGATTAAGGGGGTGAATGTTGGATTAATCGTTTATGTCAAGGTTCATGTATGCATGCATGGTTGCACTTGCATGAATACATTATTCGTTTATGTCAAGGTTCATGTATGCATGCATGGTTGCACTTGCATGAATACATTATGGTTTCATATATCAAGTACGTAGTATATGTTTTAGTTAGTACAGGTTGAACCAATAAAAGGCTTTGACCGAGTTTCTATGTAACTGAATTGCACACGTTTGGGTAGAATAGGTTTCATGTTACCTAGTTTTTAGGTAGGACTACTACTACACGTTTTCTTTGTAAGATCCTACAAAAACAACCAATATAGAAGCAGCCACCAATCAGAAGCCATAAAACCAAACACACATATATAGCAGCAGAACCACTATACATGACTTTATAAGTCCAACAAACTATCCCCAATAATAGAAGGTTAACATGATAATATAATGGCAACAATGTTGGAAATGTATATATTTACAAACACGTAAATGTCCGGATTCGAACTCGTGACCACGGGATTGCACACATTAGCGAATGAGAATTAAAGTTAATAATTAATGTTTATGTTTACGATTAATTATTGCACATTAAGTCTGGTTAACGATCGTTAAGTATTTAACGGAAAAATGACTAACGACCGTTAAATGAAAAGAGAAATGACTAGAAATGGAAAGACTTGAAAAAGTTATGGGTTTTCCATTGGGCTTTGCTCATGGCCGGCCAAGGGGGCTTTCCCAAGCCCTAATCCATAACTTCTTCCCAAAGTTTCCCATATACTATATAAACAAGGTTAGGTTCTAGGGTTTCTCACACTTTGTGCATTGAATTAACCCTAGATCTCTCATCTCCTCTCTCTTGTCCCTATTCGGCCGAACACCCCTTGTAAGGGAGTTTGGTTTCGTTTTTCTTAAAACGAGGACTTGTGTTAGATCTAGCAATCACTTGATTCGTTGGTTAATTCGTGTGTACAAGAACGTGGTAGTAAGACACTATTCTTACACCATATTGGTTTGAGTTGTAAAACGGTAAGGGACAACTCTTCAAACCACTTCTTTTGTTTTGTTCAAGAGATCTGACATTTGCAAGAGGTACGCTACACATACTCTCAGTTAATTATTTATTTGTTATGATCTTAAGTCTTCCGCTGTGTACTCTTGATGTCTTTATGTTTTATTGTATTTTATATATCATAAACTCTACAGTGGCATCACGAGCCTTGTATAACAAGTAATTAATTATCGAAACACATAATTAAAATAAACATGAATGTGTTATTATTTGTATGCGAGATCTAGGGTTTGCAAAACCTAAACCCTAATTTTGAGGGGGCGTTTATTTGGTGCCCTAATTAGGGTTTTGTAAACTATTGTTTTAATTGGATTAGAAACCTAAGATGCATGCAACTTTATGTGTATATGCGTAACTCTGCTTTTAATTGCATTAATTGTTAAGTGTAATTTTATGTCCATGATAATTCTCGCATGTTTTATCATGGGTCTGCTTTTATTGTATGTCTTTCATGTTTTAAGTGATATACACTAAATTATGATAGATCTAAAATTGGGAAGACCTCAATAATTATTAATTTAATCAATTATGTGCTATGTGGTATATATTTAGTTTTGACTTACGAATCGATGAATCGATGCATGTGGTTCACCTTGTACATAGATGAAAACGGTGGAAGTCTTAATTAAATATATGCATATTGATGATCTAGAATTGGTTATTAATAGGATTTATCAAACCGTTTGCATGTGGCTATTTGATATGCATGACCTTTATTTGTTATGCATTCATTGTTTATTTGTTTATTTTTATAAATACTTGCTTGTTTGTGTTTTGTAACAAGGGTATTTTTACAAGAAAAATAAACCGACCTAAACAATGGTGAAACATGTATTTTATAAGCATAGTAATCATAATCGTTTAATTGATTGATGACTTTGGTACAAATGGTCCGAAAGGCTCACCCATGAGAATGAACTAATAAAGGGGTTTAAAGAAGTGCAGACAGTACACCGAAAGGATGTCTAAGGTTGTGCTTTAGCGCGTGCACTCCTCCTCTCTCTCCTCAGAAGTTCGAGTGGAGCTACTTAGTAAGCCATTAAATGTGCAAGCTCATCTTAAGGCGAATTAGTTTTAATTCCATGCGCCACTTGGTGGTAATTATCCAAACACTAAGTGTTTACACTTATGCAAAAGTACGGTATAATGGATGATAATTAACACTAAATTCCTTGATTGGTGAATCCAATACCTCAATTAAAGTTTGATGATGAAAAGCTTATACATTAAAAAAATATATAAATGTTTTAATAAAAACTATGCTACAAAGATGAATGCATGACATTTTTGTACATATTTGATTTAACATCAAAACTATTACCCTTTAATTTAAGTTATATGCCACCCACCGAAAGGGAAACACCTAAGATTACTTTCTATTTACGTGAGAACGTGACTTAGATCTTAATCAAAGGGTAAAATGTCCACGTGTCGTGAGAACGGGCATGGACGATTTTGCGCTTTCTTAAGTTGGACAACTTAATTGAGTTAGGCGGTGAAAACCGAAACTCAAGGCATAAGATGGGATAAAACATGTTTACATGGCGATTGATATTGGCTATATGTAAATCCCATAAATCTAGGAATTGCAATTGAAATTGGTAATTGAGCAAAAGCTCTACCATTACAGATAAGGTTCATCACTAATGATCAACCGATGTGATGAGATTATGACAATTTGGATCCTAGTTTTCAATAATATTAATTGGTTCATATGAATATGAACCTTGGGTATTTAATTGTTTATTGAAAAGGAAAATTATCGAAAATACTAAAATTGAATTTTGTAATTCTTTTGAATGTATAAATGCAACATTTAATCAGAACGAGGTTTAGTCTTTGATCAAGAAATTGATCTATTCGCTTTCAAACAAATGTTTGATCGAGAATAATTTACCGAAAAGACAAACGAAGTTTCTTTCCATGGGAGAAGCATGAGACTCATCCTATTCCTTTTCATGAATGAGAAAGGTATAATAGGAACATTTGAATTGTCTAAATTCTAATGTAGCTCATAGCAATGAATTGCACATCTTATTTTCCATAAAGATTTCATTACCCTCATTTGGTGAATGAATCCTTTGTAACAACATGAATGTTGGTTAACTGGAAAACATGTATATAAGTTACTAAATTAAAAGCTAGACTAATTACCGCGAAAATTTGTAAAAGGCAAACTAGCATATTTTATCTATTTGTTTTGCTTTAACCTTTAAAGGTGCTACATACCATTATGGGGATGGTAGGACTATTAAGGAAGAAATTGCATACCCAATTTTTCAAGTTAATAACATTGATGGATAACGCATCATTCAAAGAGTAGAATACACGTTTTAGTACCTTAGTAATGATTACGTATGGTTCTTTAAAGGTGTAGGAAAGTAAACAGCAAGCAAGTTGTTTTCACTGGTTATGCAACACTTACAATGTTTCGGATTCAGTGGGAGCATTTGTGTTGCATTACTAAATAAGAAGTTGTTTTAATGATTTCTAATTCAGTGGGAGCTACAAGCCTTATTTCCTGTGTAGTAACCCATATTATCTTCAAAGATAATTACTTTCAAATTGTAGGCACTTATGTTTGTTAAGGATTGTCATGTGCGTTTCCTTACAAATCAATATAGTCCTATATCTACTAGTTATATCTATGACACAAATCATATTAATCAAATAAACGAATGTGTATCGTGTTGTTTATATGCTACATGATGTTGTTCCATGCACAAGTGGGAGAAATCTTTATTGTGTGCAAGGTACAAAATATATTAATATGATTTAAATGGATTCTCTTGACTGTAAAGTAAGAGAATAACGTTATAATAGGAAGTATACATTTAAATATGTATAATTGCCCTATTAAGAACATGTGTCAAGATGATAACAAAGACTACTTTATTTTAAATATTTATGTCATTCAATATTTAAGAAACACTTGTAGTTACAATTTATGTTACGTGAGAACGTGAACTAAATTGTAGCCAGGTAAAATATCCACGTCGTGAGAACGAGCATGGATGATTTTGCGCTTTTACGTTGAACATTTCATGGAATGACATAATTAAATGAAGTAATCTAATACTACTTTGAATTTAAGTATTCGTTGAATGACTTAAATATATGTAGTAAATATTAACTTGAAATATATTAATTGAAACCTGAGGTGGTGTTCATAATTACTTTAATTATAAATCTTTATGATTTTGTAAAGTCACAAACATGAAGTCTTTTAAAGACTTACGATATAAAGTAAGACGTTAACTTGCTGTGTTTTAAGACATATGCATGAAGTCAATGAGTTGATGAATGACTTATAACGTATAGTGGGATTATAACTCATATGTATTTTGACTTGGTCAAGAATACTTGTGTTATAATACATGCAATTGACTTGGTAATTCTATTGTACCATTAAGTTTTACTTTGTTGGTAAATAGGTAAGCCAAAGAATAGATGGTTATCTTAAATATTGTTAGATTATCTTACAATATTAATTCTAATGGAATACCATACTTTTATGGTATGTTCAGTTAGAAGAATCAAAATATATTGGCATTGTTTGATTCAAGATAACTATAGTTTCTTCCAAAACGTTATCAAGGTTAGTAGATTGAGTATAGATTGAATATACTCAATAAGACTCCAACCTAGAAGATTAATAAGACACCATTTGTTTATGGAATGTGATGAATCACATTAAGTCTTATAATGAAGTTCTGAATTTGTTAAACTACTTGTATAGTGAGTTGTAACAAACTGATGTCAGGAACTATCAATGTGTTTTGTAATATCCCAAAAGAGAACAATGTATTGTTGCTCTACTTGCGAAACTATTTAAAGGTAATCTTTGAATTGTTAAAGGCAAGTGGGAGTTTTGTTTAGATCTTGAAAGATTGAATTACAAAAATACATAATCTTCTAAAATGCACTAGCAAATATCATGATGAGGCTAAACATGAAAATGATAGACCTTAATATGATGGAATTGTCATTCATAGATCCGTAAGGATATCTCAAAAAGATAATCAACTTTAGATACTTGGTTTATCTTAATAATGAAAATGAGTTTCTTCAAAGGATGGAAACCCTAGTGGTTTAAATCTTTGTGTAGAAATCATATGGACAATATTGTACACATATTTAATGCATGTCTAGTGATAATAATATTAATCATAATTAAGTAATTAACTATGATTGAATATTCTTTCCTAGATACATTAAATAGAAGTATAAAGATTATAATTGTCATACTTAGTTTCATTGATATGAAATTTTGACAATGAATATAAAACCTCTTTGTTCTAGAATTACTTTTGCGAGGACGATAAGTAATGCAAAGGAGTTTTATGAATTCAAATAATCTTTGAATATGTATGCATCGCAAGAATTCATGAATGGATATATGCATGCATCAAGGAGATGATTCTTATGTTTAATATTAAATCCATGATAGATTTAATAATTAAAATAAGATAGCTCATAAGTATTCTCGAAAGCTAGTGGGAGTATTATTTTAAATCTTATAAGTTGTATGGCAACTACATTCCACCTAAATTAAGTTTTAGTTGGTAATGAAACTCGTTTGTAAGATTTGGAAATAAAACATACAACCTTGGAATATATGTTTATTACTATAAACATATGCGGTAAAATAAATGAGTCTAATAGAACATGATGGATATATAATGAGATCTTAAAGTCTAACTCAAGATTCATCATGTACATCATGTTGTAAGATTGTTGTGTCATGCTTGATTACAAGATGATTTGACAACATTGAAAGTTGTTAGGGTAATAAATATTTTAAAAGGAATATGTTTGGATTTAGAATCACATTCTACATCCGGAGATGCTCCTAGATTCTATGGATGAAAATATGGCAATTATTTCATAATTGTCATTGCCAACAAACTTGAGTTTTGGTAGGCACCAACATTACACTATAACTGTTCAAAGTTTACGGATGTTTAAAGAGCATATTGTTGTACACAATGATGCTAGTATAATTGAGATGACACTCAATTCTAGTCATGGTATCCTTGATGATGACCATGTTGACTAGTTATGCTCAACTAAGAGCATAGTTGCATTATACATTAAAGAATAAAGAATACTTTAAAACTTTAAAGTTTTGAAAGATGATTGTCATAAAAGGTGGTTCGGTTATCACGCACCTTATGGAATGATATGAAAATATCAAGATATGTAAACATATACAAGAAATTCACTTGTTGAATTCTTGAAATAAGTATTCTCAAAATCCTATAGATCAAAGTTAGTTGAAATTATGCCCTGTCAACAAGTATGATTATCATGACTTGAGGCAAAATTCATTAACTAAGAATTATCATGCATTGATCTATTTAGTATTTGGATAAAGGATATTGTAAACATTATTATTCAAATGAAGTAAAGTATTTTGTTACGTTTATTGTTCATTTATTATGATGTCATCCTATATTTGCATGTTTAAATACTTGAATAACTTAAGTTATTCTAAATAGTCTGTTGTCGATCAATAACATGGGAATGATATTGAATTAAGACAAATCTGAGTATTAGTTAGAATATACTTGAAAGTATATTGATGCGTAGCATGACTACTTTCAGATGATATTCAATGTATTGAGTATAGGACTTATCCCACCCGCATGATAATACTTTATGGATCTTTGTCATTAAGTATATCATGGATATTTATCCTCCGACTTGAGATACCGAGATATGTCATGGATGTAGTGCATTTTGTGAAGCAATCTAACGTTATACGAATCGGTAGTTATAAGGGTTGTTTTCGTAAGTGTTGCGAAATTTATGAATATCGCAGTAGTCAAAATAGGATTTGTTTCCTTCAAATTTATTTTGAGTATAATATCATGGGCCCTCGTAGGGTTGTTAAGATGTTTGCATGGCCATGCCCAAGGTCTTCGGAATATGTTCGAAGAATAGGTAATCTTGATCAATCACATAAAGCGAGAAACATAATAGTTAATTAAGAAATGAGTGAAATCCATATTCTTATTAACATGGTATTAGAAACAAAGGATGAATATGATGATGAATCATCAAAACTTGGTTTTCTCCGTAAAACCATACATGAGTTGTACCGGAGCATTGGCGTGTTGCTAGACGCTAACCAATGTCATTTCACGCTTTGTAAACATATCCAGTGGGAGTGTTGGAAATGTATATATTTACAAACACATAAATGTCCGGATTCAACTCGTGACCACGGATTGCACACATTAGCGAATGAGAATTAAAGTTAATAATTAATGTTTATGTTTACGATTAATTATTGCACATTAAGTCCGTTAACGATCGTTAAGTATTTAACGGAAAATGACTAACGACCGTTAAATGAAAAGAGAAAGGACTAGAAATGGAAAGACTTGAAAAAGTTATGGGTTTTCCCTTGGGCTTTGCTCATGGCCGGCCAAGGGGGCTTTCCCAAGCCCTAATCCATAACTTGTTCCCAAAGTTTCCCATCTACTATATAAACAAGGTTAGGTTATAGGGTTTCTCACACTTTGTGCATTGAATTAACCCTAGATCTCTCCTCTCCTCTCTCTTGTCCCTATTCGGCCGAACACCCCTTGTAAGGGAGTTTGGTTTCGTTTTTCTTAAAACGATGACTTGTGTTAGATCTAGCAATCACTTGATTCGTTGGTTAATTCGTGTGTACAAGAACGTGGTAGTAAGACACTATTCTTACACCATATTGGTTTGAGTTGTAAAACGGTAAGGGACAACTCTTCAAACCACTTCTTTTGTTTTGTTCAAGAGATCTGACATTTGCAAGAGGTACGTTACGCATACTCTTGATGTACGCATACTCTCGGTTAATTATTTATTTGTTATGATCTTAAGTCTTCCGCTGTGTACTCTTGATGTCTTTATGTTTTATTGTATTTTATATATCATAAACTCTACAAACAAGGCATAAATTGTCATGGGCACAAAGGCTTGCAGCTGTTATCAGGATTTCGTGACAGATTCACTCACAAAAGTTCACTATTGTAACTTGTGATCCTCATGAGACATCTAAGAATAAAAGAAAACTATGGTTCCTAGCTTGTGGAATGTTTTAAAAGGGAAACCAGACTACCAACAGTACCTTTTATTGCTCTATGGACATCTATGAAATGAAAGAAAACTATGGTGCTTGTGGAATTTTTTAAAAGGGAAACCAGACTACCGACCATACTTTCATAAATATTAACTGAACTTGTACTTAACTTAGCGGTCTCTACAAATTCCATTCGATAAGTACCGACTACTGACCATACCTTTTATTCCTCTATGGACGTCTTTAGACAGAAACTAATAACCTCTACATATCTAAAAGACGCTATCATTACTAGTATTAACAGTACCATTTCGACAAAAGAGTATATCATTTTAACCACCTAGGCACTGATAAATTAATATAAAGAATTATGTGCCAAAGATGCAGTAGTTGAAAATACCAAAATTGCATGGCCTTCTATTTATTTGAATAGTGGGCTATCTTGTACCCTCCAATCACAGACACTTCCTCTCCCTGTTTCCTTTTCTGTTTCATATTATAGTTAACAGTTATAACTATACTAATATTTCCTCAATTACCTTAAATGTAAAATATTAAAATCTCATCACACTACCCTTGCAATTGAGCCAACAGTACCTGGAACCTCATTACAAGATCTGATCTGCTTATTTTTTGTGACATTATAAGAAAAATAAGGGTTGTTCAATTTTATACATCAACACTACATAACAGCAGGCACATATCAGTTTTATGTGTAAACTTTCCGTTAACACTACATAAACAAATAACAAGAGAAGCATATACAAACATGAGCAGCAGACTGATATACTCGGCATAAGACGATATCGGCTGTCCATGGCCACAGTGCCTTGATTCATAGTTTAGGCAGAATATGACATACCATATTTTATTAGTTAGGTTTGTTCTAGATATATTAGGAGTCATTATGCAATAGCTACCACTTCATTTTCAGGCTTTAATAACCTCCTAAGTACATAGTAATTTATAATTATGAATAGATCTTTCAAAAACCTCTAAGCTGACACGAGCTTAAATTCCAGGATCCTCATTCCAAAGTTACATATAGCAAAGAGAAAACTAGTTTGCAATGATATAAATGGATATTATGAGCAATGTTGCCTGAAAAGAATACCAAGTATGCAAAAAAAATATTCCAATGATCTATATAGCTTGAAAATCATTTTGTATCATGTGTCGAAATATATAAGAATGACCCAAACTCCTTTTGACCCAATAACAAAACCAAACCTACCCGTCTGTTTAGAAACATCACTACAACATTGATTGCAATTGGAGGGGACATTTTTTCGCTTTCGGCAGGAACATGTCCCCTCCAATAACTTTCAGCGGGGACATATCCCCGCCAAAGCGTCCAGCTAACACTTAGTCGTTGATACTTTTGGCGGGGACAATGTTAGCCTTTTGGCGGGGACTAGTGGGACCCACGGCATTTGGTCTGGTCAAAGATTGTCCATCGTGGCATTTCTTTTGGCGGGGACAAAAGTGAACTAAATTAACTAGAAAAAACACTAAAATTGTGATTAAGTTAATTAATCACACTTTTTGGCGGGGATTTGTTCAATCAAAGAATTTGTTCTTCTTTTTTGAAGACATCCACTAAATATTTGGAAGTGCGTATATTCACAAGGGTATGCTTATGAAAACGTCATTCATTCAACCCAAAAAAGTCCAAACTGAACTAACCTTTTCCAAAACCGCAAATATTTAACCAAGCCAGTAAACCATACGTGTCAAATTAAGCCTACACATAAGTGAAGCCACTAAAGTTCGCTCAAATGTGGTTTTCATTAGGTTCTGAGAAGTAACTTGTCAACATATCGCCGGTTAAATTCTAACTAAAATAGGTGAATAACTAAAAACATAAAGACAAAGCCATACCTTGAACATATTTCAAGGCGAACCTTCTGTTGCTTGCAGTAGTGTAGAGAAAAGCTGCATTCTTAAGGTGCATATCTTGGAGGGTCGTTGGCCGTTCATACTTCCTACTCCAATAAGTCCTTCAGAGACAACAAATTATCGTTCATTCTTTTCAGCATAAAAAGTAAGTATGCTCATGTATATGGGGTACACTTAATATTTCAATTCCCATGACCCATCTTCAGAAACATTCTTTGGATGATTTTCAAACTTTGACCCATTTAATTAGGAATGGGTCAATTTGGAGATATGTTTATATATTAATATGATATACTTTGTCTTTTTCTTTGGGTAATGTAAAACAAATGTTTACGTGTTAATAGAGATAGACTTTTGCGCCAATTCTGTAAGCTTCTAAAACCCGTCAAATTTTGAAACATTTGACCCAAAGAGAATATAAGGCAAGTAGATCAAGTTAACAATACATACCTACAAAAGTGCTAAAATGCATCATTCAAAATTTATAGTAGGTTTAATAAATATAAAGAAATAGTGGCCAACAATGCACGTTATAAAGTATATCATATTATATGTCTAAAACACACCTTGCTATCAACCTTAAGGACATGCTATTGAAAGGGGTGGTCACTGTGAAATACATAAATAAATATATGCAATACTACAGGACACTGGAGGATTTCATAGATTACGGGTATCATTCAGAAACAAGGACCCTGCCTTAACATGCTTATATACAATCAAAAAGTAATTAGGAACCCTTAAGCTTAAGCTTGTAATGTAAACTAATGATAAGTGGCAAACATAAAACAGACTACGTTGCAGAACAATTTTAAATATTCAATGGCGATTTATATAATCAACGGGATTCTTACAGGTCCATAGGGCCAGCGGAAACCAATGAGGGCAATTGCAGTTAGCTTACCGACTATCCTTATAGCCTATTTAATCTATAAAATCAAATACAATACATAACACTTGCAGCATACTTCTATAGAAGTAATGAATTGTCCTTACGCGCGTAACAGAATTGCAGACAAAAAAAAAGTTTTGCCACTAATCAAACAATATTTTTCATTGACGCATAAAAACAAACAGTTGATGTGCATACATACATAAACCACTAATGAACACCTTAATTCGTCAACTAAACTAACAAAAATCAAAACCCCATATGACCAATCGCAATTTTAAAAACAAACCCATATCGATTAAATAAATTGTAAAAGACTAATCATTTATAAAATTTTATTTATATACCTTATTAGAATGAAGGGTATTTGATTCTACTGAAATGTAAAACAACAGCCAACTACTTCATATCATTCTTCTTCATCTAATTTGATATCTTTAATTAATCGAAACAACCTCTGAAGTTTGCATTTTGACCCTTGAAGTCAATGGTCGCTTTTTTTTATTTTGTTTTTAGACACATAAGGTGTGTTGGAACTTGGAATGAGTTGGGCTAGGGCCGGAGGCCGAGTTTATATAAGCTGAATTAGTTAAAGCCGAAGTTTATTAATGTAAAATTGAATAAAAATTTATCAAACTAAATTTACATATATAGTTTCAGCTTTTACATGATAATTTATTATATTTTAAAAAGTATATAAGTAATTTAACTAGTTATAAACCCCTATAAGCCCTTTTATATAGGTTTGGGCTTATTGATGCTTATGGCTTATAAAAGCTTCTATAAGCACGTATGACAAAAAAAAGTTTATTTTATAAGTTGACTAATTTTAAAAACACGTCTATATGCTTTTTTTTGTGTTTTTTTTCTATACATGAAATTTAACAAACAATGACCAAAATCAAATCAATTTTAACTTTTTATTAATCAGTCACATTGCTTGATTTTGTGGATTAAAAAAAGATTGCTTTTTGACCCATGAAGTTTATAAAACAATGGTTTGCTTTTTGGTATTTTTTTATTATTAATTTTTTTTTTCATTTTTGAGACTTAATTATGCTCTTGTTGTGGATCATTTTAATCAAATCAACTAACGCTTTTTATTATGAGGGTCCATTTGGTTTATAAGTAGGTTTAAATTATGATTTATGGCCCGTTTGCTTGAGGGGTATAGAATGAAAAATTGAAATGAATGATGTATATTGTTGTTTGGTTCATTAAGGGCTCACCACAATGGAATAAAAATTTAAGTTGATACCCATAGACCCATTCCACTAAAATAAGGTGACTTTTTTTTTTTTCCTGCCTTCTACTCCCTTTTAGTTGTCCCAACTCATTATCATATATTTATTTTATAATTAAAATGAAGAATTTCAATTTGAATATATATTTTAAATTTTAAAACAAAAATTAATCTAAATCAATCAATCATTTTCTCTCTCCACCTTTTCTTTCAAGCCTATCCAAAATCACAAATAGTTAACCAAGCCGGTAAACCATACGTGTCAAATTAAACCCTATATGAACAATCACAATTTTAAAAATAAACCCATATCGATTATATAAACTGTAAAACACTAATTATTTATAAAAGTTTATTTATATACCTTATTAGAATGAAGGGAATTTGATTATACTGAAATGTAAAACAACAACCAATAACTTCATATCATTCTTCTTCATCTAATTTGATATTTTTGCAATATGGTTGTTGTGTGGATTGCTTTTTATCCCTTGAAGTTTATAAAACACTTGTCGCTTTTTTTTGCTTATATATTTTTTTTAATATTTTTGACACATAAGAGCTATAGGTGTCATAACAAGCAAACCCTCTTCATTCGGGGCTTACGGGTGCCACATCACCTCCACATCACTTAGGGGTGAGCATCGGTCCCGGACCGGACCGGACCGCCAAGACCGAGGACCCATTAGCCAAAAATTCTAGACCGAGGACCAGACCGAACGTGGTCGGTCCGGTCCGGTCTCGGTCGGTTCGGTCCAACAAGGCCAAAATAGTCGGTTTGTGGTCTGGACCGGACCGGACCGGACCGAGGACCGAATTAGCCCAACAGCCTAGACTGAGGACCGGACCGAATGTGGTCGGTCCGGTCCGGTCTTGATCGGTCCGTCGGTCGGTCCGGTTCGTTCGGGTCGTTTGCTCACCCCTAACATCACTATAACAAACCTCCACAACTAAACCCCCACACTCACAACAAATCAATGTTCGCTTATTTTGTAATTTTCATACACATAAAAAGCGGACCTCTAAAGTCAATGGTCGCTTATTTTGTAATTTTGTTTTTCAGACACATAGGTTGTGTTGGAATGAGCTGGGCTAGGGCCGGAGGCGAGTTTATATAAGCCGAAAGTTGAAGTTTATCTTAATTATATTATAATGTATTTATGTCATTTCTAAAAAAAAATCTTAAAAAAATAAGCATACACACTTGCTATAAGAGGAAGACTTAAAATTCAATACATCTCATTATTTAAAATTAAATACACACGTTTCCACTCAATTAAATACGGGTTTCAAATCATTTACAACCTATTATTAAAAACGTGTAACTGCTAAAAATCATTATTATCAGTAATGATTATTAAAAACATATAACCGCATCTACTATATAAATACACATAAACCATTTCATATCTCTCTCACACATCTAAAACATCGTTAATAAGTCCAAGTGTACCACGCCATAGAATTTAGTCGCGGGTACCAGCGCACGCATTATACCGATACCTCGCTATAAGCTCTTAAAACCTCGGTGCCAATACTTTTGTTGTGGATTTTTTACTAGACATGAAATTTAACAAACAACCACCAAAATCAAATTAATTTTGACTTTTTATTTGTTTGATTTTGCCATGTCAAAATCGAACAACTTGATTGGTCTAACTTTTTTCACCGTTCAATCCTCCCAATCCTTGAGAATCAATGTCCCACATTTACAATCCGGGCATCCACCTATCCTTGTTTTTGTTTGTTTCACTCATTTCACAGTAAAGGGAACTATCATTTACAAGTTTAGTCCAAGATTATTTAAAGTATGTGTAAAATCAGTCAATCTATGGTTCTTTAAGTATGTGTGCTCTGGACATGTATACATACTTGAAAAGCTATAGATTAACTCATTTTACAATCGAGTATTGATGGGAATTTATTTTTAGGTTGATTATTTTTATATTTTGTGTAGATGATGTTTAGATAATGGTGAGATTTGTTGATGTTCTTGCGAGCTTAGATTTATTAGCTTTAATTGTTATCTGAATGATTTTTCGGGTTTTGGGCTTGAAGATTTTGCTAAATCTAGTTTTTTATTTTTTTTATTTTAAGATTTAAATTGTTTTTATATGGATTTAAGATTGCTTTCGATGTTTACTGCTTGATACTGTTTGATGATAAGTGACAGTGTAAATTATGGTGTTGAGGAAATGTGGTATATATTTAGGATCGTTGAGTTACGATATTTAGGTTTTCGGTTTTGAGATTTTGAGCTTGGGTGCTTTTTTGATTGGATTTAGTCAGCTGTTAGGATATTGATTTGACATTGCTTTTGGTGTTTGTGGCTTGTTAGCATTTGACAATAAGTGACGGTGTAACAACCTTGGTTTAATACCCGTTTCGTGTGCTCATCGTTTCGTGTGCTCAAATGATGTGAATTTTTTTTTCCTAAAATAACATGTATTAAATTTGGATTTAGATGTTGCAACTACAAATTTAAGATCTCTACGTGCGGTGTGTTTGTATAATGATACATGTTTGTATGCGTTAAGTTGCTAACATCTCTCATTACTTTTAATTTTTTACGGTATGGTTTACTATTTCAAATTAGCTACATGTTTACAGTTGATGCTAGTGCTGTGATACCTGCAAATTCTTGACCAGGGATACAAGGGGCTAATCTTAGTCTTTTATAGTAGATATATGGTCTGAAACTAGGCTTATAAATACTAGAAAAATAAAAGGATTTTGGATCCATTGATATATTGATGTGCAAATAATGATAGATAAGATACTCTAGATCCATATGAAGGAAAAGAGATTGATTTGGTGATTGTGGTATCTTGCTAGTTAATACAGGAGATGTAACCCCTAAATTCGTTACTAACGTTTGTTGTGTACACAGTCTCTTCTTTAAGTAGTGTATTAAGGTTATGACTGTTTTTCCTATTTATCATGGTATATATGTCACTCCTTTAATTAATTTGGTATGACGCCTTAAACACATGTGACTTTAAATTTATAATTTAAACTGATTTGAAATCTAAAAGGACTCTTCTTTGCTAGGAACAAAAGTGCCATTTTCTCAAACTCAAGACTAATTCTTCCCTTTCTTGATTGTGCATTGCATTAGTGTTTATGCTCTTTACCTTATTTTGTAGGAGCTAACCCATGCCTCCACTTATGCCCATTTAGTAGTGGAGTAAGTTTAGTTGATCAACTACTCCTTCCGTTTCAGATTAATATAGGGTAATCTCATATGTATCCCAACATCTCATCCTTAATTAATTCTTTGCCCCAAAACAAAATCATTTTTGCATTTGCCCTTTTGCGACTTATGCGCTCTTTGCGACTTATGCAACTTGTACTTTTTGCCCCAAATGTAAATACAAGTACGTAAGAACACAAAGTGGCATAAAAAGTACAAGTCGCATAAAAAAATTACATCGTCGGTCGCATAAGAGGACACTTACACACATGTATTTTCCACTAACACATATGTACTTTCAAATTGGATGCTTGTCAAACTTAGATTCTTTCAAATTGAACACTTTTAAAACTTAGATGAAGTTGCATAAGTCGCAAAGGGGCAACTACGAACGCTAAAATTTTGTGGGGCTAACATTTAATTCATGATGACCTTTTGGGGTAATAAATGAATTAGACCAATTAATATTCTCTCTTTTCATTTGGGTTGTCCTAAGTTTTTGTCCCCTTTCAAATATAATTATAAATAATGTAGCAAGTTTACCATATTGCATCTAATGATACTAAATTTACAAACATTATTAAAAGATTTATTAAATTGCATAAGAGTAAAACTGTCATTTTATAAAAAAGAAAAAAATATACAATAATAACTATGTTTATTGAACTTTGTGTTTTTTATCGGAAATAATTATTTTGGGACCATCCAATCCAATCCCACCTTTGAGAATCAATGTCCCACATTTCCCTGACCACCACCTCTCCACCATCCACCAAAACCACCACTCATTTCTTTTTATAATGTCCCACATTCCTAATCTGGAATCACCTCTCCACCACACATTTTTTCCCCTATAATTTCTTTGCATAATTTCGCAGCAACTATCATTTAGTAGAGGACTTACTCATATAGATAAAACGATTGTCGAGTTGTTACTATGAACTGCTTTTATTTATATCATTGAATCACTCTGCAATATTATATGTTGTTGGTTACCGTGGTTGGTAAAGACAATTGTTTTTCAACTAGCTTTTCAACTGCTTTTTGGATAGCTTAAAGTTGCAAACTTTCATCCATACCCCACCTTAAATTCACATAAAGTTTTAAGCTTTTCAAGTTTAGTCCAGATTATTAAAATGTGTAAAATCAGTCAATCTATGGTTCTTTAAGTATGTGTGTTCTTGTCAGGTATACATACTTGAAAACCCGTAGATTAGCTCATTTTACACAGAGTATTGACGAGATGATTGATGAAAAGGTTCTTATGATTGTTTGTAGAAGAAAAAACTAGAATTTATTTTTAGGTTGATTATTTTTTTAGCTTTAGCTTTAGTTGTTAATCGATGAGTTTTTGGGGTGGTCGCAACACAAAATACATAAATAAATATATGCAATATTACAGACACCTTGGATGATTTCATAACTTACGGATATCATTCGAAATAAGGACCATGTCTTAACATGCTTATATACATTCAAAAGTAATTAGGAACCTCAAAGCTTAAGCTTGTAACGTAAACTAATGATAAGTGGCACACATACGTTGCATAACGATTTTAAATATTCAATGGGGATTTATATAATCGACAAGATTCTTACATGTCCATAGGGCCGGCGGAGACCAATGAGGGCAATTGCAGTTAACTTACTGACTATCCTTATAGCATATTTAATTAATTAAATCAAATCACCTAGAGTTCTATTGTACTTGATTTTGTCCTTACATGCGTAACAGAGTTAAAGACAAAAAAAAAGTTTGGCCACTAACCCCAAACAATCTTTTTCATTGAGGCATCACTAGATGTACATACATACATAAGCCACTAATGAACACCTTAATTCATCAACTAAACTAACAAAAATCAAACCCCCATATGAACAATCACAATTTACAACAAACCCATATTGATTATATATATATATTGTAAAACTAATTATTTATAATATTTTATATACCTTATTAGAATCAAGGATATTTGATTCTACTGAAATGTAAAAAAACAGCCAACAACTTCATATCATTCTTTCATATCATTCTTCTTCATCTATATATTGATATCTTTAAATAATCGAGACTCTTGAAAACCTAATTTGACTTTTTTGCAATATGGTTGTTGTGTGGATAAAAAGAGCATTGCCTTTTGATCCTTGAATTTTATAAAACAACGGGCACTTTTTTGTAATTTTATTTTTTCATATTTTGACATATAGGGCATGATGGTTGGGGCTGGAGTTTATATTATAAGCCAAGTTTATATTTTTATAAAGTGATTTGGTAAATCAGTTAGAGCTAAAACTT
Organism: Chrysanthemum lavandulifolium; assembly: GCA_022545495.1. NCBI lineage: Eukaryota > Viridiplantae > Streptophyta > Magnoliopsida > Asterales > Asteraceae > Chrysanthemum > Chrysanthemum lavandulifolium. The sequence goes on from CM040241.1 coordinate 762,742, forward strand.
ATTAATGTAAAATTGTATAAAAATTTATCAAATTAAATTCACATACATTTCAGCTTTTACGTGATATTTATTATATTTTAAAGGGTATTTAAGTAATATAACTAGCTATAAGCCCCTATAAGCCCTTTTACAAATTTGTTAATTTTAAAAATTTTGGACTTTCAACTATCCTTTTTTTGCCTTCCACTTTCGAAAGCAACTTAATAATTATCAATTTGATATTTATAAACTATTTTACCCTTCTTACAACCAATAATAAATTCTTTTTTACAGTTAATCAAAAGTAAATTTACCCCTGTTAATAACCAATAGCAAATTCTTTTTTATAGTTAATAAAAAGTGAACCACAACCGTATGGAATTCGTAGTATCCAAAATATATTTAAATATGAATGAGATATGATGATAGTACGTACAAGTACAAAACTACATAATTGAGGTCAAATTAAGTTTTTGCCCATAAGTCTTTTTGTAGTTAGATATCAATTTGCAATTTGTAATTGGGCAAAAAATTATGGTAATTAACCTTATAATGGTCGGTCAAATTTGTATTGAAATTTCTTGAACCATGACCAGTTTCAGCTTGCCTTATCTGACTCATTTCTACATGTTTGTTATTAATTGAAGATGTGTTTGTATGAAGGGTATAATGGGTATTTAATAATGTGAATTGAGTTTTTTGTATAAAGCTCGAGCTCGTTTACTACTTTTAAGCTCGTTTATACACGTTTATACGTATAAACAACATATATACGTATATATTTCTAGGGCTCGAGCTCGATTATTAAATGAGCCTAAACTTAGGCTCGAGCTCGTTCAGGCTCGGCTCATTCAGGCTCGGCTCGGTCAAGCTTTTTACCGATTCGATCTCGAGCTTTTCACGAGTAGCTCGGCTCGTTTCCACATCTAATTATGGGTTTTGATTGAGTAAATAAGACCTCATTAAGGGTTCAAATTGGGATATATGGAATTAACCTTTTTATTAACCAATCACATTGCTTGGCTTTGCACATGTCAAAATCAAGAAACATGATTGGCCTAATTTTTTTAATAAAATTTATCTTGCCAAAATCACTCCGAAATGATGTAATTTTTTTATTGTATAAAAGATGCAGAGATGTAGCACTATACAATAAACACATAGTATAACTTATACTTAAATTAAATCATCATATCTTCTACCAACTATTTAAAAAACATAATAATAATAATCACTTTTGAACCGAAACAAAATTTTTGTTTGGAGTGATGATGGATTGGGTCAACCAATTGTTGTGGCCCATTATATCATTTTATAGGAAACATTAATGGTTTTTTTAATGTTTTTATTGATCAAATGACACTTGTAATCTTATATAAGAAAAATGCATAAATGTAGTACTATACAATAAACACCAACCGTGAGTCAAACATTTTTTTATATCACATGTATATTGTATCAAATGCACTAATTACCGTACCCAAACAAAACTCAAGCTTGTGATTAACCAGAATTGAGTAAGTAAATGAATTTACACTAAGACGACAAGTAAACACTAAACGATGTCCGCGACTACATATTCATTCATTTTAGTTAGTTAGGAGCCAAAGGGTGTTTCTTTTACCCTTAGCTAAAAGATTGAGTCCACAAAATATTTAATAGTAATTTTTTTAAGTAGGACCCACTTACTTCTCTTACTTCCTCAATAAGTGACTCTAATAGACGTGGACACCGATATATTTATAAGCCTCTAAAAAAAAAAAAAAAAAAAAAAAAAAAAAAACCTCTCTCGAGTAAGGGAATGTTTCGCTAGAATGGAGCTGGACCGGGCTTATATTATAAGTCAAAAGTTGAAGCTTATATTTCTATAAAATCGTTTGGCGAATTAGTTGGAGCTAAAGCTTATTAATGTAAAATCACATAAAAATACATCAAATTAAATTCACATATATTTTCGACTTTTACGTGATAATTTGTTTTATTTTTAAGGGTATTTAAGTAATTTAGCGATTGATTCGCTCAAGTGAGTGTGTGAAAACACAAATATCAACGATATCAAAATAACCGGAAAATTTGACAATTTAACCCTTTAGGAAAAAGGCTAACGATCAAACCTTACGGGTGTGATAAAGTGATATCGGAAAGTGACTTCCGGTCGTGTCCCAACGAGGTGTGAAATTGACGGTGTCGTTGAATTTCATGATTTGAACTTGAAGTGGTTTTAATGATGATTTGTTTGGTTTTGATTTTGATCTAAATTACCGAATTGGGAAAGAATAAATGGGAAATTACACTACGGGGAATCCTAAGTGCGTAGAGGAAACTAAAACGTATAATGCAATTAACGAAACGCGAATTAAATGCAAACACGTCTAATCTAAGCCCTAAAAATGATCTAAAATTATTTTTACTCTAATAATGAAATTAAAAACTTAATTAAGATTTAAAACGAATTTTTATGATTCTTCTTGATTTATTTTGAATTAAAACTAATTTTAACATTTTAAAACTAAATTAAAATACTCAAAATTATGAAAATTAATGGGAAAATTATGATATTATTTTTCAAAATCTAAAATAACAAAGAGAATTTTCAAAACTAAATTTTTATTTTTCTGATTATTTTTCTATTTTCTATGAATTAAAAACTACTTAAAGCTAATTAAATGCTAAAATTACAAATTAAACTAGGAAAAATCTGGAAAAATTATTTTATTGCTTTTATATTTATCTTAACCTAGGAAAATGAAAACTTATTTTTTAAGCTTTTCCGATTTAATTGCAATAAAAGCTAATTAAAAAGTCCTAAAAACTGTTTTAAAATAGGAAAAATACTAAACAGTTGATGAAAAATTATGAAAATTTCAGGAAAATTCTAAAATATTATTCTAAATCTATGAAAAATATAAAAGCTAGGGCTTATGTGTAATATTATGAAGTCAGTAGTGCAAACTATCCCTAAATAAGCTCTAAATAATAAGCTAATAAGCTCTAGAATGCACCGAAGCTACCTCTACTTAGATTAAGCTACAATTCAGTGAAAAGAACCTAAATCAACTAGTCTACACCTCTAGATAACCAGCTACAAGCTTATGAGTACAAAATCAAACAAGTGAATTCATCCCTAGGTGCTTATTTCAAGCTTAAAATAAGCTATCTACCTAGTTGGAACCCAAAACCGATATCACAATATCAAGTGGACCTAGCAAGGAGCTTATAAACCAAATATTAGCCCAAGACAAGCTCTCATGAGCTTGTTGAGAGCTTCTGACAAACACATGCACACTCGCTTATCATCGAGTATGTGCAGGGCACTTTAACTTAATTGACAAGTCGATTAGGAGCTTGTAGAAAATTACTAAAATTCTAAAACAATGATTTCAACTAAAGACCAATTGAACTAGAAAATCCCAAAGTATCAATTATTTTAATCGGCCGAGTTCATGAAAAATCCACAAAATTCATGAAAAGCAGATTTTCAACTTTGACTTTTATTATGATTTGCAAAGTTTGACTTAAATGACTTTTGATTCCAAATGACTGACGATTATGATGTTTAATGGTAAAATAAGACTAATGCAAGCTATTTCAACTACTTTTAAACCTACATGCAAGATTACACTAACTAATTCAAACAGATTAGAGTACAAGGTCGGTCTTATGCAATTTTGACTAATGCTATTCTAATATGCAAGTGAATGACTAAATTTGACTTAATAATGCTAAATAAGACTTCGCAACCTGAATTTACCTCAGCTTGATCCTTAAACTCAAATTAGAAAATGATCCAAACACTAGTTTACTAACTAAAATGCAAATTCTGAATCAAATCTCAAATCCAAGCCTAGCCAAAATTCAAAACAGATTTAATATGCTAAAGTACAACTAATTGAACCACATCTAACAACAATATCCTACTAAACTAAACTGATGAATGATATGCAGATTATGCAGAAATTATGCAGATCTAGGAATTATGACAGAAATATGAAAAAGAAAAAAACTAATTTAGCTAAATCAAGCAAACTATAACACTTACTAATCTAAACTAACAATTATAAATGATTATAACAGACTTGAAAAAAGAAAAGTAGTACTCACAGTTGGTCCAGCCACAATGGCTTGCACAAGCTAACCAAAACCAATCACCAAATATCATTAAACCATTACCAAACCAGATGCTAGCTCAGTTCAGATAATCAACCCATTTGCAGCTTCCATTTTAACTGATATTGACTGAAATTGAGTTTTGTTTCTGAATTTAGATAAAGCGAGATAATCCTTCAAAAAGCTATTCAGAAGCTTAAAAGGATTAACAAATAGTAGCTTGGCTAATTGATAGCTTATAAAAGATCTAACATCTTTGTCATTTTTTTTTTTTATGTTTTTGGATTTTGATTAAAATTAGAACTAGCTGTAAATTCTTTTGATATAAGCTGAGATTAAGTACTAAGCATTAATGAACTGAGGTTGAAAGCTTTAAAACTGAAACAATGGTTTGAAGTGTAAAACAGAAATTTCATTAATATGTAAAAGCTGAGTACAAGAGTAGATTACAAAAGCTGAGAATATCATAAAAACATTAAAACTGAATGAAATATTACAAATAACTACTGAAGGGAAAAGGTGAGAGGTGCTCAATATCTCCAAAAAAAAAACTAACTTCCCGTTCTATTGCTCTCTTCAGATATGTATACCACCAAGGTCTTCTATCTCTCTCTCATCTTCTCGTGTGAGATAATCAAGCCAAAAAGACCGGCAAGCGTGCTTCGCAGTCTCCTTGTCTCTTTGTCTTCTTTCTCTCGTCGCGGGGGTGGGAGGTGATGGGTAAATGGGTAGTTAATTGAGAGGAATGGGTTGAAAGAACTTGTCAGGGAAAGGATGGGAGGTTGGATTTTTTATGTTTGTGTTTCTGCGTTTGATTGGCGGAAAAAGAGGAAGAAGAAGATGGGAGGGAGGGGTGTTTGACCGGGTTGTGGGTTTGACCGGACCGGTATAAAGGGTATTGGGCCTAGGGTATTGGACCGGTTGGGCTTAAGTTAATAACTTGGACTTAGGATAGATTTTGAACCCAAATGAGTAGCTTAGGGACCAAACGTGTATAATTTGAAACTCAGGGGACCAAAGGCTGTGATTTTTGAAATTATAATCCAAGGGTTGGTTTGTCATCCTCCAATAGACCAAGGGCCATATTTTCCATCTTTGAAACTTGAGGTATCTTCGACAATTCTTGAATCTTGAGGACTAAAGTTGCCATTTTCGATTTCAACGCGCTTTTGCTCGTTTTGCTCGATTTTCAATCCTTTTGTACCAGAGACATAAAACACACTCAAGATATTTTGGCGTATCTTGGCGTATTTGGGTGTTTTAGTCATTTTGAGGTCTTACGGGTAAAAATGATGAGTGAATAAGCACTCATCATGATCTATAAGCCCCATTTTACGGGCTTGGGCTTATGGAGTCTTGTGACTTATTTTATAAGCCATTAGCCTCCATAAATCTGTGTGCCAAACATGACTTATTTTATAAGCCAACTTATGTTAAAAACAAGGCTTATTTTATCAACTTTTGAGCAACTATATTAATTTTGCAACAAATTAACGTGCCTACAAAACAAACAATGAGGTTGCCACATTGTCAATCCCCATCACACACACAACCTTTACTATAATTAATCTCCACCATCCAATCCAATCCAACCCCACCCTTGAGAATCAATGTCCCACATTTCACACCACAAATTTTGTTACTATGAAGTGCTTGTATCTATATCATTGAACCCTCTCGAAATTAATTACTATATGTTGTTGGTTAGTACATAAAGACATTTGCAAACTTTCATCTATACCCTACCTCAAATTCACATAAAGTTTCAAGCTTTTCAAGTTTAGTCGAAGATTATTTAAAGTACGTGTAAAATCAATCAATCTTTTTTAACTATGTGTGTAGAAGAAAAAGATAGAATATATTTTTAAGTTTATTTTTTTTTTTAGATTTTGTTGTAATTGATGATTAGTTAATGGTGAGATTTGTTGATGCTTTTGCAAGCTTAACTTTATTAGCTTTAATTGTTAACTGAGTGATTTTTCGGTTTATTTTTTTTTACGGTTTTCAGTTTTGTCAGTTCGGGTCGGCATCGGTCTCGATGCTCAGCCCTACATTCTAGTTAAGAGCTAAGCCATGCCTCCACTAATTTCCAATATTTAGGTGACGTTTGGTTCATGGCTATTGGTGGGGTTGGATTGATTCAAAACCAAAAAACATTGTTTGGTACAACTAGAAATTTTTATCAAATATTTTCTCTCTCTCTCTCTCATTTCATGGCACACACCCGGGTATTACCTCTTTCATGTTTTTTTCTTACACATGTGAGCCCTTACTTTATATTAACCACTCAATTTATTCATTCTTTATTTATTTTAATTTTATAATAGCAAATTTTAATTTTAACTTTAAAATCTATTTACACAATAAATAATATTTAAATGAAATTCAAATCCATATTTAAAACCAAGATTATTGATTTTGATTTGGATTTTGATTTTGATTAGGATTTGAGTTATGATTTAAAGAGAGAGAAAATATATTAAAATATAAATGATATATTATTTTATAAGGTTATATTTAATAAGAATAAAAATTTAATTTAAATATTAGTATAAAAAAGATGAATGTGAGGAGAAGAAAGATGGTCCCACACCTTTACAAAGTAGAGTGAGAAAACCTACAAAAATGATATGGATTAAGAAAACCTTTACTATTGGGGGTTTGAAAAGTAGAGTGAAATGAACCAAATGCATTTTTTTTTACCATGAGTCCCTTGATCCCACTAAAAACCCTCCAACCAAACGGGTACTAAATCTAAATCTAAATCAAACCTTATACCAAACACACCCACGAGTATACTTGATCAAGTTTTTGAGTAACTATATTCATTTTGCAACAAATGACGGTGTAACTATGTAACTACCCTTGTTGGATTTGTATGTTGTGTGTGTAAATGGGGGTGAATCTTTGTGTTTTGAGAAAATGTGGTATGAATTTAGGATATGAACCGGGTTAAGTTATTATTGTTGAGTTATGATGTTTAGCTTTTCGGTTTTAAGATTTTGAGTTTGGATGTTTTTTCTATATAGGAGTCAGTTGTTAGGATATTGATTTGAGATTGCTTTTCATGTTTGTGGCTAGTTAGTATTCGACAATAAGTGACGGTGTAACTACCCTGGTTTAATACCCGTTTTGTGACCTCAAATGAGGTGTATTTTGGTTTTTTAAATTAACATGACGTAATTATGAATTTAGATGTTACAGCTACAAATTTAAGATCTCTACGTGCGGTGTGTTTGTATAAAGATGCATGTTTGTATGCGTTAAGTTGTTAACATCTCTCATTTGTATGCGTTAAATTGTTACCCCCACTTCCATTACTGATATTCGACGTTTTCACGGGTTGGCATCATTTTATCGGCGTTTTATTAAAAGCTTCAGTAGCCTTATTGCGCCCATGACAGATTGTATGAAAGAAGGGAAATTTCGGTGGACGAGAGAGGCGGAAGATGCATTTGGTATATTAAAACAACGAGTGACGCAAGCTCCATGTTTAGCTCTTCCTAATTTCAACGACGTGTTCCAAGTTGAATGTGATGCGTCTGGACTCGGTATTGGAGGTGTCTTGAGTCAAAATCATAGGCCTATTGCTTTCTTTAGCGAAAAATTTAACGAAGCACGTCGCAAGTATTCTACTTACGACCGAGAATTCTATGCCATTGTGCGAACCGTGGAGTATTGGCGTCATTATCTACTACCAAACGAATTCATTCTTTTACGATCATGAAGCTCTCAAGTTCATCAACGGGCAACATACACTCAAGCCCGTCATGCCAAGTGGGTGGAAACATTACAATCTTACTCATTTGTCATTCGGCATAAGGCGGGTCTACTAATGTTGTGGTCGACGCCTTAGTCGTCGTATTGTTCTCTTATCGGCAATGCAAATTCAGGTTAGTGGCTTTGACTCATTCTTCTTTGTACCAAGATGACCCAAATTTTGAGATGTGTGGCGAAATGTGGCTCTCGGTCATTCAATGATTTTCTTTACATGATGGCTACCTTTTTAAGGGTTCGCGTTTATGTGTTCCTTTATGTTCGTTCGTGATTCAATTATTCTAGAAAGTCGCGCAGAGGGCTTGCGTCACTTTGAAGGGACAAAACACTTGATTTAATTCGTGGAAATTTTTATTGGCCAAAGATGGAGCGAGATGTGTCTCGCATTATTGCACGTTGTCATATTTGTCATATAGCTAAGAGCCATAGTACTAATGCCGGTCTTTATACACCGTTACCTGTTCCACAGCCCCGTGGGAGGATGTAAGTTTGGATTTCGTCATGGGTTTGCCTCGTACACAACGTCAAAAGGATTCAATTATGGTTGTTGTTGATCGGTTTTCGAAAATGGCTCATTTTCTTCCCTGTTCTAAGACATATGATGCAAGCCAAGTTGCAAGATTGTATTTTTTTGAAATAGTAAGGTTTCATGGTATTCCAAAAACGCTTACATCGGACCAGGATGTCAAATTTGTGAGTCATTTTTGGCGTACTCTTTGGAAACGAATGGGTTCGAAATTGCAGTTTAGTAGCTCGCACCACCCTCAAACGGATGGACTGACTGAAGTAACCAATCGCAGCTTGGGTAATTTACTCCGTAGCCTTGTCGGTGAGCAGCCCAAGCAATGGGATATCACACTTCCTCACGCTGAATTTGCTTATAACAAGTCTATTAATCACACAACTGGTAAGACTCCGTTTATGATCGTTTATGGACGCAATCCATTTACTCCACTTGATCTCGCACCTTTGCCTATTTCCGAGACAGTTAGCTTTGAAGGGGAGGATCAGTCAACAAAGATTAAGGAATTGCATAAGCAAGTGCGTGATCAAATGCTCAAGCATAATGAGAAGTACCAAATTCACGCAAACAAGCATCGAAAACGAGTGTTATACAAAGAAGGTGATCTTGTGTGGATTCATTTGTGTAAAGAACGTTTTCCAGGAGGTCGTTTCGGTAAGCTCAAGCCTCGTGCAAACGGCCCTTTCCGTGTACTCCAACGCATTAACGACAATGCCTATAAACTTGAGCTTCGTGATCATTACAATGTTTCTGCAACCTTCAATGTTGCTGATTTGTCACCATATGAAGCGACTAGCGATGATGACATGGACTCAGGGACGAGTCCTTTTGAAGCAGGGGAGGATGATGCAGATGTTGGCAAATTGTCTGACCGAGCAGATGGAAGACAAAACAGATTCCAAGCATGTGGACATTTACAATTCTAGTTTAATTAGGACTCCTTATTTGTTAAGGACTATCTTGCATTATTAGAATTGTAGTAGGATTAGAAAGCATATTCTAAATACCTATATATACCAGCCGAGCTTGTGGTTGGATATATGAAAAAACGATCAGTTGTTTGAGCTTATATTTTCTGATTAATACTAGTGAGCGTATTCTAGTATCTTGTTATCTGGTTATTCTGTTTCTGTTTATGAACTTCGATTCAGACTTGGGTCTTGAATTGGTATCAAGAGCAGGTTCAAGCTTAGTCGATCAATCAAGGGTTTCAAAGCGATCGATCACAAAGAGGTTATTTCAAGCTTAGTCGATCAATGAACGGTTTCCAGCATCGATCACGCAGTTATTCCAAGCGGTCGATCAACCGAAGGGTTTCCAAAGCAGTCGACTAAAAGGGTTCCAAGTTCAGTCGATCACAAGGGTTTTTACAAGGTTTCGACTTAAGCAAGAAGTCGATAAAGTTTAAAACTATACACTTGGTTTACTTAGGCAAGAAGTAAAACAAGCTTGTTCTAGGGCTGGAAGATAATCCAACTACACCGGTAACTTACAAAAGGCGTTCAAGAAAGATGGTGCAAGGCGAGTCGAGTCAACCACCACCTATTGAACATTCTAAGACGGCTCTTCAATGTCCAATGTTAACAAGCACGAACTATAACATATGGGCAATAAGAGTTAAAGCGGTATTCGAGTCCATGGAATACTCGATGCACTTGGAACCGAGGAAGGAACACAAGTTGTTGCTAAGCAAGATCACATGGCGGTTCGTTACTTTTCCAAGCGATTCGAAGAACTTGTTTTCAAGTTTCACAATTCAACACACCCAAAGAAACTGGGAGCTTTGAAGACCGGTATGTGGGTGTTGATCGGGTTCGAGACGCAAGGTTGCAAACCTTGGAGACGGAATCGAATCTTTAAAGATGAAAGTCAACGAATCAATCGATGACTTTGCGGCTAGGTTGGGCAAAATTGTGGCGAAGTCAATAGCTTGGGAACAATTTATGAAGACAAGAAACTTGTTAAGAAGTTACTTGCATCCGTTCGGATAGGTATGTTGCAATTGTTGCCTCAATAGAACAATTTCTTGACTTGAATACTATGTCTTTCAAGAAGCAATTGGAAGGTTGAAAGCTTTGAAGGAAGAATGAAGGGTGTTGACACCATACGAAGATCAAGGCAAGTTGATGTTCGGAAGGGCTGAAAGATATGATAAGAAAGGTCGAGGAAGGAATTCCTCCGGTGGCAACGGTAAAGGTCAAAACTTTTCTTCTCAAAACAAATCTCGAGGTAGTGGTCAAGCTAATAACACAAACCGTGGAAACCAAAACAACTCCGGAGCAATACGGATCAAAAGAAGAACAAAAGTCGAGACCTTTCAAAGATTCAATGCTTGGATGTGATGAATATGGTCACTTTGCTTCTAACCGCCACGAACGACGTGAATGCGAGCAAAAGCATGAATCAAACCTTTTGAAAGCGGAGCATGATGATGACCCAACACTTTTATGATGAAAAGCGTTCAAGAAGTAGTTTTCTTGAATGAAGAAAGATTATCCCAAACCAATTGAATACTAAGCCAAACGAGGAAGACACTTGGTATTTGGATAATGGAGCAAGTAATCACATGACGGGATCCGAGAATACTTTTCGGAGTTGAATGAGAATATCTCGGCAGAGTGAAGTTTGGTGATAACTCCTACATCGAGATAAAGGAAGGGTTCGATAATCATTGAAGGGAAAACGGGTGAGCAACGGTTAATCATCGAGTCTATTATCTACCCGAGTGAAAAGCAACATAATTAGTCTTGGGCAAGCTACCGGCGGATGTGACATTCGTATTGTTGATACAAAAGTTGGGCGTTCTCGATTTGGAGCTCGGTTCTCGTACCAATTGAGAATTGCTGCTTGAGACCGCGCACTAAGAGACAAGAAACACCGTTAGGCTTACTGTGGGATTGTCTCCCGATTATCCTCGGCGAGAGTGAGTAATCGGTTTAGGGTTTAAAGAGTTTTAGGGTTATGAGATCGTACCTTAAGCGAGGGATATGATTCCTTTATATCACGGAATCCTTGTTGGTTCCGTGTTCCCCAACCTTCGGCGATCCCGCCTAAATCGGTTGGGAATGAATATCTTCTTGTTTTAGAAGATATCGAATATCTATTCCGTAAATAGATATGGGCTTGGGCTTTCGTGAGCCCAAACATGTATTAATATTGGCCCAGTTCGTATCGGGCTGTAGTCGGATTCATGATCCGACTCCAGACTATACGTCATCATGTCCCCCCAGTCTAGTATGCGCAGTGCGTAACTGCGGGTGCTAGACTAATGACCGTAATCATAAAATAAATAACGTACGAAACGTATGAAAGAAACCATACACCTACCCTTAGGTGCAATGTATCGAGACATCCAAGTGAATAGTCACTGCCTCGCTAATCGGGGGAAAGTTACTGCCCCGTTGTCACATCAAGCCATCTCAACCACACAGTGAGGACTAGTGGAATCCACGTGTCGCCAATCGTGTGGAAGAGAAAAAGTATATTACTTAGCGATTCATTTTCACCGGATTCCTCACAGTAAAAAACGCTATCCACCATTTCTAAAGCATTTGAAGAATTGTAAACCCAAAAGTAACCAACCACCAAGGTAACCGCGCGTGCGTGATAGCAAAAATTAGATCACCATGGTTAAACAATTGTCGACTTCACCTCGACCTTAATTTAATCGATCGATGGAATTTACCTCAGTTACTTTATACTGGGATGTGCATCCATGAGTACGGATCGCGAAGCCACGATGCGGATTTCCCGAAGGAAAGTGGGTATACACACGGTTATTCAATTTGCGAATCAACGTGTGCCCTCGTCACGCTTTACGTGCGATGTGTTAAACTATTATCGCTACACATATCGCGATTACCTTTATCGTCGCGGCTAAAATTACAAATTTTGAAGTAAATTGCCGTTTCTTTGGGGATTAACCCTACCATCCACCTATTCCGCGCCTTCATCACACGACATGGGCACATGGGTGGGTGTCTTTTCAAAGCGCTAGGTGGCTGCGGTGCTATACGGATAAATTAGACGCCTTAGGAATTGGAGGAATACTTCTTACGGGTAGATGATACATGTTTTCCTTGGAATTATGAGTTTTATACAGGGAGCATTATAGAGGATGAGTACCCATTGCACGGGTCTTATAACGTCGAGGATGCGGGCGATAAATCTGAACCGCATCCCCATTAGTGCTTATCCCGAGGGATTTTGGTGCACATGGAATCGGTAGTAATTATTTTGGCCCGAAGATGAGATCCCTATTTTTTAGGCGCCAATGGCGGTGGGTACTTATTCCTCATTACGTGTCTAAATAATGTAAGCACAATATTCGGTCTTTGTTGCGCATTATATAACCTGTTTGTATATGTGTTTGTCTTGCGCAGAGATGGATCTATTCACGATCGTTCATTCTAGCGGCTTTGTTGCGATCGGGGCAGAGTAAGACCTTTGAGGGATGATGAGGAGCCTATCTTAGCTGCTCTGACTAGGCGCACTATGGGCGAATGCGGGAAGCAGGACCAGTTCCTCAGTTGCAGTGGAGGCAACGCCTCTGCAAAGCCGTCCCAATCCTGAGGTAACATCGCTGGTAGCGCAGTCACCGCCCGTAGTGGTGGCGCAACCTGAAGAGGAAGAAGAAGAAGAGGCTGCGCTTAGTCGCAAAAGACCCGAAGAGATGATGGTGCGGGCCCGTCAAGGAAAAAACGTCCCGTGGTTCAAACTGTGGAGTTTTCCTCCACTGATGAAGCGTCGTCGCACCCGTCTGCTGATGATGCGGAGCCGAAGTAAGTAAAACCATACATGTATAATTTCATTGGTTGGTGAATGTACTAATGTGATTCTAACATGGCGCTGGTAATCATCGCGCAGGTGGAGCGAGTTATAGAGTCACCTCCAAGGCGAGTCCGATGCGATCGGCGCATTACGAGTAGCCGATCCGGATAATGAAACCCAATCGATGCGAATGTACCCTGGAGCACTTGGTCGATGAATTGATGCAGGTTTCGCTGGCAGTCGCACTAATTGTGAAGTCAAGGACCGAGTATCGATCGCGGAAAACCAAGAGTCCCAAAAGACCGACAATTTATTTCTTTGGGCATGGTAGCAAGTGCCGGGCACAACTAGATAGCGCCCATGCAGAGGCCAAGGTCCTGAGTACATACGCTCAAAAACAGGCCGAAGACAAAATGGCGCTAATGTGCCAAGTAGACCAAGAGCGTTCTGATGCTGCCAGGTATAAGTCTGCATGCTGCTGGGCACTAAAACATTTGGAGCAGGGTAAGGAAAGTTTTTTCGCGCAGTTGGGGGAACTTGGAGCTACTGTAAGCTGGTCTTTGGAAGTGCAGGAGGCTAAGTTGCGCAAGATGAGCATCGAGTATGACGAGGAGTTGTATCCTCAGCTCATGTCTACAATTGCGGAGCGCAGGTGGCTCATAGGCCAGGGTCTTCGCCTAGCTGCCCTTAGCACCCTGGAATCGCCAGAGGTGGTTAATGCTTTGGGAGGTTGTGCGGTGCGCCTGGGCGTGGTAAATCGAGGCGATTGAAAAGCTACACGGCCAAACTGAGAGCGCCTTGATAAGGTACCCAATTATGATGAGTCATATGATCATTTAGTCGCGCCATGCAGAGAATGAAAGACTTAGAGCTTCCAATGATTTACGAGATGGGCGCGATCAAGATTATCCCATAAATGTTATTATGACGGGATTGACTTTGGCGCGTCACCGTACTGAGGGTGCCGAAACACAGCCAGACTACTATTTGAAACCCCATGAGTCGCAGCTGCAAGTACACATCTTTCTTGCGTCCTAGGGACGATCGTAATCCATTTGCTTTGGAGAAGGAGGTACCTTTAAAGGAAGTCTTGGAGGCGCATGCGACCCGTCTTGCTAAAAAGAAAGGCATTGCAGGTAAAGCTATCTTGTGTGGACTTGGTGCAGCGCACTTGCCGAGGTCTGATGGAGTGCCTGTCAGTGTGGCTACTGTAGCGCTGCAGGATGCGGGTATTAGCGAAGTTAAAGAAGCAACGAGTCACGTTGGGACTTCATCACTTAAGCGTTGTAGCAGCTGGTAGCTAATATGTTGCGAAATAACTATCCATTGTAATAACTCGTAGTTTATGAATGAAAGTTTTCTTTTTTGCTCTGGATATTTGTAATGTATACATATCTGTCTGACTATGCGTAAAAGATGTATTTGTTGCAATGTGCGCCAATGTAAATATAAGAAATCCATAATCATGTATGAAAATCAGAGTATACTTTGGAAAATAATTCTAAGTATTTAATCATAATCGTGTATGTTACGATTCACGTCAGCATCTTGTAATATCGTTTAAGGAAGCAAGTGTCTTGGCTCCAAAGTTGTTAAACATGCACGTGTGCCTTGTTGCGCACCCGTCGTGGGGTGCATACATATCTTATTCCAACGTCTTGAGAACAAGGTGTTTAACAAGGATGCGTGATCCGGTGTTGATGGGTTTGCAACCCTCTTACTCAACAAGTTAGTTAGTAGGTTAACTTATCCTTTTACCATCGTGGGTTTGTTCGTAGTGCATGCACGCCATCGTGGGCAAAATAAAAAATTGTTAAGGCATACAGTATATGGAGATAACAACTTAAAATGTGTCGTGAGTTAGCTAGAAACCATGACGTTTTATTAATACTTGCAAGTTTATCAAGAAATAACAAAGAGCGATAAATATGAAAATAAAAGCGAGTACATGAATATTTATTGAGCACTTTGAGTGCGGAGCGTCTGCTGTGTTGTCAGCCGTAGCTATTCTTATAGGTAGCACCTCTTGAGGTTCTTGATATTCCATGTCTTGCAGTAGAGTCACGACCATCCAAACCTCGTGGCCGATGCTGGCGCTTTGTGCCGTTGCTTGATAACCTCATAAGGTCCTTCCCACTTTGGTCCGAGCTTACATATCTTGGTGCGGCTTGCCTCATTGTGCGATGAACAAAGTCACCAGTGCGAATGAAACACTGCGTACCTTGGCATCATAGTATCCTTTCATTTTGACTTGACCTTGCCTCCCGTATGGCGCGCGTTCGCGTCTTTCTTCCAGTAGCTCCAAGTCGACACGTCTTTCGTCGTCGTTTGTAGTCACATTAATCTCCGCGGTGCGGATAGTTGGCATGCCGATCTCAGTTGGTATAACGGCTTATGTCCCATATACAAGAGAGAAGGGGGTATCCCCTGTGCTGGTTTTAACTGAGGTGCGGTGCGCCCATAGTACATGTGAAAGTTCTTCGACCCACCTTCCTTTGTGCTTGTCCAAGCGTGCTTTGATTCCTTCACCCAGGCTTCGATTTGCGCGCTCGACTAAACCATTGGTTTGTGGGTGCGTAACCGGCAAAAGTGTTGGGTGATGTTTAACTTTCGCACCAATCTTTGAAGGGGTTGTCGCAGAAATTGTTTCCGTTGTCCGAGATGATTTCACGGTAATCCGAGCGGCATACAATGTTGTCCCGCACAAGCGTTTTACGATTGCCGGTGATTGTTGCTCTTGCTTTTGCCTCGATCCACTTGGTGAAGTAGTCTATAGCTACTATGAAACTTAAGACCACCCACGCGATTGGGAAAGGACCGCAATATCAATGCCCCATTTATAGAATGGCCATGGCGCCGTGATTGGTGTTAGCTCATGCTTTGTGGTTGGCGCGAGCGGGTCTATGAACTTGGCAATCATTGCACTTCGTATTAAGTCCCGCATCTCGATGCATGGTTGTGATAGTATCTCGAGCGCATGGCACGCGCCACAACAGATCGTGGTCTGCGTGCATCTTTGCATGAACCTTCATGAATTTCCCACAAGACATAATTTGCTTGTAAGGGGCCGACGCGCGAAGCCATGGTTGGAGGAAAGAGCGTCGATCTGATATGTTGTCGCGTAATTGAATCTCTCTGCTTTGCGCGTATTCTCGCGAGCTTCATGCATTCACGGGGTAATGTACCTTTGCTTAAGAATTACGCAATCGGTGTCATCCATGTAGGACCATCCTCCTCTGTATGATCGGAGACTTCCATCTCCGATATTGACTTGCTTTTCGGTGTTTCCACCAAAGACTTGCTTTGATAAGTGTGCGAAGCTTGTCGAGGCGATCTTGCTCGATGCATCCGCTGCGATTTTCTCCTCTAGGGACTTGCTTGATAGTAAATCTGTCAAAGCCTTTGATCGATATCTTAGTCTTCTCAAGATCTTGAATCATATTTTCTTCTTTGGCCACGTATTCACCCAACACATGGTTGGCCACTAGCCGGAGTCCACATTTGCTTCTAAGTTACGTACACCCATTCGAGCTGCAATGCGTAGTCCGTGATCGGGGCTTCATGTTACGCCTCATTGTTAGTCGAGGTAAATTCAAAACGCAGTGCGTAAGTGAATTCCATTCCTCCGGGTTTGTGAGAATGAGACCAGCTCTGAGCCATCCACGCATGAGGACCGTCGTAAACAAAATCCATGGATCTTGTAGTGTTTTCTCGCTTGGTGTAGGTACCTCGTCGATGTCGGCTTCTCGATGATGAAGTCCGCGAACTTGTCCTTTTATTGCGATGCGTGGTGCGTAAGAGATGTTATGTTCACCTAGCAACACACTCCACTTCCGGAGTCGTCCGACGCATCGGGTTTGGAGATGATCCGCTTGATGGCTTGATGCATGATTACCGCTATCGAGTGCGCTTGGAAATGTCGGTAGCGATCGCTTGGCGGCGAACACTAATGCCAAGACCAATTTTCCATGGCACTATAGTTCATCTCCGTCTTTTTGAGAGCTTTCTTGACAAAATAGATAGGGGTTTGCACCGAGTCCCTATCTGTTAGTAACCTTCTTTGACCGCCCATGAGTTCTTGATAAATACATGATCGCTCTTCCCCGGTCGGGTGCCACGAGTGTTGGGAGCTAGATGTTGTTTGAGTGTGGTGAAAGCTTCTTCCGCCTCAGTTGTCCACCGAAAGTCACCCTTTTTATACACTTCTTGAGTGTTTTGAAAAGAGGCAATGACTTTTCTGGCGATTTAGATAGGAACTTTGTTGAGGCGGCCGGTTTTCCATTGAGGATTGGACTTCCTTGACGTGCGTGGTGAGGAAGTTCTATTACCGCCTTGTCTTTCTCGGACAAGGTTTTATGCCATCGAGTTCTATCGGTACCTAAGAACATGCCTTGGTGGCCAAGGTGCATTTCTTAAGATTTAGCTTCATGTTTATCTCGCGTAGAGTTTTGAATGTTTCTTCTATGTCGCACACGGTTCCTTTTCGGTATGGCTTTTAATGACCGGGTCATCCACATAGACTTCGAGTTGCGGCCCACCTGCTTTTTTGAAGGCATTGTCTACCAACCGATAGGTGGCTCGCGATTCTTCAAGCCAAACGGCATTTTGTATAACGATGAACGCCTTGGCTTGTGTGGAACGCTCTTTTCCTTGTCTTCTTGAGCCATTTGTATCGGTGATATCCTTGTACGTCGAGAAAACACTTCAACGGTATCCACACAAGGACTCTATTTTCCAATCTATCTACGGTAATGGATAGCGATCCGTGGGCATGCTTTATTAAGGTCGGTGAAGTCTACACACATTCGCCGACTACCGTCGCTTTTTGACCATTCTTGGATTAGAAAGCCATCGTGGTAATAGACTTCACGATAATTCCCGCTTTAACTAATTTACGTACCTCTGCGGTTACTGCGCCTGCGGAGCTTGGCCACGCTTCTAGCGTATCGGTAAGTATCCTTGTCGGTTCTAAGTTTATGCTCGTGATCGAGCGTGGTACTCCGATCATGTGTTTGGGCTCCCATGCGAAAATATCCACGTTCTTTTGTAGGAGCGCGCACGTACCGCTTTCTTGGTTGTCAGACAATGACCTCCGATGGTTATCTCACAGTGCGGATATTCGGGTGAATGCGACCTTAAAGTTGGGGATTTTGGCGCGCTTTGCTCCCGGATTGGTTCCACTTCGCATGTAACCGTGTTACATTCTCTGTTTGGCACCGTGGCGTTGTAAAGAGTGACAATGCCCCTTCATTTGGGAATTTAAGCATCCGTCTTATTGATGGCACCGCAGCGCATGGTCGATATCCGGGTCTCCCAATAATGCCATTATATGATGAAGGGATTTGATCACCATGAAATCCATCCGGTTGTTGTAGAGTGCTCTGCGTTGCCAACGCCGACTAGCAATCATGATTGGCCCATAGGCCGTATCTTCTCACTGTGAAGCCGGTGAGTGCGGTGTTGACCAGATTTAACCGACTACGTGTTTCGGTCGTAGTCTTTTAAAGCAATGCTCATACATAATATTTGCCGATGCCCCACCATCGATGTACATGCGGTGTATGTCGTGACCACCGCACTAATTTCAATGGTGAGGGGCTCACGACTGCGTTGTCCGCAGATTAAAGTAGGAAAGAGATTTCACTCCTTGGAAAACTCTTGGTGACCTTCTGTCTGTGGTTCGTTGCCGCGTCGTATCATATAGATTGTGTCGCCTTATCTTTGGGTGTTTCCTTCTTGCTTTCATTCTTTTGTTTATCTCTTCCTCTTTAATGTTTTAACTAAGTGGTCCGGCCTTTCCCCTCGACCATCTTGTCGATGAGTTAGCGTGGTGGACACACTCGTTAGTGGTGTGACCCTTTTAGCATGGTAGTCACGGTATCCATTCCCGGTCTTGCCGATATTACGGTGTACGCATCTGCGGTGGTCTTGGGAAGTTCGCACCTTCCGCAGTATTTCCTTGGTGTTTTGATCGAGGGGTAAACTGTCATTATCTCTCTCTGCCGCTCCTCGTTGCGATAGCTTCTATTACGGTTATTACCTCGGTCGTTGGATTGTCTCCCGTGTTGTTCTGTGACCGGTAACTCGAATAGTTCTTTTGCTATCATTGCGGCCGCCTCTCCTGAACAAAAGACCGAGGCGCTTCATGAGTTCATCAAAGGTCTCGGAATCTTGTCGTTTAACCTCTTGATGAGTTCGGGTTATTAATCCCATTCATGAAACCCAGATCTTTAAGACTTCCGGCATGCTTTAACTCGCATGCATTCGTCTTTAAAGCGTTCCATGAGCAGCGCCGTGGATTCTCCACGGTTCATTTTACCTGGCGAGTTCGACGAGATTTTAGCACACTTTTGCGTTGAGTAAAATTTAGGCGGAACGCTTTCTCAACTCTTCAAAACCATTCACGCTCCTTCGGGGAGTTTGTTGAACCGATTCCGCGCTTCCACCAGTGTGGAATTAAACATGTGGCACCAAACTGGTTGTGGCCAGGTTTTCGATGGTCGCGGTGATTCAAAATTTTTAGGTGATCGTCGGGATCACTGTCCCATCATAGGTTTTAACATTTGCGGGCATGTGCCTTTTCTTGTTCTCGGAGAAATCACTAATGCGTCGGTGAGCGCATCCACTTTCTCGACGGCGCCATGGGAGACATGTCCTCCTCTTGGCTATCGCGTCTTTACGGATTTCAATGCCTCAGTATCACTATCCTCGTTGTCAGGGGTTGTCGAAGATGAATTTACCTTCTTACGGTGCTTGCGCCGCCTTCCTCGAATCGACTCATAGTGCGGATCGAAGGGCTTTCACTGGGGAATACTTTCCCCGGTCTATCATGTACTCTCGGCTACCCGGTCTAGTGTAGACACCGCGCCTTCTTCTCTATCACTATCACTCAAGTGTTGCGGTGGGATGTCTCATCACCCTCGATCCTCCTCCCGATTCTCGCTGAATCTTGGGGTTTATGACCGCTTCTCTGCGCTTTTCTTTACGGTGGCGCGGTGGAAAGTATCGTATTCGAATCGAAATTGAGTCGGGCTTTCGTGTTCATACGATCTATTTTCTCTTCCTCTTGCATGAGGCGCAGCCAATGCCGTGGTTTTGGGATACGAAAGCTTCGGTGCTAGTTCCGCGCGACTCCCTTGAGTGAGTGCGTTCGTTTCTACCGCATTCTTATCCCGACTGGTGCCTCTGGTACCTTTGTCAATCGGTTCTAGCACCGATTGGAAAGGAGTAGTAAAGGCGGGTTGTTCCCGAGTCTTGTGATGGGTCTACTCCACTCGTGGTGGTTGTAGTGACTTGGGTTATTCAGTGCGGTTCTACCGGAGGAAGATCAAGTCTTGACGACCCCTTACTTTTAGCATCGCTGGTTGTCCCAGAGGTGCCTTAGGGGTTAGTCCACTGCGACTTCTTCCCATAAGATCATGCGATCGGCGATTGCCATGTTTTGTCATTCTAGTGTCGATTCTTAGTGTAGGGTCCCACGGATGGCGCCACTTGTTGATACAAAAGTTGGACGTTCACGATTTGGAGCTCGGTTCTCGTACCAATTGAGAATTGCTGCTTGAGACCTGCGCACTAAGAGACAAGAAACACCGTTAGGCTTCAGTGGGATTGTCTCCCACGATTATCCTCCGGCGTGAGTGAGTAATCGGTTTAGGTTTAAAGAGTTTTAGGGTTATGAGATCGTACCTTAAGCGAGGGATATGATTCCCTTTATATACGCACGGAATCCTTGTTGGTTCCGTGTTCCCCAACCTTCGCGTATCCGCTTAAATCGGTTGGGAATGAATATCTTCTTGTTTTAGAAGATATCGAATATCTATTCCGTAAATAGATATGGGCTTGGGCTTTGTGAGCCCAAACATGTATTAATATTGGCCCGATTCGTACCGGGCCTAAAAGTATCGGTGTAGTCGGGTTCATGATCCGACTCGGACTATCGTCATCACGTATGAAGGTAATCTTCTTACTATGCGTGACTCGGATGGCAAGCTTCGATGAAGGTTCCTAGAACAAGTAATAGACTTTACAAGATTAAGCTCCAAGTTGGAAGTCCGGTGTGTCTCAAAGCAAAGATGGAAGATGATGCTTGGTTATGGCATGCTAGGATGGGTCACATTAATTTGAGGCGATGGAATTAATGGCAAGGAAGAGCATGGTTGAAAAGTTGCCAATAATTCATCAAGAGAACAAGTTGTGTGAATCTTGTTTGGTAGGAAAACAAACCAAGAAGTCGTTTCCTAAAGCGTGAAATTTAAGGCAACACATTCTCTTCAACTTATACATGCCGACCTATGTGGACCAATTTCTCCACCATCCATAGCACCAAACAGTACATATTTGTTCTTATTGATGACTTCTCACGGTTTATGTGGACTTTACCTTGAAGTAAAGGTGAGGCATTTGAATACTTCAAAAGTTCAAAGCTTTAGTTGAGAAGAAGTCGGGAAGCAAGATTATAACCCTAAGGACCGATAGGGAGGGAGTTCACTTCAAAAGAATTTACCAACTTTTGTGAAAGCGAGGGTATAACAAGACATCTAACCGCTCCTACACACCACAACAAAATGGAGTCGTGGAAAGGCGAAACCGTACTCTTATGGGAATGACTAGAAGCATCTTGAAAGCACGGGGCGTGCCAAACTACATGTGGGCTGAAGGAGTTAGACACGCTACATTCTTGATTAATAGAGTTTCAACTCGAGCTCTAGTTAATCAAACTCCATACGAGGCTTTCAAAGGAAAAAGCCTAACTTGGAGGGTTTGCGGGTATTGGATGTGTGGCTTATGCAGCGGGAACAAGGCCATATTTACATAAGTTAGGCGACAGTCAACACGACTAATTTACAT
Source organism: Chrysanthemum lavandulifolium (assembly GCA_022545495.1). Taxonomy (NCBI): domain Eukaryota; kingdom Viridiplantae; phylum Streptophyta; class Magnoliopsida; order Asterales; family Asteraceae; genus Chrysanthemum; species Chrysanthemum lavandulifolium. Next base: position 784,745 of record CM040241.1, read on the forward strand.
CGAAGCGAGCAGTACAAAGGTTTTCATTGTTCAATCCAAAACTAAAGAAGATAGTGGTATGTCGTGATGCGGGTTTAATGAGGAACTTGGTGGAAGTATGTTCTTTGAAGCGAATCACACGAGCTAAACCAGTATGTTTGTCATAGAATGGCACGGTTCTATTGATACGGGTTGTGGATTTGTTAACCCAGTGTGACCGATGAAGTTGAGGCGAGAAGAGCAAGAGGTGAAAATCATCATGATGTTGATGAAAATCAACGGTCAATACCGAACAAGAAGTTCAAAGCAGGCGGTAATGACCCTAATCACGTGATGAAAACTCAACCAATTATGAGGCGTTCTTCAAGGGTTTCAACTAAGCCAACTAGATTTAATGACTTTATTATGGGGTCTAGTTCAAGAACCTCGATTGCTAATGAAGATCAAAATCTACTTTTGATTGAAGATGATGAACCAAGAACGTTCCAAGAAGCAAAAGTCTCAAGCAAGTGGATGGTTGCTATGAAGCAAGAGATTGAGTCTATCGAGAAGAATGATTCATGGGAATTAGTTGAAGCTCGGTTAATGTTAATCCCATTGGATTAAAGTGGGTGTTCAAAATTAAAAGAAATCCGGATGGTTCAATTAATAAGTTTAAAGCTCGGGTAGTAGCAAAGGGTTATGATCAAAGGAAGGAATTGACTATGACGAGGTATTTGCGCCCGTGTACGGTTGAAACGATCGTTTATTGATCTCATTGGCATAAAAGAAGCATGGGAGATACATCATCACGGATGTAAAGTCGACTTTTACATGGAGAACTAAAGAGCAAGTGTTTGTTACACAACCGGAGGGGTTCGTGAAGAAAGGAGAAGAAAGGAAGATCTACAAGTTGAAAAAGGCGCTTTATGGACTTAAACAAGCACCAAGGCGTGGAATACAAAACTTGATAGAGAACTCAAGCAAATGTCTTTCAAAAGATGCCAACACGAACAAGCGGTGTATGTGAAGAAGACAAACAAGTCAATCTTGATTATTGCGGTCTATGTAGATGATCTCTTAGTAATCGGTTGAAGCTTAGCGAAATTGGTGAATTTAAGAGACAAATGCAAGAAAGGTTCGATATGAGTGACTTGGGAAAGTTAAGCTATTATCTTGGCATTGAAGTAAAGCAAGAGGATTCGAGTATCTCAATAAGTCAAGAAAGCTATGCAAAGAAGATCTTGAAAGATGCTGGGATGCATGAAGCGAATCCTACTCAATGTCCATTAGAACCTGGAATGAAGTTAAGCATGGACAAGAAAGGAAAGCCGGTTGATGCAACATTATATAGGCGACGAGTTGGCCGTCTAAGGTATTTACTACACACTCGACCTGATTTATCTTATTCGGTTGGTTTGGTTAGTCGTTATATGCAAGAACCAAAAGAATCACATATGGCAGCTGTGAAACAAATACTAAGGTATATCCAAGGTAGTTTGAATTTTGGAGTGCGATATAACCAAGAGAAAACCAAGGAGCTAGTGGGGTTTAGTGATAGTAGTTTTGCTATGGACCAAGATGATGGTGAAGCACTGGCGGGCATGTATTTTATCTAGGTAAATCACCTATCACTTGGTGCTCACAAAAGCAAAACACGGTGGCTCTATCGTCTTGTGAAGCCGAGTTCATGGCTGCAACCTCGGCCAGCGTGTCAAGGGATATGGTTACGTGGATTGTTGAGTGAAATAACCGAATGGAAGAAAGAGTGGTGGTCTTATTTGTTGACAACAAATCGGCTATTGCACTTATGAAAATCCGGTCTTTCACGGGAGAAGCAAGCATATAAACACACGTTATCATTTTATCCGAGAATGTGTTGAAAGAGGCCAAGTACAAGTTGAGTTTGTAAGAGGTGAGTTGCGGCGTCGATATTACGAAAGCTCTCGCATGGATTAAGTTCAAGGAGATGCAAGAGTTACTCGGGTTGAAGACCTACCTATCTCAAGTCGAAATTAGGGGTGAATGTTGGCAAATTGTCCGACCGAGCGGATGGAAGACAAAAGCAGATTCCAAGCATGTGGACATTTACAATTCTAGTTTAATTAGGACTCCTTATTTGTTAAGGACTATCTTGCATTATTAGAATTGTAGTAGGATTAGAAAGCATATTCTAAATACCTATATATACCAGCCGAGCTTGTGGTTGGATATATGAAAAAACGATCAGTTGTTTGAGCTTATATTTTCTGATTAATACTAGTGAGCGTATTCTAGTATCTTGTTATCTGGTTATTGTGTTTCTGTTTATGAACTTCGATTCAGACTTGGGTCTTGAGCAGAACCATGCACTCACATTTCTAATTTGAGTGGTTATGTCACATTTAAATAGTTTAATTTGTTTCCTTTTCATAGTAGACTTGTTTTCAATTTGAATAAGTATTGTTTAGGAGATTATACTCCTACTCAATTTAGAGTCTTTAAATTAGGAATGTAAAATAATTCATTGTTTTGAAGTGATTCTCACATTCCTATAAGTACTTGGTTATTTCTTTGTAATGGGACATCTTCATTCGTTTATAATTCAAGAACCATATTGGTGTTTTTCCTGTGGAGTGTTTTTGAGTTGGCCATTTGATTAGCGATCCGCATCACTTATTATAAGAGGTTAATAAGCTATTGGGCATAAAAAAAAGTTACAGAGCTTATTGAATTTGTTTGGGTAAGCTCATGTCAAAGTGCTTTATACATTGAGATGTATTTGTATTTTTCCTAATTATCATGTGTAAAGGAGCGTGAGTTTGTGAGAGAGATCCCTTTCATGGGAATATGGGATTTAGGAGGTGTTTGGGTAAGCTTATGCCAAAGTGCTTATTAGTTATTTGGGGCAACAGGGGTTTTTTCGATAATGAATAAATGCATAAGTTAAGCATAAGGGTATATCCTGATTGTAGCCAATATAATGTATGTAGCCTTGTTCTGCCTTGAGATAAGAACCACATATCTAAAGGCGTTATCTTCGTTAAGTTTGGTTTTAAAAGCTATAAGGATTAGTTTCTCTGGTTTACACTCTACTTGAATCTTGTTTGAGTGTTAACATTTTGAATAGTCATTCATTTTCAGTTTCTTTAATAACACAAAGTTTACTACGTTTTATGATTAATTAGATGTTCTTGCAAGTGCAAAACGAGTTGAAGGATCATCTAAATTTCCCAGACCAAAAGTTTCCTCTCTATGATGGAATCTATAGACGAAGATGTGGAAAAATCCTCACTCGCTGATCAAGATGACGTTGGAAGTGATGTATCCAGCAATGGACAAAATAAAAGCAGAAAGTAACGTTTAACTGACGGTCCGGTTAACCATACCTCCCTTGTGAAAGATGTACTTTGCCTTAACTAAAGGGTATGTATCTTGGTTTTGAAAACCTTTGCTTCACAAGCTTTTCTATCTTCTGATACAGTGTGTTTGGGATAGGCAGCTGTATTGTCTTCTGATGTCTTTGGCTAGTAGAAATCATAAGGATAGTTTCCTGTTTGGTAGTAAATTAAATGATCTGCCTCGAGTGATTAATTGGTTAGATTTGGAAATCTCTGGTTATTGTATAGCAGTTATCTTTAAAGGAGTGTGTGGGTTTGAAGATTGGTCAGATGGCTATGTGCCTTGGTAGTTGGTACTGAAATTCTTTGACTCATAAGAACTCTTTTCTCACACTACTACAAAATCTGAAACAAAGCCCCCTTAATAGAGCCCTGTTAATAGGAAAAAAGGTCTCTATAAAGGTGTCCGTCAAAAACAAAGGCATAAAGCCCGGCTATGAAATGAGAAAACCGGGGTCTAATTCGGCCACAAAATAGAGCCCTGCCGTCAAACTTCCTCTTTTTGTATGATTTGATTATATGAAAATGGTAGATTAGATAGAGGTTTTAGAGGTTGACATGATTTAGTTTAACTTTTAGTGTAATTGGAGGTTACTTAGGTGAAACGTTCAACTTACGGGGTCGTGTTTTAAACTTATTTTGGGCTTATGATCTTATTTGGTTCAGCTTATACATGTTTTTTTGTAACTATAGATTCAGGTTTACATCGGTATTACTATCACATGTTTCTTCTAAATAAAGACATGGATATAGAAACTTAGATACATGATATGTGTTGGTGGAATTACAGATTCGTAGAAGAATGGCTGCACGTAAGCTAAAATACCCTGGTGAGCAAATGATAAGCCTTGGCATTTGTGATATAACTGAGCCCATTCCAGAAGTTAGTATTACTTCAGCCATCACTAATTAAGGTTGGATTATTTCTTATCTTGTATTTATTTCTTGTGTAAGCCTTGGCATTGGTGATAGCACTGAGCCCATTCCATAAGTTATTACTTCAGCTCCACAAGAAAATTATGTGTTTAAAACATTATTGATATGTTTGACTTTTGTTGCAAGATCCCCAATGTTGCTACTGTAAATGGTTGTTTTTGACATAGACTCGTTAACATTGTGAACCATATATATGACATGTCAGTCCTAACCCGTTGGTATTCCCATTTCTTTGTATTGCAGAAAGGCATTGGTTAATGCTTTATCAGTCACACCGTAGATGTGGACCCTTGGAAATGCAGGCTTGGGAGCCTTACAGGTAACACATGATCTAAACTAGAGGTGTTCCATAACGGGCAGCTAGTCAGGTTGGGAAACAAGTCAAACTGGTAATTTTAGTCTGGACTGGATCAGTTTGACCTGCAAACGTGGTCTGTCCTTTTCTTAAACTTGTTTAAAAATAATGATCGAGTGTTTTCAGCATGTTGAAACCATTTATACGTAAAATGCTTGCTTGGAATTGCGCCTCTGTATTCGACAGTTAGTTTCTTAACAACATAAATATTTTCTTCCCTTTGAAAGAGAAACAAATTACTGGAATGGGCTCAGTGATATCACCAATGCCAAGGCTTAACATTTACTGCCATTCATATGTTTGAAGCTCGAATGAATGATAAAGTGTGTTTGTTTTTGTTTTTGCAGGTCGTCAATGTGGTGTATTGCTAGTTATTATTGTTACTTGGAGCTTGTACTTGGATGGGTAAAGTCAAGATTTATTATGTATTCGTCATATGGCCTGATTCTCAATTCTAAAGGCAGATTAGAGACGACATCAACTTCATCAAACCCCATCTGTTTTTCTCGAGTTATTCAAAGGCAGTGACGATAATAATACTTACAGTGACGTCTATGGTGTATGTTTTAGTTTCATTTCTGCTCTAGCAGTTAATAAGGTTGGCGTGTATCTTTTTAGATGTGTTGTTTGCAAGAGTAGTCATACAGTAGGCAAGCTCAATGTATCAACTCATTTGTAATGTTCATTTCGGAGAAGAAGAGCAACAAATTCATTTATGGCTGAAATTATCTCAGAAACTGTAGTGGTTGCCTTGTAGGTTTAACATTGTAAGGCTAATGCACTGAACAAGGCTACTAGTAATGGTATCTGATCATAAGATAAATTGAGAGGGTTCAACATCTTGAGGTCTTCAATCTCTGATGGAATGGAACAAAATAATGACACGTTCAGTTAAAGATATGTTTTGAGTCTACCCATTTGACCCATTTTAGTTTTCGCTGTTCTTTGGTTTGTTTCACAAGAGTGGGTGTACAGTTTCATGTTTAACCCATTTCATATTACTGCAAGTTACATGTTTCCACATAACTACACCTTTTTTGTTAATTAAACTTCCATTAAGTAGCTTATTGACATTGTAACTTTGGCAACACTCTCAAGTTTCAAGTCTCTAATGTGAATGTACGTGTGTTGGACCAATTCAATTTTACTATCCATAAAGCTTAATGAACAACCTAATGTTATGTATCAGAAATCCACTTCTGTCATTATTGACACATTTTTAATACAGTATACTTGCAGTAATAATACAGTATACCAAACATCAGGTTAACGTTCTATAAAATTGAACCATACACTGCTCGAAACCAAAAGAGGGGGAAGCCTCGAGCTTTCTCATTCCGATATTCAAGAAAAAGTCAAATTTATGAAATTGAAAGTCAAAGCACACGAATAACATTAGGTTGTTCATTAAGGAATCGAACACCAAGTAAAACTAAAGTAGAATTCAACACCACAAATTGGATTCATGGAAATTAAACCACAGTTACAAACATGCTTGATACATATGATACATCACCAGGAATGTAAATGTACTCTTATGTCTCGTACACTTATGCAACAAGAATATTAAACCATAATTACGAACATCTTTAACAATTTAACATTTATTTAACTACGACATGCACCGCTCCTTGTTGCAGTTACTCTCAACTTCACCATACAAGCTTGATGATAGAACTGAAAGAGTTCAAAAATAAAACCATTTTAGTGATGATTTATTAATAAACTCATGTAAAATCAGAATGGGAGAACATAGTACCTTATATATTGTCAAGCACATCGAGAATGTGCTGCAACTCGTTGACAACAATTTCAATTTTCATCCGTTTTGGTGGGGAATCCACAGAGCACGATACTCCAATCTTGATAACTGCAACCAGACATTCTTCCACTTTCTTTGCATTCGCTTCTGTACTTTGCAACACAATTGCATCATCATCAATAACATCGACTACATGATCTGGTAATGCCACGTGAGCAAATTTATGAAGGCTAAGACCTTCATTAAATAAGTCGTCCGTTGGCTTTTTCGGTCATCACTTCTAGTAAAAATATTCCAAAACTGTAGACGTCCCCACAACTTGTCATCTCGCTCCCGATACCATACTCTGGAAATTACAATGATCAGTTAGTTTACAAAACTATAATCTGCAAGTACAAATACAAGAATCATATATTACCTGGAGGTGCATAACCAATTGTTCCTTTAACCCCAGTTGAGCTGTTTTGGTTTAAGTCTGTACCAAGTAGCCGAGCTAAACCAAAGTCTCCAACATGAGCCACCATATCATCATCAAGTAGAATGTTACTTGGCTTCAAGTCACCGTGAACAATCGTTGTTTGGCAGTGATTGTGAAGATAATCAAGTCTTGGTGGCAACATCTCTGAGAATATTTATTCTTTGAAGAAGGTTGAGTTTTGATGTATTTGCACTTGAATGAAGCCAATCATGTACACTTCCGTTAGGCATAAACTCATAAACCAAAGCTTCAAAATCATTGCCTTGAAAATCAACACTTGAACATGAAGTTATTATCTTCAACAGATTACGGTGTCTAATATTACGCCATGCCTCACATTCTGCTAAAAAGCTTTTGTGTGCTCCTCGACTTTGAAGATGTAGAACTTTAACTGCAACAGATTTATCATCACTTGAATCGAGGATTCCCTCATAAACAGAGCTGTGCCCACCCTCGCCAATCAAATTTTCTGGAGAGAACCCATCAGTTGCCTTGAGAAGTTGATGGTATGAAACTTTTATGAACCGTTCACTCCCTGATGATTGAGATGGTTGATTGTTGCGTTTCTTCTTACACAAAAGATACACACAACATAATACGACGAGCAACGTGACTGCAATCACGATGACTAATATGAAGAAAGCAAACCTTTTTTTCTTACTACCCGTCTCCTTGCATTTGGGTAACTCAAGTGTAACCAAACCACCACAAAGCTTATTGTTCCCCAAAACCGAAAATAAACTTGCATTGGCAAACACTCCTTCAACCGGTACTTCACCCTCAAAATCATTAAAGGATAGGTTCAAATACTCTAAGTTTCCATTTGCCTAAAATTGTGGAATTCTACGGATAAATTATTTTCAGAAATGTCAGTACCCCCAATCCTCCCAATGAACTGAATGAAGATGGCATTACGCCTTGAAATCTGTTGCCACTTAGGATTAACATTGTAAGGCTGATGCAGTCACCAAGGCTACTAGTATTGTTGCCTGATAAATTATTGTAAGATAAATCGAGATAGCTCAACGTCTTGAGGTTTTTAATCTCTGTTGGAATGGAACCAGACAGGTTGTTGTGTGAAAGGGCTAAAAAATTAGTTAGTGATGGAAGTTGGAGAAGTTGCCTGGGTATTTTACCACTGAGTCTATTATCTTCAAGGTTTAACCCATTAAGCTCTTTACATTTCCCAAGGCTTGATGGAATATGGCCTTCTAATTTGTTGGAATATAAATAAAGTTTATTCAACAATGATAGGTTCCCGATGGCATCAGGGATAGGCCCTGAAAATTGATTGTTATTTAGACCAAGACCTTGTAGCTTTTGTAGTTTACCAATGCTAGTGGGGATGTTTCCTTTGAATTGATTTAGTGTTAAATCTAAAAGGGTCAAACCAACTAGACTACCTATACTTGAAGGTAGGCTTCCAAATAATTTATTGTCTCCTAAAGCTAGAGTGCTGAGTTGATGAGAGAGATTACCTATTGACATAGGAAGCACTCCTATAAGGTTGCAATTAGAAACTTCCAAATCTACTAATCTGGTGCAGTTTTTCAAAGAATCAACAAACCTCATGTCATCAGCTTCTCCGTGTCCATGGAAGTTGTTATCATATAATCTAATTATATTAATATATGGTACTTTTGAAAAATCAATTGTCAACTTCCCACTAAAATTGTTGTCACTCATTTCAAGGTACCATAATTTAGAACAATTAGAAAGAGAAGGTGGAAGAACTCCTGTCAGTTCGTTATCACTTAACTGAAGGAACTCAAGATTTGGGAGCTGATTACCAATTTCTGAAGGAAGACTACCAGTGAGGTGATTTTCAGATAAGGAAAAATTAGCTAGGAGTGAGAGGTTGAAAATGGAAAGAGGGATGCTTCCGTATAAGTTGCAGCCACCAGAGTAAAATACCTTCAAGCTTTTCCAATGACCCAGGGTATCTGGAATGCTCCCACCCAACGGGTTCCCGGTAGCAGTGAACATTTCCATTGATGTAATATTCCCCAAGAAAGGTGGGATTCCACCTGTTAAGTTATTGTCGTAAATTGCAAGACGAGTAAGTTTCGAGTAAACTCATTCCCTTGGGTATGCTTCCAGTTATCTCATTTTGATAGAGCCAAAGGTCTTTGAGGTTAGAACAACGAGACAAGTTTCTGGAATGACTCCACTGAACTTGTTTTCATCAAGATAAAGACGACCTAACCTGGAAAGGCGACCAAGTTCATGAGGAATGGTTCCTTGAAAGCTGTTGTTCCTGAGATAAAGCTCACGGAGGAAGCTGAGGTTTCCTACATGAGGAGACAACGAGCCTTCTAGGCCTTGCGAGCGAGCCGTAAAACAATCACCCGTTTGTGCCGCTTTCACATGAAATACCACTCCATCCACGAAAATGAAAGGAATGGTTCCACGAGGTTAGAACTTTGTAAGGATCATGGGTGATCTTTGACTTAAATGACAACAACGCGTGATAATCGGTCTCATTACCGCCATATGAAGCGATGTGATGGCGGAAGTAAGACATATTGTGCAAAGTATAGGCAGCGATAGATAAACAACGAAACCTTTATTCGGATCTAAAATTGCAATAGTCGACTTAGATTAATAATATCAAATGTTACAAAACTAGATTAATGTCAATGAGACAATAATCATATGAATGTAAAGACAAGACAAGATCGGAGAAATGATCTAAGAGAAAGAAGAGTGATACAAAAGACGCACACTCAAGTGTGTATAACCTAGAATAAAGGAAGGATTAAATAGGGATTAAGTTACACTAAGACCCTCTAGCAGCTATAATAATGAACTTGTGAAACAATAAAATGAACTTCAATGAGAACAAGAGAGACTTGGCGGAATGATAATCTTGGAACTATAAACCATTTATGCTTTGTCCATGTTAAACCCACATAATATGCTGCAAAGAACATAGCTTGAAAGACATTAGCAATTGATAAAGTGACATGTTTGCCACAGATTAATACCCCAAATTTTAACATTCCCCTTAATCGATTGGCAAACATATCAAACATTATCAATTTTCACACAAAAATTTATCTTGATAGACGGGAGGTTCTTTGTAAGAATGTCGTGATTTGATTTGAAGATCAATCTTTTAGCATTTATAACACCTCTAGCAATTTTTCCCTAATGAAGTGAACATCAATTTCAAAGTGTTTTGATCTTTCATGAAAAGCAGGGTTGTGACAAGTTGTAAAGCGATTTGTTATCACAAAAGGTTAAGCTGGAAGGTTGATATCAACTTTTAGATCTTTTAGGATTTTACGAATCCAAATGATTTCACAGCGCGATGAACATAGATCTATACTACGCTTACGTGGAAGATTTTGAAAGAGTGTTTTGTTTTTACTTTTCCATGAGATTAAGCGGTCATTGAAGAAAACACAATAACACATGGCGATTTCCGGTTTCTTACATTTGGCCCAATCGACATCACTATATCCTTCAAGATGATTTTCAGAGTTCTTTGAAATTGTACCTTATACCTTTTCACGGAGCTCCTTTTAGATACCTCGAGCGTTGAGGGCACATTCGGATGAGATTTCAAGGAGAATGCATATATTGTGCGGACAATGAGCTGAGTATGAAATGTCGGTCTTGTATGGGTGAGGTAGATAAGTTTCCCAAAAGCTTCGATAACCGATGATGTTGACAAGCAAGGGTCATCATCGGTGGGAATGTATGGAAGCACGAGTTGGGTTCCATAGGGGTGGACACGAGTTTGCACCAAGCCCAAATTCTTTGAGGAGTTCAAGGCGAGTATTTTCTTTGGGAGAGCGGATGCCATTTCCGGTTTTAAAACCTCGATGCCAAGAAAGTATTTTAGATTTCCCAAGTCTTTGATATGAAATTTTGATTTTAGAAACTCCTTGAATAGGTTTATCTCATCAACACGGTTTCGGTAAGAACAATATCATCCACATAAACTAGAAGAGCAATGAACTTGTCATTCTGTTTTGGTGAACAGAGAATGATCATTATGAATTGAACAAAGTTGTTTTCCTTTAAAACAACGACAAGTTTTTCATTCCATTTTACGGGAGCTTGTTTTAGACCATATAGAGATTTAACAAGTTTGCAAACTTTATTTTTATTGTTCTCATTCTGAGAACCCTTTGGGAATGGTCATATAGATATCCTCATCAAGATCTCCATATAAGAAAGCATTGTTAACATCAAGTTGAAATAGAGGCCATTTGTTTTTTCTGACTAAGGCAATAAGACATCTAACGGTGAACATTTTTACAACAGGAAAAGTTTCATCATAGTCTATTCCTTCCCTTTGGTTGTAACCTTTAACAACTAGTCTAGCCTTGTATCTATCAACTTCACCATTAGCTTTATATTTGATTTTGAAGATCCATTTGTAGCCAATAGGAGTTCTATTAGGAGGTAGATCGGTTATATCCCAAGCATGGTTTTCATTTAAGGCTTCTATTTGAAATTCATAGCATCTACCCAATTACTATCAAGGATAGCTTCTTCATAACAAGTAGGTTCAATACTTTTATTAAGACTAGAAACAAAGCGATAATTGTCTTTGTTAAGATTTGAGTAATTAACAACTTTTTCAACACCATATTTGACTTTTCCTTCTATAATAAAGTCATTAAGATTCTTGGGCAATTTAGAAACTCGGTTGACCTTCTAGCGATGATGTGGTGGCAAGCCTCTTTCTTGTTCGAAGAATCGGGCATAGTATCGGCGGGATCGAAGCGCTTGGCGAGGATCGAGGCTGCATCGGCGAGATGTGAATCATGTGATATGTTGCCCTCGAGGTGTGTATTATCATCTATAGATGTTGCAACGGTTCGTCAATCCTAGTAGGATGACTTACCAACATGCTATCATCATAGGATGTCACTCTCCCTTCATCATTGGGACTTGTTTGTGAGTCAAAGAAATTTTTGTGATTTAAATCTTTTGGTACAAAGGTTTCAACAAAGGTTTGACAAATTATTCTTCATTTTGAAGGAAAAGCAGTTTCATAAAATTTGACATCTCGGGTAAAAGATATTTTTTGTTTCTAGGCTCAAGAGTTTATAGCCTTTCTTCTCATTTGAGTAACCAATGAAAACACTTTTCTCAGACCTACTACCAAATTTGTCGAGATGTTGAGAATGGTGGCATAGCATAAGCAACCAAAGACTCTAAGGAGAGAGAGTGAAGGGTCATGCCCATACACATGGAAGAAGGGGACTTGCAGACAGGCGAAGAGGCAACTTTGTTTATGACATAAGCGGCAGTTAGAACACATTCGGGCCAAAGATTTAGAGGTAATTCCCACGAAACATAAGGGATCTAGCAACATTAAGGAGATGCCTATGTTTCCTTTACTGCAATGCCATTTTGTTGAGGTGTATAGACACAAGAGTTTGATGTAAATTCCTTTTCATGACAAATTGTTGAAGTTTGTTATTGACAAATTCATCCCATTATCGCTTCTAAAATTTTGACATTGTGTTCAAATTGATTTGATAGCATATGAGTGAAGTTAACAATGGAAACATAAACATCATCCTTCCCTTGAGCATATAAACCCACGCCACGGAATAGTCATCAACAATAGTTAAAAATATTTATAACCATCTCTGCTAGTGATTTTATATGGTCCCCAAACATCAAGGTGAACAAGTTGACCAATTTTAGTGGTTGTGTTCACTTAGAAATGGTTCTGGTTTGTTTGGCTTTATTACAAGTATCACGAGAGATGATCGGTTTGGATGAACTATCAAAGTTAAGAGTGGGTCTAAGTATGTGTGGGACTTGGTCGGAGGATGACCAAGTCTTTGATGCCAATTTCTAGAGACATGGCAGACGGATATGCAATTATTAGAGGTAATCTTACATGTAGATTCTATATCAAAATATATAATCCATTGTGTTGTTTACCAATCCCACAATCCTTTTTGATGTAAATCACATATATAGCGATTAGATTCATTAAATCCAACAAACATTTTGTTGTCTCTAGCAATCTTATGAGCAGATAGTAAGCCGACATTGTATTCGGGAACAACAAGAACATCAAAAGAGTTAAGTCATTATTGACCTTTAAGTCACCAATTTTTGTAATTAGGGCACGAGTACCATTGGGATGTCCAACAGTCGAGGCCAAGATTTGAAATGTTAACAACATTGATTAAAAAATTTCGAACACGGTCATGTCTTGATTTGCACGAAATCAACAATCCAACCAAGGCCGATTTTTCGGTTAAGGATTTAGTGTTGTTGTTAAATCATCTTGAAGGATATAGTGATCTTGTTAAAAACTTGTTGAAGTTCATTAAACTTGACACCGCCATTAAAGAAGGTTCTGAAAATTTTACACCAAGTTGGCATTAGCGGATGACACATTGTTGTCATTGAGAAGACTCATGAGTCTTGAGGTACATTCATTAGATAAGGAGGCGGAGAATTGCTAGTACTATTATCGGTGACATGATTAGTCTCGTGAAACATTATTCTTCTTGAAAGGTTTTCCATTAAAGTTTCTCTTAACATATCCGGTAGGGATATCCAACTATTTCATAACACCTATCAACGGTATGACCGGGCTTTTGCAAGTGGTACATTTAGGTTCATATTTGGTCCTCTGCTATTAGAGTACATTACAGGTGTTAAAACCGAAACTTTGTTGTTAAAACCTCTTTTGTTATCAAAAATTTTCCTCCATCGAGGTTTTGCATTAAAGGCTGTAGCATTGGGTTTAGCGAGCTATTCCCGGATGAAACATTCTGTGAGATTCTTCTCGAGAGACAACGGAGAAGCGGTTTGACATTAGGAAAAGGATCTACGGTTAAAATATTGCTTCGATGGGAACATAAGAGTCATCAAGACCCATAAGAAATTGCATTAATTTGATTAGTTGATTGTGTTTTTCAAAATGTTTTGCGACCTCACAAGTGCGGGGAGGCAAGCTAATCATACAATCAAATTGTTTCCATAAAGAATTAAGATTGTTATAGTAATCAGCTAGAGAGACCCACTTTGACTAAGAGAGTTTATATTCTTATGCAGTTAAAAATAGTGAACCATCAACCTTGTCATAGGTATCTTTAAGATCATTCCACATTTCATAAGCGGTTTAGCATATATAGCACCAATAAAGCAGATTCGGGGAGAGAGAATTAAGAATCAAGTAACCACAGCGAGTTACAAGTATCCCATTGATTAGCAAGACTAGGGTTGAATCATCTCTTATGCAAGTACCATCAATAAACCCTAACTTATTATGGTTCCTTAAGGCAAAGGTCATGGCCATATTCCATATTTTATAATTTTCGGTTCTGTGAGTTTGATAGAAATAATGGGAGTCCCATTAGTGTTATTAGGGTGTAAGTACAAAGCATCTCCAAAGGATAAGCTTTTCTCGGTGGAACCACCACCACCGACATTATCACCGGCAACCATAATAAAGGCGGAAAGGCGGATAAAGATAATAATAAGACTAAGAATATAAGAAACAACAAGCACCAAGCACGTGGACTAGGGTAAACCGAGGCGGTGTTCGTACCACTCAAAGGTAGCGAGATCAAGATGTTAGTCTACCCGTTTGCACCACAAAGACTTAAGTCTTGTATGTTTGAAGAAGAGATAAGACTTAGACTTACGAGAGAGATATGCGTGGAAGAACAGATCACAATTACCCTAGATTCACTTAGTCTAGGATTAATTGTAAGTGAAGATAACCGATGATTACGCGATGTAATAACCCCAAACCACCAATATGTTGCCGAAGAGAATCAATGAGCACGAAGCTTTGATACCATGTGCGAAAGTATAGGCAACGATGAGATAAACAACAGAACCTTTATTCGGATCTAGGCGCAATAGTCGACTTAGATTAATAATATCAAATGTTACAAAACTAGATTAATGTCAATGAGACAATAATCATATGAATGTAAAGACAAGACAAGATCGGAGAAATGATCTAAGAGAAAGAAGAGTGATACAAAAGGCGCACACTCAAGTGTGTATAACCTAGAATAAAGGAAGGATTAAATAGGGGATTAAGTTACACTAAGACCCTCTAACGACTATAATAATGAACTTGATGAAACAATAAAATGAACTTGGTGAGAACAAGAGAGACTTGGCGGAATGATAATCTTGGAACTATAAACCATTTATGCTTTGTCCATGTTAAACCCACAATAATATACTGCAAAGAACATAGCTTGAAAGACATTAGCAATTGATAAAGTGACATGTTTGCCACAGATTAATACCCCAAATTTTAACACATATTATCGCGAGACCGTAAAAGAGAAAAGAAATAAGAGAGGAAGATGATAAGTGAATTATTGCTTGTGGTGACTTCATTTTTGGAAATTTACTTAAAATTATAAGAACATGCATTGGCTTTTTATACTTAGTTTTGCATGTTAACGTTCATGACATGCAAATGGTGAAATAAATGGCTTCCACAAATTTCTTATCAGCTTGACAAAGACAATTTGACTGATAAATAGCTATTTCCTACGTGTATACAGAGAAGACTTTTAAGAAGACTTGGGATTGGGTATTGCATTTCTTTATTCGAGTTCATTTGCATATTTTAATCGTTTAAACAAGTCAGTTGTAATATGCACATAAGCCGTTTGAGTGTATACTCATTAAAAGAGTTTGAGAAGAAAAGGAAAAAAAAAAAGTTTTTTGACAGCTTGATTATATTCAAAATAACAATGATAATCACAACTAATATATGATAATTACAGCTAATAATTATCTGATCTTAGAAAGCTAATAAGATTAACTTCCAGGTTAAACCTTGAGAAGGTTTTGCTATGATATGTATATAAGTGTTTTTGATAGTAACTATTGTTGCTCTTAAGATATTTGAAGTTATAGTTTTGAAACAATAATATGATACATATTTGTTCTTCTATCTGTTCTTTGTGGGTTAGAAATCTGCTGGATGTAAATTGTTTGGTGGTAAGAAGCTGTGTGGAACTATGAGCGAAAATGTGAGGCTTAGATTGCCTGGGATGGTTCATTTTCCACTATAACAACAAAAAAGTGAAGTGGAAAAATGGACGGTAGAAATATGAACCTACAGTAATAAATCCACATACACCATATTTGATCTAGAGTGTCCAGTTTCAACAACTACTGAAAGTGATACATTTCAACCTAATCCTGTTTTGACCCATTACCCAGCCCCTCCATGTTTCCATGCATTATGTTGTACAAACCTTTTCGGTGTACGATATCAGTATCTTTCACATAAGATATCATTATCTTTCACATATGTTGTACAAACCTTGTGAAATTCCCGCAACTTCTGAAAAAGCATTGATATTTGGTGGCGGAATCTCGGTCGCGTGATACGGTCCATAACAAGCCGGGGCATAATATATTTTGGTTTAGATACTTTCTCAAGAATTCATACTGCAATTTGCATCTCATGCAAATGGTCCAAAACGTTTTAATCTTCATATGTTTAGTAACCGGTAAAGGAATAGAAGTGGGACCCATCTTGGTCGTCCCATTAACTTTATCCTTTTCTTGAAGTTTAACCTCTGTTAAACAAGGCCCAGGCATCGTCTCAGGCGCTATCTGTTCATTTGTGATGCAGGAACAGAAGTGGGGGCCGTCTTGTTAGTCCGTTAACTTTATTCTTTTTAGAGACCTTTGACCTTTGGCGTCTCAGGGCTATCTGTTCATTGGAGGATGAAGGAACAGAAGTGGGAACCGTCTTGGTAGTCCCATTAATCTCATCCTTTTGACTCTTGGTTTTTCTTCGTCTGAGTAGTAGTTTTATCCTTCTTTTGAGAAGTTGTAACCTTTGTCTGCGCATCTGCACCAGCTGTACTCTTCGTGACATTGTGAAAACCGTTCTGAGTTGGAGGTATATGCACACATGAAAACACGTTCTGAGGATCCCTACTGCTTCAAAAACTGAGCATGCCTTTTGTGATCATACGCCGATCTTTTATCTTTATCTGATAACAGATTCCATGCTTGAGAGACGAGCTGAAATGCCCCTTCTGCACCTATAGACTTGTTCTTATCAGGATGAAGTGATAAAGCTGGTTTTTTATAATGCACATCCAGAACAGCTCATACTTGGGAAATACCCTCAAGACCATGACACAAATTTTGCGCCTAGCAAATTTGGCACCCTTTACATCCTTTGAAGAAAACTTACTTTCAGCGATTTCTTTCACCCTTGTGGCTTCATCCTTCACAATTTCACGTATGCAGTTAATCTACTTCACCACCTCCTTAATAATGCTACTACATTAATAATTTCAAGTAAATGTGAAGATTAGGCAATATTCTGGCCCGAGCTAATGCTTAACCAAGCTACTACTTTTGATCGCGATTCTCAAACCTGATACAGATATATGAAGTTGATAGATTAAGCATAACGCACATGTATAAAGTGTTCATAGAATGATTTCTGGCAGAAGTAAAACCATAGTAGACTATACCAGAATCCAAACACCTATTTTCCTCATTGTCACAGAACTAAAAAAGTTTTACTGTATCCAAATACCCTGTTCACGAGTCACAAACCACCAACTGGACTTCTTCAACCCGTTTTCTAATAATCTATTGCTTTTCATTTTATTTATTTCCCGTTTGACCTATTATATATAAAAACTAACCAAAATGACCCATTTCATGTAAATTGTCCCAAAAATAATAAATTTTCTGAGAGCAAGTTTGGAAGATTTGGTTACTTAATTTTAGTCAGCAAATGGCACACGTCTTATGAGTGTCATCTTACTCTCTTCAAATTCGGGCACATCACAAAGAGGACCATCTGTTAAGACGGACAACAAAACTGTTAGTACAAATGCAATATTGTCTAAATACATTCCAATTTTATGAAATTCAGAATAACTTGCCTTTATTACTTTGTAGTTATTGTAGATTTTGTTGATGTAGTAACTCTGGAAAGAGTGGATGTCGTTTCGTTACATCCAACTTACTCAAATCTTGTGTCATTAAACCTTTCCGTGGCATTTTCACTCTTTTGAAGGATTTAAAACTTGAGTGATTTCTTTTATTGTACCTCAAAAACTCTATCTCAAGTGACATTAAACCTGCATCAAGTGAAAATTTGAAAAGTGAAAACGGATAATAACTAAAAAACCTAAATGTGAATCTGACTGTACAACAAACAAATACTTTAACGCAACACACTTACTTACAACATAAAATCATCACGCTTAGCTTTTCCTTCCAAATGAACATGGACAAAGTTAGCATATACCAAAGGTATGCCATCAAGAAAGTTGTTCGATTCAGGTTATTTTTACCTTTAACCTTTAGCCTGTAAAATGGGAATACATTAAACATCATTCAAAACTGGAGCAGTTCGGATAATTAGAATAGGTATAAAATTATATGCAGTACAAAAATCAAGGAAAAATGACAAAAGATGCTCACAACTTCGATGTTAAACCAATGACTCGTTTGATAGTCAATAAGATGCTATTGATTAGTTGGAAATAACATTAGTGTCGGATGTTAAATCACGCTTAGAGGTTGACTGTTAAATTGCATTACCGGTCATTCAAGGTCATTCATTCAACCTAAAAAGTCCAAACCGAACTAACCCTTTCCAAAACCACAAATAATTAACCAAGCTGGTAAACCATACGTGTCAAATTAAGCCCACACATAAGTGAATCCAATCAAGTTTACTCAAATGTGGTGTTCATTATGTTATGAAAGTAACTTGCCGACATATCGCATAAAATCCCTTGAAATTTTTGGGTGAAATTCTACCCCAACCTTTGATTCCCATTAGAATCCTAACTAAAATTGGTGAATAACTAAAAAAACATAAAGACAAAATCCATACCTTGAACATATTTCAATGCAAACCTTCTGTTGCTTGGAGTATAGTGTGGAGATAAGCTGCATTCTTAAGTTGCAGATCTTGGAGGGTCGTTGGTCGTTCATACTTCCTACTCCAATAAGTCCTTCAGAGACAACAAATTACCATTCATTCTTTTCAGCATACAAAGAAAAAATCCTCATGTATATGGGGTGCACTTAATATTTCAATTCCCATGACCCATAAATCTCATCCTTTTGACTTCTGTTTTTTTTCTTCGCCTGAGTAGTAGTTTTATCCTTCTTTTGAGAAGTTGTAACCATTGTCTGCGCTAGCTTAGGCATAAACCAAAGACTTAGTAGTAGAAACCTTGTGCGTAATATTTTCTTAGGCGTAAGACAAGCTTAAGCGTAGAAAATGAAATAAATAAAGGGTTAATTATATTGATTACCTATGAACTTTCAGAAATTTCTAATGTTAGGTAACGAACTCTCAAAAATACTAATATAACCAACGAAACTTGTAACGAAACTTGTTGAAACCTTCAATGTTAGGCTATATGAGCATTTAAGCTTATTGGGCCCACTTTTGTCTAGTTATAATTAAAATAGTTAATTACTTAAATAGGTATTTTGGTCTTTTCAAGTGTCTCTCTTTTAACCGGCCACTAGGGGTGTTCACGGGGCGGTTCGGCTCGGATTCGGTTAGAGATTTTAACTATCCATCACAGGCGGGTAGTTCATTTACTATCAAAACCGAACCGTACTAGGCGGGTAACGGACATGCGGGTATCCGAAATGAGCGATTACCAGCGGTTGATCCTGATTAACCATTCAAAAAATTAATCGAATCGAATCGGGCGAACAATAACATAAATTAGAATGTAATATGTCATTTTGGTAAAATTAAATAACATTAAAGATATTAGAATAATAGTAATGTTGTTGTGTCATAATAGCAACATTCAAATTACCATATCTAACAAAATAACTAATACTAATTATTTGACGTTTATAGATTATGATCACATTAATCATATGTAATCCATGGGCGTTAGTAAATGATCAAATTAGATAAGTAAAAATGCATTATATGATAAAAGTAGTGCAATAATATAGTTAATACTTGTACATTTTGTGAATGGTTTGTTAAACTTACATGTATATTATCGCGGTTGGTTCGGGTAACCACGGATAACTAAAGTAAAAGCGAAACCGAACCGTGATAAGCGGTTTTCGGTTCGGGTTTCTCGGTTTCGATTTCTTGATTATCGGTTTTTAGCGGTTTCGGATTGACCGGATAGGCTCGGTTCGTCGGTTTCTCGGGTGTTTCGGCCACCACCACCGTGTGGGGCTGTTTTTGGTTCACCACCACGGACACACGCATCAACAACCACGATCCTATCCAAAAACTCACACAAACAAAAAAACAAATCCAACATTACTCTCGATCTAAAAATGAGTAAATTGCAAAAATCATCCTTGTGGTTTGATCAAATTGCATGTTTTGTCCTTGTAAATCAATAAGTGCAAATATAGTCCTTATTTTGCCTTTATTCGTGCATTTTGGTCCTTCAGCGGTGAAATTTGGCAAACCACAAGGGCGGTTTTACAGCGATGGAGGACCAAAAGTGAACGTAACAATGCGGGACGATTTTTGCACTTAATGAACCACAAGAACGAAACGTGCAATTTGGCTGAACCACAAGGACGATTTTTGCAAAAAACATACAAAATCGACACACACAAATCTTAACACAAACAAGAACAACAATCTCTCATCATCTTTAAAAAACAAAAAACTCACATCGATGTAAACACACAACAGTGGCTAACACACGAATGATAATGGTGGTCGGTTAATGGCTTCATTCGCCAGTTTCTGTAAAACAACTTTGACGAGGTCGGAAGCCATGATTGGTAGGTGTTATGAATGAAATGAAAATTCATCCCCAAACTTTATAAAATAGTAACCCTCTAATTTGAAGAAATGAGAGATTGGTGGAGTTGAAGATGATTAATTGCGTGTGTGATGTTGGAAATCGTTTATTAGGTGAGGACACTTATGTTTATTACATTGGGATGATGTATTTGCCTTTTTTTGGACTATTATATGTTATAGTAATATGATCGTACATGATTTAAAGTAGCTTAATAGGTTATTGGGTTCTGAAAAAGCTGAAATTAAGGTTGCAAATCTCCCTAGGCGGCAGCGAGTACGTGGGGGTATTGGAATTTTAATGTACAAGTTTTGGAATTATATGTATGATATGTTTATTGGACCATAGTATTGTTCATAGAACCAAAAAGTATGTTTGGAAACATTAACGCAATTGTTTAAACACTTCAAACTGAGTTTTGTACGAATTAGCACCGAGCTGACCAAATTTTGACCATATTGAATCTTTTGGCCGATTTTGCTCAACTCGTCCTGGTCATTGACCTTGTGGCTTATTGGATGTGTATTGGTATTTTTCCTAATTATCATGTGTAGAGCAGTGTAGGTTTGTGAGAGTGATAACTGTCATGGGAATATGGAATTTAGGGGGTATTTGGGTAAGCTTATATAAAGAACTTACAGGCTGGGTAAGCTTATGCCAAAGTGCTTATTAGTTATTTGGGGGAATAAGGGGTTTTTTTTTAATGAATAAATGCATAAGTTAAGCATAAGGTTATCCTGATACATTACATCATCTTAGTATCCTTTGGGCATGATTGAAGCCAATATAATGTATGTAGCCTTGTTATCGAATCATAATTATTCAGAGCAATCTGATTTTGTGTGAGAGATAGCTGCCATGGGAATCATTGGGATTTAGGGGGTGTTTCGATGAGCTTAGTTAAAGAGCTTAAGAGTTTATTGTGTTTTAATAAAGCTAAAAAGCTTATTAAATTTTTGCTTATTTTAAGGGCTTATGTGTTTTTGAGGGGATGACTAAGCTAATAAGCTGATTCCATTAGTTTGGGGTATTTCGAAAATGCATAAGTTTTATTTACTCTTACCTTACCTAAACGTCCCCCTAGTATATTGTGGGCATGATCGAAGGCAAATATTGTCCGTTGTTTTGCTTGTAGTGAGTTATCGGCCTAGGCGGGGAGTACTCATAGTCTTAGATAGGAATTTTTATACATAAGTTTTGAAGCTATGTGTAAGAGTATGACATGTTTAAAGGACTATATAAATGTTCATGGACACTAGAAGTATATGTTTAGAAACTTTAACACACTTGTTAAAATACATCAAGCCGAGTTTTTTTACGAGTTTTTTACGAGTTAGCACCGAGCTGACTAACTTGTGACCAAATTGATTCTTTTGGCCGATTCTGCTCTACTCGCCCTGGTCACTGGCCTTGTAGCTAGTAATCGTGGATCAATTTCTGATCCGAGTTTTACTAGGCTTATGTTAAGAGGTTAATAAGTTATTGGGTATAAAAAAAGTTACAAAGCTAATTGAAGGTGTTTGGGTAAGCTTATGTGAGAGTGCGTTATACATTAATTATCATGTGTAAAGCAGCATGCGTTTGTGAGAGGGATACCTGTCATGGGAATATGGGATCTTGGGGGGGTTTGGGTAAGCTTGTAAAAAGTACTTACAGGGTGGGTAAGCTTATGCCAAAGTGCTTATTAGTTATTTGGGGGAACAGGGGTTTTTTCGATAATGAGTAAATGCGTAAGTTAAGCATAAGGATATCCTGATACATTACATCATCTTAGCATCATTTTGGCATGATTGAAGCCAATATAATGTATGTAGCCTTGTTCTGCCTCGAGATAAGAACCACACATATAAAGGTGTTATCTTTGTTAAGTTTGGTTATAGGGATTAGTTTCTCTTGTTTACACTCTACTTGAATCTTGTTTGAGTGTTAACATTTTGAATAGTCATTCATTTTCAGTTTCTTTAATAACACATAGTTTAATACGTTTTAGGATTAATTAGATGTTCTTGCAAGTGCAAAACGAGTTGAAGGATCATCTAAATTTCCCAGACCAAAAGTTTCCTCTCTATGATGGAATCTATAGACGAAGATGTGGAAAAATCCTCACTCGCTGATCAAGATGACGTTGGAAGTGATGTATCCAGCAGTGGACAAAATAAAAGCAGAAAGTACCGTTTAACTAACGGTCCGGTTAACCATACCTCCCTTGTTGATCAGATGAAGCTAGTGAGTTGTAAAAGATGTACTTTGCCTAAAGGGTATGTATAGTATCTTGGTTTTGAAAACCTTTGCTTCACAAGCTTTTCTATCTTCTGATACAGTGTGTTTAGGATAGGCGGCTGTATTGTCTTCTGATATCTTTGGCTAGTAGAAATCATAAGGATAGTTTCCTGTTTGGTAGTAAATTAAATGATCTGACTCGAGTGATTAACTGGTTAGATTTGGAAATATCTGGTTATTGAATAGCAGTTATCTTTAAAGGAGTGTTTGGGTTTGAAGATTTTTCAGATGGCTATGTACATTGGTAGTGAAATTCTTCGACTCATAAACTCTCTTTTCTCACACTACTACAAAATCTGAAATTAAGCCCCCCTAATAGAGCCCTGTTAATAGGAAAAAAAGGCTCAATAAAGGTGTCCGTAAAAAACAAAGGCATAAAGCCAGGTTATGAAATGCAAAAACCGGGGTCTAATTCGCCAAATAGAGCCCTATTTTATAAATAGAGCCCGGCTTTATTTTTTCTTTTCTTTTGAGCGGATTTCTCCCTCTTCTTTTTTTTCACTTTGCTTTCTTATTTCTTTTCACCTAGACCACATAAACATAAACCCTTAAATAACTTTTACATGTTTCCAATTGACGGCTCGAGTTCAAAAATCTTCAACAACCATGTTTGTTGGTCCTTTTTCTAAAGATCTAACGCCACCATTAGTGTTGGTTTAAAGCTCGATTCCACATAGAATCCTTGCCAGCCTTGTTCATATGACCTCAAATAGCAGCTTATTGGTAAAGTTTTGTATTTGGGTTCATGTTTGCATTTCTTTTTAAGATCTACTAGGCATTTCATCTCTGAACACTTGCCATTTTCATTGATATCACAGAACATGAGGGCTTAGAGATAAGGTGGACCAAAGAGAACATGAAAGCCTATATATACACTGAATACAAGGGTACTTGTCAAATTACGGCTCGATTTTTTGTCACTATAGATTCAGGTTTACATCGGTATCACTGTCACATGTTTCTTATAAATAAAGACATGGATATAGAAACTTGTTATTTTTCATTTGGACATGAGACTTAGATACATGAAATGTGTTGGTGGAATTACAGATTCGTAGAAGAATGGCTGCACATAAGCTAAAATACCCTGATGAACAAATGATAAGCCTTGGCATTGGTGATATAACTGAGCCCATTCCAGAAGTTATTACTTCAGCCATGGCTAAGGTAGGATTATTTCTTATCTTGTATTTCTTTCTTGTGTAAATGATAAGCCTTGGCATTGGTGATAGCACTGAGCCCATTCCGTAAGTTATTACTTCAGGTCCACAAGAAAATTATGTGTTTAAAACATTATTGATATGTTTGACTTTTGTTGCAAGATCCCCAATTTTGCTACTGTAAATGGTTGTTTTTGACATAGACTCGTTAACATTGTGAACCATATATATGACACTTCAGCCCTAACCCGTTGGTATTCCCATTTCTTTGTATTGCAGAAAAGCATTGGCTAATGCTTTATCAGTCACACCCTAGATGTGGACCCTTGGAAATGCAGCTTGGGAGCCTTACAGGTAACACATGATCTAAACTAGAGGTGTTCCATAACGGGCAGCTAGTCAGGTTGGGAAACAAGTCAAACTGGTAATTTTAGTCTGGACTGGATCAGGTTGACCTGCAAACGTGGTCTGTCCTTTTCTTAAACTTGTTTAAAAATAATGATTAATGAATGTTTTCAGCCCGTTGAACCCATTAAATATAACATAACGTAAATTGATCCATTTATAAGTAAAATGCTTGAAATTGCGACCTCTGTATTTGACAGTTAGTTTCTTAACAACGTAAATATTTTCTTCCCTTTGAAAGAGCAACAAATTACTGGAATGGGCTCAGTGATATCACCAATGCCAAGGCTTAACATTTACTGCCATTCATATGTTTGAAGCTCGAAAGAATGATAAAGTGTGTTTGTTTTAGTTTGTGCAGGTGGTCAATGTGGTGTATTGCTAGTTATTAGTGTTATTTGGAGCTTGTACTTGGATGGATAAAGTCAAGATTTATTATGTATTCGTCATATGGCCTGATTCTCAATTCTAAAGGCAGATTGGAGACGACATCAACTTCATCAAACCCCATCTGTTTTTCTCGAGTTATTCAAAGGCAGTGATGATAACAATACTTACAGTGGCGTCTATGGTGTATGTTTTAGTTTCATTTCTGCTCTAGCAGTTAATAAGGTTGGCGTGTATCTTTTTAGATGTGTTGTTTGCAAGAGTAGTCATACAGTAGGCAAGCTCAATGTATCAACTCGTTTGTAATGCCAATGGATCTTCCTTATTTGAATCAATACTATGTTCATTTCGGAAAAGAAGAGCAACAAATTCATTCATGGCTGAAATTATATCAGAAACTGTAGTGGTTGCCTTGTAGGTTTAACATTGTACGGCTAATGCACTGAACAAGGCTACTAGTAATGGTATTTGATAAATTATTATAAGATAAAACGAGATGGTTCAACATCTTGAGGTCTTCAATCTCTGATGGAATGGAACAAAATAATGACACGTTCAGTTAAAGATGTTTTTTGAGTCTACCCATTTGACCCATTTTAGTTTTCGCTGTTCTTTGGTTTGTTTCATGTTTAACCCATTTCATATTACTGTAAGTTACATGTTTCCACATTACATTAGTAAGTAGATACAAGACTCGTTTTTTGTAACTTAATTAACCTAGTTCAGTTTTATCTATATTTTTAGGACAATCCATAGCTACACCTTTTTTGTTAATTAAACTTCCATTAAGTAGTAACTTTGGCGTGTGTTGGACCAACTGTATATCAAAATATTCAAGCTGATTTATGTATCAGAAATCCACTTTGGTCATTATTGACACATTTTTAATACAGTATACTTGCAATAATAATACATTATACCAAACATGAGGTTAACTTTCTATAAAATTGAACCATACACTGCTCGAAACCTGAAGAGGAGGAAGCCTCGAGCTTTCTCATTCAGATATTCAAGAAAAAGTCAAATTTATGAAATTGAAAGTCAAAGCACACGAATAACATTAGGTTGTTCATTAAGGAATCGAACACCAAGTAGAACTTAAGTAGAATTCAGTACCACAAATTGGATTCAAGGAAATGAAACCACACTTACAAACATGCTTGATACATATGATACGTCACCAGGAATGTAAACGTACTCTTATGTCTCGTACACTTATGCAACAAGAAAATTAAACCACAATTATGAACATCTTTAACAACTTAACATTTATTTAACTACGACATGCACTCTCCTTGTTGCAGTTACTCTCAACTTCACCATACAAGCTTGATGATAGACCTGAAAGAGTTCAAAAATAAAACCATTTTAGTGATGATTTATTAACAAACTCATGTAAAATCAGATTCTACAAAATGAGAGAACATAGTACCTTATATATTTTGAAGCACATCGAGAATGTGCTGCAACTCGTTGACAACAATTTCAATTTTCATCCGTTGTGGTGGGGAATCCACAGAGCACGATACTCCAATCTTGATAATTGCAACCAAACATTCTTCCACTTTCTTTGCATTCGCTTCCGTGCTTTGCAACACAATTGCATCATCATCAATAACATCGATTACATGATCTGGTAATGCCATGTAAGCAAATTTATGAAGGCTAAGACCTTCAATAAACATGTCGTCTGTCGGCTTTTTCCAGTCATCACCTCTAGTAATAATATTCCAAAACTGTAGGCGTCCCCACAACTTGTCATCTCGCTCCCGATACCATACTCTACAAATGAAAACAATTAATTAATTTACAAACTTTAACCTGCAAGTAAATAAATATAAGCATCATGGAATAAAAGTGGAATTACCTGGAGGTGCATAACCAATTGTTCCTTTAACCCGGTTGAGCTGTTTTGGTTTAAGTCTGTACCAAGTAGTCGAGCTAAACCAAAGTCTCCAACATGAGCCACCATATCATCATCAAGTAGAATGTTACTTGGCTTCAAGTCACCGTGAACAATCGTTGTTTGGCAGCGATTGTGAAGATAATCAAGTGCAGTGGCAACATCTCTAAGAATATTTATTCTTTGAAGAAGGTTCAGTTTCGATGTATTTGCACTTGAATGAAGCCAATCATGTACACTTCCATTCGGCATAAACTCATAAACCAGAGCTTTAAAATCATTGCCTTGGAAATCAGTACTTGAACATGAAGTTATTATCTTCAACAGATTACGGTGCGAATATTCCGCCATGCTTCACATTCTGCTAGAAAACTTTTGTGAGCTCCTGGATTTTGAAGATGTAGAACTTTGATTGCAACAAATTTGCCATCATCGAATCGAGGATCCTTTATAAACAGAGCTGAACCCACCTTCTCCAATCAAATTTGCTGTAGAGAACCCATCAGTAGCCTTGAGAAGTTGATGGTATGAAACTTTCATGAACCGTTCACTCCTGATGATTGAGATGGTTGACTGTTGCGTTTCTTCTTACACAAAAGATACACACAACATAATACAACGAGCAACGTGACTGCAATCACGATGACTAATATGAAGAAAGGAAACCTTTTTTTCTTACTACCCGTCTCCTTGCATTTGGGTAACTCAAGTGTAACCAAACCACCACAAAGCTTATCGTTCCCCAAAACCGAAAATGCGCTTGCATTGGCAAACACTCCTACAGTCGGTACTTCACCCTCAAAATCATTAAAGGATAGGTTCAAATACTCTAAGGATTTCCATTTTCTAAAAATTGTGGAATTTTACCTGATAAATTATTTTGAGAAATGTCGAGTACCTCCAATCCTCCCAAGGAACTTAATGAAGATGGTATTATGCCTTGAAATTGGTTGCCACTAAGGTATAACTTTGTAAGGCTAACGCACTCACCAAGGCTACTAGTAATGGGGCCTGATAAATTATTATAAGATAAATCAAGATAGCTCAACGTCTTGAGGTTTTAATCTCTGATGGAATGGAACCAGATAGGCTATTTTGAGAAAGATCTAAAAAATAATTTAGTGATGGAAGTTGAAAAAGTTGTTTGGGTATGTTTCCACTGAGTCTATTGTATGCAAGGTTTAACCCATTAAGTTCTTTACAATTCCCAAGGCTTGATGGAACATGACCTTCTAATTTGTTGGAATCTAAATAAAGTATAGTCAACAAGGATAAGTTCCCAATGGCATCAGGGATAGGCCCTGAAAATTGATTTCTAGATAGACCAAGATATTGTAGCTTTTGAAGTTTACCAATGGTAGTAGGATTCTTTCCTTTGAATTGATTCGAATCTAAATCTAAAGTGGTCAAACCAACTAGACTACCTATACTTGAAGGGAGGCTTCCAAATAATTGATTGTCTCCTAAACCTAGAAGTTGAGTTGATCAGAGAGATTACCTATTGATATCGGAAGCACTCCTATAAGGTTGCAATTATAAAGTACCAAATCTACTAATCTGGTGCAGTTTTCAAAGAATCAACAAACCTCATGTCATCAGCTTCTCCCGTCCATGGAAGTTGTTATACTGTAACAAAATTATTTAAATATCTCTTAGTTTTGAAAAGTCGATTGTCAACTTCCCACTAAAATTGTTGTTGCTCATTTCAAGAATGTCTAATTTAGAACAATTAGAAAGAGAAGGTGGAAGAACTCCTGTCAGTTCGTTACCCCATAACTGAAGGCACTCAAGATTTGGGAGCTGATTACCAATTTCTGAAGGAAGACTACCAGTGAGGTGATTAACAGCTAAGGAAAAATTAACTAGGAGTGAGAGGTTGAAAATGGAATGAGGGATGCTTCCATATAAGTTGCAGCCACCAGAGTGAAATGCCGTCAAGCTTTTCCAATGACCCAAGGTATCTGGAATGCTCCCACCCAACGGGTTCCCAACAGCAGAGAACTCTTCCATTGATGAAATATTCGCCAAGAAAGGTGGGATTCCACCTGTTAACTTATTGTCCCTAATTGCAAGACTAGAAAGTTTCGAGAGTAAACTCATCTCCTTGGGTATGCTTCCAGTTAGCTTATTTCGATAGAGCCAAAGGTCTTGAGGTTAGAACAACCAGACAAGTTTGTTGGAATGACTCCACTGAATTTGTTTCTACTAAGATAAAGACCACGTAGCCTAGATAGACGACCAAGTTCATGAGGAATGGTTCCTTGAAAGCTGTTGTTCGTGAGATAAATCTCACGGAGGAAGCTGAGGTTTCCTACATGAGGAGACAACGAGCCTTCTAAGCCTTGCGAACCCAGCCGTAAAGCAGTCACTCGTTTGTGCCGCTTTCCACATGAAATACCACTCCAGTAACAGAAATGAAAGGACTGGTTCCACGAGGTTAGAACTTTGTATGGATCATGGGTGATCTTTGACTTAAATGACAGCAATGCGTGATAATCAGTCTCATTACCATCATATGAAGCAGAGACGGTGGCGGAAGTAAGACATGTTATCGTGAGACCGTAAAAAAGAAAAGAAATAAGAGAGGAAGATGATAAGTGAATTATTGCTTGTGGTGACTTCATTTTTGGAAATTTACTTAAAATTATAAGAAAAAGTATTGCCTTTTTATACATAGTTTTTGCTTGTTGACAGTTTGTGACATGCAACTGGTGAAATGAATGGCTTCCACAAATCATGCCTACAATTGTGAAAGGCAGAATTGTTGGTCAAAAGTTTACATGAAGATGTTGATGTTGAATGGTTTTTTCGGTGGCATGATAATAGAGAAAATCAATATCATGCCTACATGGTTTCACATTCTTGTACAGGAAACAATTGATACCTGTAAAAGTAAATCATCATAAATTCCTTAAATATATATTTTTTTGTATAATCGTCGAAGAGACTTGGGATAACAACTATTTTCCATGTAGAAGACTTGGGATATGGAAGACTACACTTATATTGCATATATCGTAGATAAGTAATTGTAAATGAAATAGAGCGTATAACATCATCAAATAACACTCAAAACTCTAAACATTTTATGAAGAATAATTAATATATTTAAATGAAGACTATTGAAAATTCTCATGTTTTGTAGAAAAGTATTTATGACATGTGAACTAACGTGTTTTGCAACAAAATAAGAGAAGAATAAAAATGTTTTTCACAAAAGTCTTACAAACTATTCAAGCATAGTTAAGACATGTGTTTGTTGCCAACGAATATTTGCAATTTGCTTTTAAAATAGTAGTCAACTAGACATGTGATAAATGGATGTGATAGTGACGTAGAAGATCTCAGGCTATTATCGAATCAAAATTTTCTAGTCTTTCACATTGTAATAAACCCATGCAAAGTTGATCTAGAAAAGTAACATCAAAGAGTTGTTTATACTTTATAGTAATAATATTTTGTTGATGTAAAAGTTTATAACAAAACTGTAAACACAACTTGAATCTCAATTCAAGCCACTTTTATTATCAACCAAACCAAACACAAGATCAGAGAGACAGTCTCTGATCTTAATCAGTAAACAACCCAACAATCAAGAACACTCACAAATCTGCCACTGCTACTCAGGTGCAGATCTATTGACTAACTTGCCAATAGTATCAATACAAACACTCAACTCACAATGAACTATATCAAGAATGATCAAAACACAATGATCATAAAACAATCTAACTTGGTTGATAATGAAGTACTTTTTATCTGTGTGTGAATAATGTGTGGAAGATAATGAAACCCTAATCCATATATGAGCTTATATAGCCTCCAAATAGAACTTCCAGCTTTAGTCAACTTCAGTCCTTAGAGTTCCAACTTCTTGTCAACTTTGGCTGAAAACTATTCTTAAGCTACAACTACAAAATTAGAAATAGCAACATTAGTCCCTACACTTTATTATTCCATGTTGAGTTAATAACTTCAACATCCCTCCTTAACTCCAACTTGGAATGAATCAATCATGCTCAGTTTATCAACAAGCTTTTCATGTTGAAGCTTGCTTAACCCTTTAGTTAAAATGTCAGCAGTTTGATCTGCTGTATTAATCTTTTCAGTCTTAATAACCCCTGTCAAAATTTTTTCCCTCACAAAATGTAAATCAATTTCTAAGTGTTTAGTCCTTTCATGAAAGACAGGATTAGCTGCTATCTTGATAGCAGCTTGACTATCACAAAAGAGCTTGACAGGTAAAAAATGTTCCCAGTTTAAGTCATTTAAAATTTTGAGAACCCAAACAACTTCAGAAGTAGCAGAGGCCATAACTCTATACTCAGCCTCTGCTGATGACTTAGAAATGGTATTTTGTTTTTGCTTTTCCATGATACTAGTGAACCATTTAAAAACAAGCGGTAACGATATGATTTTCTAGTTGTAAGACATTTAGCCCGTGATCGCATCAACAAATGCTTCAAGAGAAACATCGGGCATTTTGTAATATGAATACCTTTCCGGGAGACCCTTTTAAATACCTCAAGACTTTAAGTGCAATTTTCAAATGTGACCTAAGAGGCTTATGCATAAAGCCGACTCAAGCGAGTGAGCAGAATAAGCAATATCGGGTCTAGTATGAGTTAGGTAAATCAATTTGCCAATCGACTTTTGATATTGGTTAAGTTATCTATTCTTGGATCACTAACTGTGGGTTCACTAGTTAAAAACAAGTTTTGTTCAAGAGGAAAGGCAGAAGGCTTACAAGCCAATAACCCAAATTCAGTTAACAAATCCAAACAGTATTTCCTTTGAGTTAAACAAACACCTTTATCAGTGTCAACAACTTCAATCCCAAGAAAGTATTTAAGTTTTCCCAAATCCTTAATTTGAAACTTAGATTTCAAAAAAACTTTAAAACTTTCAATTTATTTCAAATTATTTCCGGTAATTATTATATCATCCACATAAACCAGTAAAGCAACAAAGTTACCTGAGTCACTTTTGGTGAACAAAGAATAATCACTTTTACTCTGTTTGAAACCATTCTCAAGCAAAACACTAGTCAACTTAGCATTTCATTGCCTGGGTTCTTGGTTCAACCCATACAATGATTTTTTAAGTCTACATACTCTTTTATCATTAACATCAAAATATCCCTCAGGTAAAGTCATATACGGTTTCATTAAGATCACCATAAAGAAATGCATTATTAACATCAAGTGGAAAATAGGCCAACACATCGAGCAACAAGATTAACAACACATCTAATAGTAACTATTTTGACCACAGGAGAGAAGGTTTCATCAAAGTCAACACCTTCCTTCTGACTATAACCTTTGACAACTAATATACCCTTATACCTCTCAATCTCTCATGTGGACTTATACTTAATCTTATACACCCACCTATTTCCTATGGCCTTTCTACCAACAGGTAACTCACATATCTCAAAAGTATCATTACTATAAAGAGCATGCATTTCTTTATCCATTGCATCTCTCAATGTTTGATGTTTAGAAGCTTCTTTAAAAGTTTTGGTTCAATGACTTTATTCAGGTTCAACAACAAAACAAAAGTTTTTAGAACTTAGTTTTGAGTAATTAACAAATTTTTCAAGTCCATACTTAACCTTAGACTCAACAACAAAATCATTATATCTATTTGGAAAAACAGAAGTTCTATCAGACCTTCTTAAGGAAGGCTGACTATTACTTTCCAAAACCAACTCTTCTGCTTGATCAGTTAAGGGACTGTTTTCACCCTCAGAACTGCTCACACCAAGAGGAGTTGCAGCCATCTCACTTGTACTGGTAACCTCATTGGAACCATCAGAGTGCCCCAAATCACCCTGTTCATGGTCAATTGTTGGGCTGCCAAGATGCAAGGAGGGGCTGCCCTCACTCTCATGATGATCATTATGAGTATTATCATCATTGGGTGTGTCAGAGTTGTCACAAGCTACTTCATCAAAGAAGTTAACATGATTCAAACTCTGACTGAGAGGGTCAGGAGCAGCAGAAGAGTTTTTAATCTTGAAACGAAAAACATTTTCAAAAAATCTTACATCTCTAGAGAATATAAATTGTTTCCTTTCAAGACTATAAAGTTTATAACCTTTTGAAAGTTGGAATACCCAACTAAAACACATTTTCAGCTCAACTACTAAACTTATCATTATTGGTAAGAATGGTAGCAAAGCAAAGACAACCAAAAGTTCTTAAATGATTTAGTTCGGGTTTTCTATTAAAACAAGATTAAAGGAGATAATCCATTCAGCACTGAAGATGGCAATCTGTTAATCAAGTAAGTAGCAGTTAGAATGCATTCAGACCACAAATATAAAGGCAATCCCCCCTGAAACATAAGGGATATGGCAACATTTAAGAGATGCCTATGTTTCCTCTCAACAACCCCATTCTGTTGAGGTGTGTAAGTACAAGATGTTTGATGAATAATACCATTTTTCTCACAAAATCCATTAAAATAAGTATTAACAAATTCAGTACCATTATCAATTCTAAAAATTTTAACACACTTTTCAAACTGTGTTTTAACAAGATTATAAAAGATTTGAATATAATCAAACACCTCTTGCTTACTCTTAAGTAAGTAAACCCAAACTGCCCTGGTGAAATCATCAACAATAGTTAAAAAGAATTTGTGACCTTCTTTACTTTTTATTTTATAAGGACCCCAAAGATCTAGATGAACTAAGTCACCTAAAGCCAAAGTTTTATGGTGACTTAGAGGAAAGGGCTCTCTGGTTTGTTTAGCCTGTTGACAAATGTCACAAGGCTCAACATTATCTTTATTTTGAAAATTGATTTCACCCTTCAACACTGCTAAGACTTGGTCAGAGGGATGACCAAGTCTGCAATGCCACGTTTTCTTGGTCAAATCACAGGTAGACTTAAAATTTTGAACCCCTAGGCCAATACCTTGATCTCCATCAAAGTAATACAATCCATCCATCTGTCTACCAATCCCCAGAACATTCATTCCCCTCAAATCCTGAGGTAAAACATAACATTTGTTCTCATCAAAAGCAACAACAAAGTTACTATCTCTAGCTACCTTATGAACAGACATTAAACTGACACAATATTCAGGAACAACCAACACATCATATAATGTTAATTTTTTAGTGAGAACCATATTTCCAACCTTAGTAATTAAGGCTTCAGTCCCATTGGGATGAGATACCTTAATACCAAGCTTAGAAATATCAATGACATTCACTAAATATTTATCAGTATATGTAAGATGTTGATTTGCACCAGAATCAACAATAATACCTGCTGCAACCAATGCAACCCTCATTGTACTATTATGACAGAAGAACCTTTTAAAGTGTTGATTAAAAAATTTACTTTTATTGAAGACAATACCTGCCATATTGGCATGCACAGTCTTCCCATTTCCATTATTACTAACAGAATTATCCTTAATCAAAGAAATGAGTTTAGATATCTGTTCATCAGAAAAGGCAGAGATAGAACTAGAGCCAACAAAATTTTATAACAAAACTGTAAACACAACTTGAATCTCAATTCAAGCCACTTTTATTATCAACCAAACCAAACACAAGATCAGAGAGACACTGATCTTAATCAGTAAACAACCCAACAATCAAGAACACTCACAAATCTGCCACTGCTACTCAGGTACAGATCTATTGACTAACTTGCCAATAGTATCAATACAAACACTCAACTCACAATGAGCTATATCAAGAATGATCAAAACACAATGATCATAAAACAATCTAACTTGGTTGATAATGAAGTACTTTTTATCTGTGTGTGAATAATGTGTGGAAGATAATGAAACCCTAATCCGTATATGAGCTTATATAGCCTCCAAATAGAACTTCCAGCTTTAGTCAACTTCGGTCCTTAGAGTTCCAACTTCTTGTCAACTTTACAACTGCAAAATTAGAAATAGCAACATTAGTCCCTACACTTTATTATTCCAGGTTGAGTTAATAACTTCAACAGTTGAGCAATTTTTTCTGAGACTGTATCCAATATGACATGTATAATTTTAAAAAAATTCTTATATATTTTTAAAGGTTAAAGAGCAAAATTACTAAAAAAGACTTAGTTCATGATGTACTTGTAATTATTAAATTATTTTCTTGCCCCATATATTATATCATTTAAAGAGTGAGAATAAAAACCGATAAACCGATTTGAAACAAGAGAAACCAAGAAATTTGAATAGAAAAAACCACCCCAATTGATGATCCATGGTGGTGGTTTTGAGTTTATAAAACCGAATGTTTGGGGCGGTTTTGGTTTCAGTAAAACCGGACCGAGAAAACCACCTACCCACCTCCATAGAGTCTATGTTTTATATATTTTGTTGAGCCATTTTTGTGAGTGTATCCAACATGATGATTGCTTATTTTGCTTAATTTAAATGTTTTCCTATATATTTTAAAAGGTTAAGGAGAAAATTTATTAAAAATACTTTAGTAAAACTTAGTTCATGAATGATGTAGTTGTAATTATTAAATTATCATCATGTCCCATTATATCATTTTAGAAGTGAGAACAAAAACCGATAAATTGAATCGAAACCAGAAAAATCACAAATTCTCAATTGGAAAAAACCGCTCCAATTGACAAACTTGGAAAAAACCGCTCCTATTGACAAAATTGGAAAAAATCACAAATATTATATTTTAAATTCTTGTTTTGTTGTAGGTTTGGATTGTTTGATATTATGATACTATGGATATTTGTTTAAATTTTTTTGCATGAAAACTTGGAATCATAAACTTCATACAAAGATTAAAACCTTTTAAGAAAGAACCGAAACTGAAATGACTAAATGGCAAAAACCGCAACCGAATAAACCAAAACCAAATGGCTTGTAATTTCCAAAAACCGAAATAAATGGTTCGGTTATTGGTTTTACCATAAAACCGCCTTCATCGTGCCCCCATGCTCACCCTATCATTTTATAGGAAACATCTATGATTTTTTCAATATTACATATAACATATAACATATGAGAGACGGCTTTCATTTGTTGATCAAATGACGCTTGTAATCTTATATTCTTATATAAGAAGAATGCAGAGATGTAGTACTATAGTTGTGACGCAAACTATTTTTGTACTACATGTATGTTGTATCAAATGTGTGATAACCATATAGATCATAAGACAACGATTACTAATACATGATCTTGTTTAATCCATTATTATGATAGCCCACAAAAGAACATGAGGCGTTAGACTCAAAGAGCACACTAATTACCGTACCTAAACAAAAGCGATACGGGACGGCGGGCGTATTTAGATAAACTCTAATCCAAGGGTGATATCGAGGCATACCTCAAGAGAATAGGACCTAACAAGAGTAAAGCTCTAAAACACAAATTTATTAATGATGTCAAGAATGAATTACAACGATAATAAGCCTTATATTTATAGGGTAGTAAAACTTTGGGAAAAAGTTAAACCAAAATATTGTAGAACAAACAAAATAAGGAAACAAAAATTAAAATTGACGACCCAAAAAGAAAAAAACAGCAGTAACTTAGAAACGTTACTCCTTCCACCGGCTTCACTTAGGGAAAAAGGTACATCCAAAAATATCGGTAACCTCGGTTGGTATTGTAATTCTTCCACTAACCTTACTTTGGTTTAAGAGTAGCCTTACTCCTACCGGAAGGTCCTTATCATTCCCCTCACTTTAGAAGAACTCGTCCTCGAGTTCTTGCATTCTTTAGCCGCCAATGTCTTCAATCGATGGTCGCGTACCATTGGGAAGAATAACTATATTCTTTGCATACCACTTAAACACATAAAATTATTCTTACCACTTAAACAAATGAAACAATGTGGTTAGCTAATTCCCGACCTTCCGTGAATAAGACACAAATCATAGACTAACTTACGCTTTGACATGTAAACTCACGCTTTAGTATGTAGACACAAATTAGATTCAAATGACATCTTAGTCAAACAACAAACCTTAGTTGGCGTTTCCATAACGGCCAACTCCTTGCTATCCATACATATATTACAACAAGCGATGGGATATCTCCATTAATACATAACTCTCGTCGTTGGTTTATAACACGTACCAACAAATAATCGATAAGTATCAAATAATATATCGGTTAAGCTCTTTACGAACTGACTATCTCCATCATTCTCCATCATTCTTTTCCTTTTTTTTTTTTTTTTTTTTCATTTTTCAATTTTTTTCAAACATAAACATAACTAGTGTTGGTGGCCTGCGTAATAATTGCTTTGAGGTGACACTATATGCGTTGTAGTGTGCTCTCATGATATGTTTATGTTTGATGGAGAATGGCTAAAGATTGTCATTAATAATATAAGAGCTTAACTTACCTTTAACCCTTCTCTATAAGGTAAGTTAAGCTCTTATATCATTCTACATCAAATAATATATCGGTTAAGCTCTTAACTTACCTTTAACCCTTCTCTTTTACATATTAATGTCAATCTTTAGCCACTAAATATAATGAGACCATATGTTGGTCATCACTACTTTATGGATCCCGAACCGTTACATGCCATCATTCCTTAATCTTATTCTATTATCTTTAAGTCAATAAACATTTAACAATTAATGCGTCACTTCCATCTTATATTCACACGTTATATTTAAGCATACTTATTATCCCTGCATTCCACACTTACAACTGCATTCCACACTTACAACGTCAACACTTTAATTCACTTACTAACCCATCTCGAATACCACTTACCATTTCTATTCACATCTTGCTATTGCTATCATTACTATAACACACAATCTTATATTCGTCACCAACAAGGTGATCTTATCACTACACGTATCTAGCTCGCCATATATTTACATCACATACACCTCCTTACCATAAAAAATATGCGACGTTTATCGTCTTAAGTCATATAGAACATATTACATAACTAGGTTTAATCATTGAGCATCAATGGACCATATCATGAGAGCACACTACAACGCATATAGTGTCACCTCAAAGCAATTATTACGCAGGCTAAGTCATGCAACTGGCGCTTAACACTATACAATACCAAACATCTCAATAAATCACAATTCTCGACATGCTATATGCCTAGCGAAATGGATTCAGTCAAAGACCGAATTTATGTCCCACTCAGTTGGAACAACCAAAGCCCAGAGAAAATCCCTGGTGAAATGGGTACCTAAAGCCCATACAGGGTGGTCCACCACGATAGATCTATCTATAACATTCGCTCTTCCCACTGAAACTAACGGGTCATGAAAGGCATCTAACCAATCCTATCCTAGCCTATAATCGTAATCAAAATCACCACAAAAACATTTTCAGGGCTAATCAAAATGTTTTGCATGTTTCTCACCCCAAGTTTCATAAAACCAAGTAATGTGAGCAAAAACGGGCTATAAACTCACCTCGATCATCAAACCAATCATACAACAAAATCAAATGGGTAGTCTCATAACAGCACTACCCTACAGCTCGATGCTCACGGCACAACCTAATACATAACAACGCATCTCAAAACTTGTCCCAAATATCTTAATTAAACACTCTCGGTTTTCCATGGTAAAAACACTTTCATTTCCAAATCGTTCTCAAATTTCAAAAGAGTTTTGGTATCATCAGTCGTGTACACAAATACATAAATACATACGGACTCAAGAATACTCACGCCAAAGAAAAAGTCAATAGTAAAGTCAAAGGCATAACGATGAATACTTGAGTCGAGGTACTAGACGGAAGTAGTCGTAGTCGATAGCAAAAACTAAACACATACATTGATAAGTAAATTGGTAATGTCCGCACTTCAGTGTACTCCAATATATATTTATTTAAAATAATGTTGGACTAATGGTTTTATAAAAGAATTTGGAAAATATTTCTAAGTATATAAAATCCATAAAGATTGGGCATGACCCATTCGTTTATTGAACAATCCCAAGTCAAATGACTTTATTGAGTTTCAAATCTCACAATTCAATTTATCAATTTTTTAAAAGCAAACTTCATATTATTAGCGTTTAGGCATTATGCCCTTATAGTTTATCCGTTACGAATCGAATACATTAAATTCATTACAAGTCTAATGTACTATATTCGTATCGTCTCACAAAAGGTCCATGATGTCTAAATTCTATCAACCGTCCAATAAGTCCAACAAATAACAGTCCAATCTCAAATATAAATCTCAATCAACGTTGCAATTCCCATTTATCAAATCTATACCAATCGATATCAAATCACAGCTAATAATCAAACGTCACCCAGGTTAGGTTAAAACTTAATAAGGTATTAAGATGAATTATTGGATCCTTATTGGATTCGTCAACCCAATAAGTCCATCAAATTCCTTCGCCTCGCTTATTAATCCCAAGCCAAACCTACACATCACACAAATGGTAAGTCCATGGGATGGGCCACGTGATAACAAAGTCCTCACAATACACTTGTTGGGCTCTTATTGAACTCGTCGGCTTAATAAGTCCAACAACTATATCAATCGGGTCTATTAGTACTAAACAGATCCAAAACTTATAACAAATCCAAATAAAGTCCAAGTTCACGATCAATAAATTCCGTAATCACAAATAATCACATATCTCGAAATGTCCAACGTTACTCGTGTGTCTCGTTTTTATCACAATTTAATATGTATTCATTTAATTCATTTTGTTATTAATTGTATTAATCAACAATTCTCTATTATAATAAATATTGTTATTTTTTTTTCTTTTTGTCCAATTCAAACCGAATATTTTTATAAAATCACACAAGCCACTTAATCATTTTTGAGTAACGAGTCAATATTTTAGTCTCGGGTCAAACTTATCTCGGGTCAACTATAACCAAATGGACTCTCAAATAATATGGGCTTCGTCCCGGTTCAACAAAATAAAAGGACCTTCAATTAACTCGGGCTTCGGCCCAAGTCCATCAAAACCATGTGACCCCAATTACTCAAGGTCTCGGCCTGTCTCACAAAACCAATCGTACCCTTAATATTTTAGGCCTCGACCCATTTCTCATAAAACCCAACGGACCCTTATTAAACTTAGGCTTCGGCCCAAGTACGCAAAACCAAATAAGCCGAAACCATTAAGCTTATACGAATAAGCTCCAAAATAAGCTGTAATCAATAAGCAAAAACAAACATTACTCGAGGCAAACTAAGATAAGCCGAACCATAAGCCGATCAACATTAACCAAAACAACCAAATCTCATGCAAATAAAATAAGCCGAGACATTGAGCCGAAACAACCAAACTCGACAAACTAAATAAGTCGAGAAAATAAGCCGAAATGTAATAAGCCAAATGACATGAGCTCCTGTGAGCTTCTAGCTCACGTAGCACACCAAATCACAACTAAAAATAACATGTTTTATCCACAAAATCGTTTCATATCCATTTGAATCTAAAAAGATCCGATTATCTCACTTGTTTCCTCCATTCACTTGGTTTCCTCCATTACCTTGATTACCATGGTTCTACGGTTCTCGACACTCATTCTTAAAGTGACCTTTCTTCCCACATCCAAAACAAGTCACACATTAGCTTTCCAATCCGCAGCAAAGGTTACTTGAACCATTGCCACTGTCTTGGATCTACAGTCTTTAGCTATGTGTCCAACCTTTGAAGAGTTACAACACACTATAGTACATCGACCATGATGGTGTTACTTGCAACGAATGCAGAATAGTCGGTACAAACACCAGCTTTCTTATCCCCAGCAGGGTCGTCCCATGGATTTCGGGTGCCTTGTGCCACATAAAAAACATGCCCCTTACGTCGATATAAACCAAAATAATGACTCAAATTACATATAAAAAACCAACAGTAGTATCTATATTATAGGACTAGTAGACTAGTAGTAACTCAAATTTGAAATTAGCTGAGAAAAAGAGACCCAAATGTTGGATATATTGATAAATTTTGAAGATTAATTGGAAAAGGGCCCAATGGTTGGTTTGTAGTACTACATTTTCATACCTGGGCTTACAGAAAAGGCCTCATGAAGTAATATTTACACAAGTAGACTATACAAGTTGGTGCCCCTAAAACATCTTGAATCCGGCCCTGTATAAGACGAACCAATATTAACGAATAAAACTGAAGGCATTATAATAACTAAAGTTCCTTAACTCTAGTGTTTAACTTCTGTGTATAGGATATCGATGCCGGCCATCAACAAATTCCTTAACTTTAATATTTAAGGTTCATGACATGCAAATTGTGAAGAGGATGCCGGCCATCAACAAATTAAAATTTTGTATAATCACCAAAGACTTTTAAGAAGACTTGAGATAGGGAAGACTTTTAAGAAGTCTTGGGATAGGGCCTGCTCTGGCATATGGCGAGGCAGGCGATGGCCCAGAGCATCATCGTGTTTGGTGTTCGATCTTGAAGAAGAAATTAGAATGCATGTTGGAGGAATAGAAATGAAAACCAGAGGAATAAGATGAATAGTGTAAAGTTTGTGTTGGGTTGAGTTTTGTGATTTTTGTTTCGGGAGTATAAACAACATCACGTGGAATTTGTTTGACCTAAGTATTTGTTTTTTGTTTGATTGTCAATTTATTTTACTTGTATATTATTTTTAAAGAATTGTTACTAAGTTTTTCAGGTTTTACATTTTTACTTTTAGCCGAGTATTATTACAAGATTCGTGGCAATTAAGTATTTTTAGTAATCGTGGTTTTGGACTTTTGGTGACTAATTTACAAGATTTGAACTCATCGTTACACGACTAAAGCGGATAAAACCTTCCTTTCTTAGGAGGTTGGTGTGGCCACTCTGAGGTTGTTTGCACCTATCAAAATTAAACTTGAGGCCTCACACATCTTAAAGTGATAGTCACAAATCCTTTTGTCACTAGATCACCTCTAAGTTGCTATCGCAATTAAGTTTTCTTTATCTTTACCTGCTTCTCATTTCGTAAGCATATATAAAGATATTGCTTTCATTTATTAATCACAAAAAACACAATAGGTGCGTGGAATCGTAAGTTCTTTTTTATCATTGATTTGAGAGTACATTTGTTGTCGTGGGATATAGCATATACAATTTGTACGTGGTTGGGTACTTCGCTAAATTTGTGCAGTGTGGTTGTTTTGTTATTTACTTGGATAGCTTTTTTTTCTTGATCCTTAGCGCATCTTCAATGCATTGAATCAATTTGAGTTGAGTGCACCACATCTTTCACTTTTATACAAAACACTTACAATGCATCGAACTTTAAACAGTTTAATGAATTTCCACATCAACATTATGCATTTGTAACTTATATTTATATAATGTACATAAACTATAGAAAATGAGTTATAATATAATTCACAAAAATGAAGTTTATATAAAATAATGTAAACATCAACATTTAAGTTGTGTTTGTGTTATATAATATCTAAATCTTTTATAATGTGAAATTATATAAAAACTTATAAACATAAACTAAAAGTCATATCACATATAAACTTATCTTGTTTCAAAGTTCATAATCATACACTACGTATATTAATTAAAGTTTGTATAATTTTCTTATCATAATCATACACTACGTATCTTATTGCACTTTTCCACATAAGTGCATTATGGATGGCCTTACAAAGGTAAGGATTAATTCATATTTGTTTTATAACGTCCTTTTAAGTTATAATACACTTGTATTTAGTTGGTATATGCATTTTTGTTTTACGTGAAAACTCCAAAAAAAAAGTGTATGTTGCCTGTTTATAACATATATTATGGGCATGTTTCGATCATCTCGTCCTGGACATCAAAAACCTCATGACCGGCCTTGACTTAGGATATGGAAGACTACACTTATATTGCATATATCATAGACAAGTAATAAACGAGTATTGTTCGTAGGCCGCACTTTGCTGTGTACATTTAAGTGAAACAAATCGTATAACGTCGTCAAATAACACTCAAAACTATAAACATTTAATGAAGAAGAAATAATATATTTAATGAAGAATATGGAAATTTTCCATATTTTGTAAGAAAGTATAAATGATGATGCTTAATTTGCTTAATTTTATTATGTATATTCTAAGCGAGTAAGAGATAAACAATACTTTACTTTTTACTGGTAACTTTATAGTGGCGGTCAAATTTGAATAGAAATTTCTTGAACCATGACCACTTTCGTTGATAGCCTTATCCTCTAAACACTCATTTGTACATGTTTGTTATAATTTGGCGATGTGTTTGTATGAAGGGTATAATAGGTATTTAATAATGTGAAAAGTTTGAGTTTTGATTGGTTTATAATAATAAAATTGGTAGATATGACAAATTTTGTGTTTAAATTAGGTATATATAGTATTATGGGTTCTGATTGGGTAAATATGACCTTTAAGGGTTCAAAATGGGATATATGGAATTAACCTTTTTATTAACCAATCACATTACTTGATTTTGCCACGTGTCAAAATCGAACAAACAGATTGGTCTAATTTTTCCAATAAGATTGTTTTGCTAAAATCACTCTGAAATGATATAATTCTATTATTATATAAGAGATGCAGAGATGTAGTACTATATTGTAAACACCAAACGTGACACAAACAATTTGTTATACTGCATGTATATTCGTATCAAATGTGTGATAATCATATAATCATAAAACAACTATA
Source organism: Chrysanthemum lavandulifolium (assembly GCA_022545495.1). NCBI lineage: Eukaryota > Viridiplantae > Streptophyta > Magnoliopsida > Asterales > Asteraceae > Chrysanthemum > Chrysanthemum lavandulifolium. Next base: position 828,142 of record CM040241.1, read on the forward strand.
CTAATACATGATCCGGATTGCACCAACATTATGCAAATACGCTAAAGAACATGAGACGTTATACTCAAAGACCACTAATTACCGTATCCATACAATACTTTGTGATTAACCAGAACCGAGTAAGTAAATGAATTTACAGTAAGATGACAAGATCGCTACTACTCTAGTAAAAACTAAATAGAGCCCTCAACTACATATTAGTTCATTCCAGTTAGGAGCTAAGCCATGCCTCCACTTATTCCCAATATTTAGTAGTGGATGAAGTATAGTTGATTAACTTTTTGAACAACGGTGTTCATTTTTGCTACTAACGTGTCAACTTTCTTGGCAAAGTTTGAGAGAAAAAAACAATAAACTTACAAACAAATAGTTGATGTTAAGCGAAGAAAAGTAACTGGTAATTGCTCTTGTTTAAGGAATATGAAAATCAACTTATGTAGGTTTTGTTAGTGTTTATGTTTTGGCTAATTGTGCAAATAAGCAATGTATTATTTCTTGCGAAAAATACAAAACTCTATCCATCCCAAATTCATTATCCGTCCATTTTCTAGTTTTCTTAAAGTTGTCTATCTTAATCTCCCATAAGGGGACATGACCATTAACAAAGTTTTTTACGGTTCATACTAACAGGTTTTGTTTCAAGCTAAGGAGTTCACGTGGTTTCAGCTTATGTTTGATAAGTTACTTTTCTAGCTTATTTCAAGACATATAGACTTATATCAACCTATAAAATTTAAAATAAGCCGGTAAAAGTAAGCTTATTAAACGTAAACCGAAATCATATAAGCTCAATAGCTCAAAAATAAGCTTAAGTGAGCACCCCGTACATGCAAGATATTTCAACAACTCATTACATCGGAAAAAATATATCCTAAATCTATGTTTTACATAAAAAAGGGAGACAATTCTTTTATTTGGTTGAAGCCTTCAAGTGAGATTTTAAAAATTTTAAGACCGAGCCTAATGGAGGCATCCACCACCCATGGTGAGCCTCTACAACGCGTCATCAGTCACTACGACCTCTCATCCACCGCACACAAAGGTGCCTTTTAGGGTTGGTTCAGTAGTGCAGACCACCTAACGTGGTGCACTACCTTTTTTATGAGTGTGTAGGGTATATCGTAGGGTATATATGTTACATAAAGTGAGATATTTTTATGTATTTGGTTGAGTGATTACCACTACGGCTGTTAGGTGATGGGTTAAACTGATGTGCCGCTGAGGTGGAGATTGTGGAAATGTGACCATCAGACACAACCTATGATTAAAATATAAGTAAATAGGCGTCAAAATAAACCAAAAAATCTAGCTTATAAAATATAAGAAGAAGTCTAATTAGCTTGTTAGCAACAAACAAACTTTAAAACAAACACCTTAGTTTTTGAATAGAACTTCGATAGGCGATAGGTGTAAACACCACTAGATGTGAAGTGATCTCGTACTAAGCGAGCGAACTTTCACTTTCCATAACCAAAATGAAAGAAAGTCAACATATTCCGCAATTGCGGTCGGTTTTGGTTTATTTTACTTTTGACCATTTCAAATTATAAAGTATTTTCTTGAAAAGGAAAAATACTTAAACATATTTTTTTAAAAACTTTTTGTGACTAAAATTAACAATTCATTTAATCATTTTGAAAAAAAATAAAAAAGTTTTGTGAAGACCATAAGAGCGCAACTATAACTGTTTGCTACTATAGAAATCTCTTTATTATGCACGAGTACTCGTTTAGCTTTCTTAAAAAACCAAAATACTTCAGCATGTTCTTTTTTAGAACTTAGACTAGATGGCAAGGCAAGGTGAATACTTCACCTAGTGCTAAACTCACTCGCGAGTACCTTGGCCCTATGAGAAAGTCACGCACGAACCACTCTGTGATCTCTTCACCTTATTTCGTTTGAAAACAACCGGGCCCCACATTCCTTCCTACCGTGACCTACCTTGTCCACAAAAAAGTGAGTAAAAGTGAGAAGAGAGAGAAAGCTGATGTGGCGCTGAGATGGAAGGTGTATGTTACTTAACCTTGCCATCCAGCCTTAATTGTGTCTGAAAATACAAATTCATTTAATATTTTTGGGAAGAAGAAAAATTAAAATTGGTGGAAAGCACATGAGGTTATATAAATGGTATTACCTCCGTCCCAAAATATAAGTTCAATTTGACTTTTTGAATCGAACTTTGACTTTAAATATTTTTGCTTGTATTATATAATACTTGATGCAAAATATATAAATGGATTGTGTTTTAAATGTATTTGCATTTGGTATAATTTTCATCAAGTGTTGTGTAATACAAGCAAAAACATTTAAGGTCAAAGTTCGATTTAAAAAGTCAAATTGAACTTATATTTTGGGATGGAGGGAGTAACAGAAAAGTGTAAATATCTTATTGCTACAAATCACCTGATAATATCAAATAGTCCTGACTTTTTAGTGTCAATTTCCCCCGATTATGCTCATATTTTATGTCATTTATATGGATTTACGCTTGTATTCCTTTATATTTCACTTCCAGGTAAATTATGAGAATTGGAGCTTAGAGATGCGGATTTGGGGATTTTCCTAACGTTTTTATGATAGTATGCTACTTATGAAGAAGCTACGGCGTAACTCATGCTCTCAAATTACGCCGTAGCTAGTGTTTTATCTCAGTTTGCCTACTCAACTGCAGTTACAGCGTAACTCTCAACTATGGTTACGCCGTAATTATCTAGGTAATGAAGCATTTCGCGCCTCCATCAACTACGCCATAATTCCTCACAAGCATTACGACGTAACAACATTTTGTTAGAGGTTACGGCGTAACTCACATCTACTATACGGTGGAGCTGCTAACTACGGTGTAACCATTCCTTATTGTTACGCCGTAGTCTACTTAACGAGAGTTATGTTTTGAAGATAATTAAGTTACGGCGTAACTCTCAACTCAAGTTACGCCGTAACTATGATCATGCCTATAAATACAAGCCCTAAATTCTGCATTTCATATCATTCACCCACAACTCAAAGGCAGAGAACGTGAAGAGGGTTCCAAAGGCAGATCACATGGAGCATACGGAGCCATCTCCAAGGGAGAATCACACCATAATCAATAAGCATTAGCGATCATTTCTATCCTTTACTTTAATTCATGTTTTTCATTATGTTAAACATTGAATTTATTGTATCTTTTAATATGATCGGCTAAGCACCTTTGGTGCTAGCCTAGTTATGATTCCTTGAATGTATTGTTTGTGTTTTCATGCTTCCATATATTTTTTTCTAGTGTATGCATGCATTGTTTGATGGTAGTTACCCTAGCTTTGGTAGTTTTGAAATGCGGTCGTATCTAGTTGCTTAGGAGAATTGACCAACTGACCCTAAGTAAGTAGGTAGAGTTCGGAAGGGTAAGAATTGACCAACTGACGACCCTTCCTCTCTTGTGCGAACTAACCAAATGATCACCGTTCGTATGGACGAACTTAAGAAGTTAGGGATGAGTGTCTAAGATGCTAGCGCCCGGGCACTCATTATTTCAAATCTTGCATGTAGGGTACTTAATGACTTGGCTTAGGTGACTTAAGACCCTCGACTCCCCAAAGGGTTGGCCTTTGACGTCGGGTAGGAGCCTTTGTTGATAGGTTAGGACAAATTGACCAAATGATGTCCTAGCGACTTAAACCCCCACTTGAATCAATTGGAAGTAATTTAGAAAACATAGACATTACATGGTAGGATGATTAATTAGGTTAGCACACTTTCTCTCCACTATTTACAACGTAAATTTTCTTTGCACATTTTATTTCTTGTCTTTAGTTTAATTAATCATTTCAACCTCAAAACCAGTTAAAACAAGTGACACTTAGACTTAATAGGATCCTCATCTACATAGCTCTTAGGAACGACCTCGGCTTTACCACCTTCTATACTACGCACGATCGGGTTCACTTTGCTCGTTAGTGCATTAGGTAGACCTTAGGTGACGAGAACTATAAATATTAAATCTTGGTGAAAATCGCATCATCACCTCACACGAATCCCACCCCCTTTCTCCTAATTTCAACCATCCAATCCAATCCCTTTCTATCCAACGCCTCCAAACAAACACACCCCACTCCAAATTCACATAAAGTTAGAATAGCTTAAACTTTTGTTCTAATCAAGCTTTTCAACTAGCTTTTCAATAGCTTTTTGGATAGCTTAAAGTTGCAAACTTTCATCCATACCCCACCTCAAGTTAACATAAAGTTTCAAGCCGAAGGTTATTTGAAGTATGTGTAAAATCAGCCAATCTATGGTTATTTAAAGTGTGTTCTTGACATGTATACATACTTGCAAAGCCATAGACTAGCTTATTTTACAACGAGTATTCACGAGTTGTTTGATGAAATGGTATTCTTATGATTGTTTGTAGAAGAAAAGCAAGAGTTTATGTTTAGGTTGATTATTTTTGGATTTTCTTTGTAAATGATGCTTAGAGAATGGTGATATTTGTTGATGTTCTGGCGAGCTTAGATTTTGAAGCTTTGATTGTTAATTGATTGATTTTTCGGGTTTTGGTTTTTGAGGTTTTACCAAGTCTATTTTATAAAGGTATTATACTTGTCACAATTTCTTTTTCTGGGCATCGAACAAAAAATTTCTTTACGCGGGTACTAATCTTTCAAATTTGGTCTTTTTGGGGTACTTTGTGACATTTTTGCCCTTTAAATTATTAAAACTCCTATTAGTTGCGATGGCAAAATGTCACAAAATACTCCAAAAAGACCGAATTTTCTTGTTCATGTTCGTTTACTAAGAAAATGAGTTGTTCATGTTCGTTTATGTCCGTTCATTAAGACACTAAACGAACGCTAAACGAACATAAACGATCGAACATAAATGAACACAGACAAACAAACATAAACTTTATTAAATTATGTATACTATATTATTTTATAAGTGTTTTTTTTTCAAAACAAACCAATTTTAAAATTATACAATTAAAAATATAATATCGAACATAAATAAATAAATTAACATAAGCGAACGCATAATCGGACGTTCACGAACATAAACGAGCGCATAATCGGTCGTTCTCTCCTTCCTTTCGGGTATTGATGCAAATTTGTGGGCTCGGGGTAGCCTTACATAACGTTGTGGAGAAGAAGAAAAATATGTGTCAAAATGTGAAGAAAACGGCTACAAGTTCATTCCATTTGCTTTTCCACATTCGGGAGCTTGACGCGGAAGCCTTGGATACACTTTCACGTATCAAGACTGTTGCTGTTAGCCACTCGAATAATGTCAAGAGTGATGCTTTTATTTTCATAGTTTAAGTTTTTGTATCCAGAAAAGAGTGGGAGCCCAACTAGTTTCTCGGCTTCCCACCAATTTTTTGTAAAATCCTTTTGGTTTTCTAATGAAATGATGTTTTATATATAAAAAATAAATAAATAAATAAATAAATAAATAAAATAATAATAATAATAATAATAATAATAATAATAATAATAATAATAATAATAATAATAATAATAATAATAGGTTTGCTAACTATATTTTTAAGTTTTGACATAAAAGTACCCTTTTAATTAAAACAATGATTTTTAAAACAGATAGTAATAATAATAATAATAATAATAGATTTGTGAAGTGCAATCCCTTTTAGTTAAAACAATGAGCTTAAAAAGATAGTTGATGCCACGCTGACTCAAATTAATCTCCACCATTCACCAAAACCATGCTCTCTCATTTTTTGTTTGTTTCACTCTCATTTCATTTTGTTTTAACTAACTCATAATGAAGAAACGTAATCACCGATTACTTACTTTGTGTTTGGGTAACTGATTTTGATCGATAGATTTGGTTCTGTGATTCGGTTAATCGTGAGCTGAAGTTGTTGATTTTGTGATTTTGCTCTCAGGTATACTTTTCAACTCAATTCATTGATTTTTGTGTTTGCTTCAATTAGGTGTTAGTTATGGAGATTTGTGATATTATAGTGCGATAGAGGTGAATTAGGTGCACGTGTTACGTGCGGCTATGGTTTGATGCTCGGGTTTAGTTTGTGCACGAAAGGTGTTTGATGAAATGTCCATTAGAGAATGATACTTGCCTAATATTTATCGTTAGATTTTGACCTGCAAAAATTGTTTGGCGTATCGTTTAGAATGAAATAATAAGTTTTAGTTGTTAGTATGATAATCAACTCCGAAAACATTTTGTCATTGGATAAAATAGTTTTAGGTTTAGTTTTGCCGGTCAATTGCAGAAATGGGAAGTTTTGCTGTTACGTTTTCGCATCTACTGGCTAGTTTATCACTTACTGTTTGAATCGACAGATATTGTTTTTTAAATTGCCCTTATGTATTCCGGAGCAAAAGGGCATTTTGTGTGTTGTTCTTTGAGTAACCGTTAACATGTCTATACATATCTACCAATGCAACTGCAAATTTAGCAACAATGTTACATTAGTTTTCATGTGATTTGCAGTCACAAAAACTTTACCATGGCAGGCGCATAACACAATGTGGGCTAATAGATGCTTTGAAAGTTAGCAAATTTTATGGTTGGCTCATCTTCATCCGTTTTTTCTAGCTTATGAGCTTATCTTCCATCTTTAAGTCATAATAACCTTACAAGTCTGTAAATAAGCCGGAAAATATGGGCGTATGAGATATAAGCATAGTCAAATAAGCTCATAAGCCAAAAAATAAGCTTAAACAAACATCCCCTTATTTAGCCCCAGTTTAGTTTCTATTTGTTTGAGCTCCAAAATACACCCAAAAGCTTTACGTTTTTTCTAAAGCCTTTAAATACTTGTGCATAAAATTTGTTTTCTTGTTACTTTAGATAGGGACCCATAAATATGAATTTTATGAGATGGCACTTACTCCTTAGACGTATTTATTCTTGCATGTCACAACAAAGTATGGAATTGTATTATGTGGTATTAATTTGTGGTGATTATGATTTAGGTGGTCGTGGAGAAGACGACTAGACCTGTCCTAGCTGTGGGAATGTCAAATTTTCTTTTCGGAAAACTTGCAATATGCGCAACTGTACACAGCCAAGACCAGCTAATCATAACTCATTAAGTTACACATATCGCAGTAGCTATCGTTTTTTGGCTTTAAGAAATTAGGCGTTTATTAATTAGTCTTTTGAAATGTTTGTTTTACAGAAATCTGCTCCAAGGCAAATGCCGACCCCGGACCTCACAAGGCTACTCCTCGTCTTCTCCTTACGCTGATTCCGGTGCACCCTCTTCAATGTATATGGGTGTAACACCTTATGCTGCATCTCCGTTTAATGGAACATCTATGCCTCCTTATGATGGTTCCGCTTATCATTAAACTACAACAGCCGTCTGCCTGGAGGGAACCCTTATCGTCCTGTCCTTTGCGACTCTCTGCCACACATGCTTATTCAGGTGGGCCCATGATAGGAACTGGTGTGTGTTTTTTTTTTTTTTTTTTTTTTGGGGTTGAGTATGGCCTTTTTATTGTTTACCTTGTGTTGTTTAGAAGTTATGGTATTCGATACTTATTTTGTTCAATAATCTTATTCGGTTGTTTGGGTCAACCCGGATGCTAAATAGGGTTGAGTATCGGGTTAGATATTTTGGCTAAGTTGGGTTTTTTTTTTTTTTTTTTTTTAATTTTATTTTATAAATATGTTTTTTTTTTTTTTTTTTTTTAATATAAATTATCTATCTAAATTAGAACAAATAGGCAATTTTATGACAATTTACTCATATTCGGGTTGGCCCAAACCCGAATAGCACCGACCCGAGTGGACCCGAACCCAACTAACCCGAGTTCAAATAGGGTCGGGTTCGGGTATGTTATTTTTAGCCTCGACCCGGTTTGACTTGACCCAAACCCGACCCGAGTAACACCGCTACCTGCTACTATGTGACATCTTGCTGAAACTGGAATTACATCTTTTTTGCAGGTGCGTTGTATGGTTTACCTCAGCTGATGGAACAATTCGGTTTGCGGTTGCCTATTGCTCAGGCTGCCATGGTAAGTCTGAATTTTGTTATATCAATCAACTAAGGGGTTGTTTGTTTCGGGTTATATAGCCGGCTTATGACTTATTTGGTTTTAGGGTTATGTTTCATAAGGTCACTTATATAAGCCAAAAAGTTTCAAAATAATCCACAAAAAGTGAGCTTATGAAATATAAGCCTAAAACCAAATAAGCTAGAATCCGGCAATATAAGCCGCAACAAACACCCCCTAATTGCAATGAGTAAATTTGATTATTCGTTTACCTACTCCCTATGTTAACAACATGTATATAAACATGTGATGCTATATTGATCGATCATTTGGTTTTTGAATTTTTATAGGGACCTCGGCCTGGATTTTTCGAGAAGAGCCAATCAATCCCAAAGGGATTCTAGATCCTTCCCGACTTATAATTTCATCTCTAGTCCTTTAAGTTTACATTTAACGACCGTTAGCCAAACCTCGTTAAATATTAACCACCCTTAAGTATTTACTTCGTGACTAATAATTAATAATAATAACGTTTTATATATTATAATTATTTACATCAATTCTCATACGTAATGTGTGCAATCTCGAAGTCTCGAGTTCGAATCCGGTCATACTAATATTAATAATTATCCATAAACCTTTCACAAGATGTAAGCAACTTGACACCTTCCTGGCTACTATACGTACTTTTAGGATGCAACTTGTAAACATTCAATCCTGCATTTTGGTACAGAACTTCTATACTAGAAGCAAGATGCTGAGATAGCTTTTTTCTCTCAACCTGTGATGATGAACTAGAAGCAGATGCTGACCTTGAGCCAGATGGATATATTCTGGGTGGTGAAGGGGCCGGATTGAGCCAGCGAGAATCATCTGTTAGCTCCAAAAGCGGTCAGTACAGATGGCTATTTCGACCCATTTTACTTATGAGTGGTAATTAAAAAAGTAACTTGATGAAAAAAACGGTGCCAGTACATAGAACCTCCCAAATCAAATAACTTTTGCACTCATAATTAACATACTGACTACTTACTAATAGATTACCAAAAAAAAATTGTATAATTTTTTTTCTTTATTTTACAGAGCTGCAACAAACCCATTGGAGCCGTTTTTCTGGCTACATCGACCCATATAAAATGGTTCAGTTCAGGTTATGTTAAAAAGATATAAACATAGCTTAAAAAACAGGTCCAAAATGTCTGTTCTGGTCTTTCATAGCTTAAAATTCAGGTCCTACATGTTGGTTCAGGCTATGTAAAAAAGATATAAAAATTAAAAATAGCTTAAAACGGGTCAGTTTGGGTCATTTCATTAAAAAGGTAAATATGGCACATTAATCATTTGTAAAACTTGATGACAAAAACTTTCAGAATACCCAAACGCTACATACCATGCGTCATCTTGTTTCTCTTTTCTATTCTATGAAGACATGATGGGTCACGATCATCCTAAAACATGCGAGTAAGAAAATAATATTATAAGTCGAAAATAAACATTTATATGATGATTATGCACTGAATGCAACTATATGTTTCTGTCTTGTCAGATATACACAATTATCTGTAGCTAGTGTTAACAGGTTCCGAAAGCAGTCAGTACACCAACTAACCAACACTAGTACAGATGGCTGCTATTTCGACCCATTTTACTTATGAGTGGTAAATAAAAAAGAAGCTTGGAGAAAAAAGCCTGTGCCCGGTACATAGAATGATACGGGTTGACAAGTGTATCCCGAACCGAGTCTATGAAGAATGGGTCAACATTGCAGTTTATTTAGTAGTATAGTTAGTTCCTTTATTTTAGCCAACTATGGTGGGATTGGTAGTACCAGAAATGTTGTTTCCCCCTATGCCCAGTCGACCCAGTATTTTGGTTATAAGTTCTTCTGTGCTAACATTCTCAGTAGATGTACCCGTACGTGTATTTTGCCTAGTATTTGGATCATGTAAAAACTTGCATCCTACCCCAAAACGACACGCACCCTTGGCGAAATGAATATACGGTTTCCAAGGCCTAACTTGTGGATTAGAAGGATTACGCGGTATACCTTTGTCCGTCATGAGAACCAACGGAGACGAGGATGAAGAGTCCATAGGTAATGAGTGAGCTTTAGATTTTAGACGCATTTCCTCGGTTGTTAACATGGATCGTGTGGTTTTAAGATCGGGAAAAGTCTCCCGATGGTGAATGATTCCACATACATTGTCATACTTTTCCGGTAGACCTTCAAGTGCAAAGGTAACAACATCTTCACTACTCACTTGCGATCCAAGGCTCGTGAGGATTGTAGCAATGGACTCGATTTTGCGAAAATATGCATCGATGCTCATGTCACCAAGTTTAATGGATCGAAGCTCCGCTTTCAAGGCAATTGTACGGGACCTTTTGTTGTCTTGGACAATCTCAGTTATGAGATCCCAAGCATGTTTGGCGGATCATGGTTTCTCCACAACTAACCTTGCTTGGAGAGGTTCCGAGAGAGTAGTAAAAAGCCAAGAGAGAATGATGGTGTCGACTTTATGTTCTTCCTAGGTAAGAGTGGGTGCAGTGGTAGAAGTGGGAAAACCATGAATGTCTTTGAGCACATCAAGGCCATCACAAAGTTGCTCAAAAAAATACGACCATGATGCATAATTCCAGTTATCAAGATCTAACTTAACCGGTACACGTGTAATGAGGTGATGATGGGTAACCGAGGATAAGTTTTCAGAGAGTGGAACGGTTGCTTCGGTGACTGTCATGGTGTTGTCGTACGAGGAAAAACAGTGAGGGTTTAGGTTGTTTTTGCTGCGGCGGCTACTGGTTCCGAGGATCATGTTGCTAGAGTCACGAACGCTATTCGTGTCATTCCAGACTTTCCTAAACCAGGGATATTGTTTCAGTATATGACAACGATGTTGCTTGATCCGGTGGCGTTTAAGGATACCATTGATTTGTTTGTTGAGAGGTACGAAGGAAAGAATGACAATGAAACAAAGTGTTATATAAGTGTACGAAGGAAAGAATGACAATGAAACAAAGTGTTTTTGTTGACTAAAGAAAGGAGAACAACTGTAAAGTTAATGAATTAATATGCATGCATGATCAGTTATCAACTATTCTGACCACATGCACTAGATATCAATAATTAAATCAATAAATAACTTGATTATTTAAGAATAAACTTTACAGGTGGTCAAAGATTTTATTTTTCCGTGATTGGTGAAGGAGAATGATAAAGTAAAGTAGGAAAGGAGTGTGGGGTTTTAATTTGATTGAAGGCCTGATACCATATTCGGTGTTAGGTAAGTATTGTGACTTTCTTGATTGCTCAACAGAGAATATAAGTACAAATATATAAGATGGCTAGGAGGGAACTAGAAATATTTAAGATGGCTAGGAGGGTTCTAGAATGATACAACATAGAATAACATAATAGGCTAACAAGATTATGGTTCGGCTGGTATAAAACCATTAACAATTCAACAATAAACTTAAACCAACAATCTTTAACAATATTCAATGATATAAAAACCAAGAAAGAAATCGGATGAAAGATGTAGTGGTAACCTATGGATTGGAGATGGGTATAAAAAGAAAGAAAAAGATAGAAGCTTTGACTCTTTCTTTGCTTAGATCGATCGTGGAGATGGCGTGGATACTGATAGATGATAGTGTAACAATAGATCGAAGAACGAGTACTTTTGTACACGTCAAACAAGTATTGTTGGGATCATACACAAATGCTTTCTTTTTCTTTTTTTTCGCATGAAAAAAATATATTTGCTTATAAACACCATATCAACGCAGGGAAATATATTTTGAATAAAACCAGTTAGATGCATGTCATCTACGCTAAAGATAAAACGTGGCTGAGATTGAGTCATTACTTGTTTGTCTTCGAAATAACCATCTTCTTAACAAAGAACTTATCACATTATGAAAATAAGAGGCCATGTAAATGCAAAGTTGATAAATCATATTGGTAATTTGTTTCATTGGACATGCCGCTTGCATTGTTGTGAACTTGTGATGGCTAAAGTGGACACACCAAAGGATATCCATGGTAACAATTTTATACGACACCCAAAGATAAAGGGTCTATTTGTGTTAGTGTGTGTTGTGTGTGTTTTTTGTTGCTATGGAAATGTAAAATCTTTTTGTGTCACATCATTGTACACTTTCCAATTTCCAAAGTAAAAAGTAGGCCTTCGGTTGTTTGTCATGGAGTATTAGAATCGGTTTGCATTTGATTTGACAATTACTAATCATTTGGTTTGCATCTAAATGATTCAAAACAATATTTGATACCTTTTTATGTGGGTCACATCATTCCTTACATGTATCCATGGTTTGGTGAATACTCTAATTTTTTTGTTATTTTCGATTGAATACTCGTTTTTTTTGTCATTTTCTTTTTTGCTTTTGTCTTTTTTTTCTATTTTTAAAGTATTTGAGTGAGTCCATTCATATTTAACCGTAATATTCAAATAAACGTTTTTTATAATTAAAATTATATCAATTATATATTTTCTCCCGCTCACATCAAATCTAAATTCAAATATAAACCAAATCTAAATCCAAACAGACCCTTAGAGACAACAATTAATGTGGCCCACATTTTAATCTCATCCCCACCCAATATGATATCTTTTCTAACAATGTTATTTTTATGATTAATCTCCAAGTTCCAAAGCTAAAGCTACAAACAAACAATTTTTTCTACCTGGTTTTCTAATCCAATCCTAACCCCAAATACCAAACTGCATCTAAACATAATTCAAAAATAAAGACAAATAGTAAGAACATATTTACACAAAGTATAACTTTTACTTAAATTTAATCATCATATCATTTACCAATTATCTTAACCAAAAAAATACAATTAAGTTCACTTTTGAACTTGAACAAATTTTTTGTTTAGAGTGATGATGGATTGGGGTAACTATTTGTTTTTTTGGTAAAGGGGAGTAATCCTGCACCCTGGTGAATATATTAACCAAATAAATGTTTAAGTACAATCGATATGAGTGAAGTCCCATATCTCAGCCCGTTACATAGGCATAAAGCTTACATAACAAGGTACTTCCTAGTTTATAAACAAGAAACCAAACCACTACTCAAAAGATAACATATGACACAACGCAGTAAATTACTTCCTAGGACCTTGAAACTTTGTGCCATACATGGCATTAAAGGCATCCAAATTCCCTGGAAGATCACGAACTGTTTCGCATAGTCATCGAAGTCATAGTCATCATACTCATCTTCAAACTCTTGCCACCACCAAATATATTAGCGACTCATCAAAGGGTTAGCAACAACCTCATCTTCGTAATCGACACCTCAATCTCTCCTACTTTAGAAAAGGGTTAACTCTCTTAGTAGAAGAGACGGGCGGAATACAAGAGTCACTAGTTTGAGAAGCCACAGCCGTGTCCATCTCTTTCAAATCACTCACAAAGGGTTCTTGTGATACATTACCTGTCATAGGAGACTTATCATCATTAACTTCCATTGTACGACCAGAATCCACATCCTTGCTGGAGTCATTAGAAGGACTATCAGACGTATCCGTAGAAAGAGCATCAAACTTGTTAGATGTGAGATCTCATACCACTCGAACTAGCCACCATGTAGCATTCTTCTTAGTGACTTCCACTTTCTTAGGTTCGGGAGGAGTCTTTTGGGTTGATATTGAAATCTGCTTACCCACAACAGTTTAGTAAACCCTCCTTGACCCGGAATAGTAGACCCACCTTGCTTACCCTTCTTCTTGATATTAACCATCTTGAACCCATCATTAACCCTCTTAGATGGTCGAGCGGAGGTTTAACGACTTTAGGACATTCAATAGGGGTGATAACGCTACACGCGTCGTTCGGGGTCAAGGAAACTTCCTTTCTTCGAGCAAGTTTTATAACACCCTAGGCGTTGAACCTAATCGTTGTAGTGTAGTAATTAGGGTAAGCCACGGGTATTGATATCGTTCTCTCAGGGAATAGGAATGCTAGTGAGAAGTTACTACGCTAAGGTTGAGGTTGAGGAAGATTATTTTTATCTTTTTATATTTTTAGAAATGGAAAAGGTACGAATCTCGGATATTGGATTGGGGGGTTGGTATTGCTACCGATTACTCTACTATTATCTAATTATCTAAGCTAAGGTTGTGATAGTCTATGTCTAATTGATGTGTACTCGTGTGATAGTTTAAAGATGTGTTTACTTAGGTTTTACTACTCCTTAATTATCTCCTATTGATGGTTGATTTGTCACGTCCTTATTCCTAGTTGCGTTGTGATTCTAAGGCTATAGGCGTGCTTATTTCCTAACTCTTTGAAACTACCAAAGGGTCTTGTTTACAAATCCTCTAGTGATTTATAGACGCCTACTCTACGGTCGTCCTTGAATACTTTATCCTACAATTACCTAGATAATTATATTCTAAAGTTCACAAAGAAATTTCAAGCATTAAGTACACAACGAATAATCTAGCGCACTCTAGATCATTAGTCAACTAAGATAAGTATCAACCAATCAATATTCAATAATTAAGTTTCATATTCCCTAAGCAAACACACAAATAAATTAGCCGGACATGGAGAACATGCAAGCATACACACAAGTAATCAAAGACATAATTGAATTAATGAAGTAAATACTTAGCTTGATGTATAATAGGTTTAGAACCTAAAATACTGCACAAGAAAGCCTTGGTTCGGTTTTAGGTTTTACTCCAAAAGACTCCTCTTAAACCGAAAATTCGGATTCTATATATAAGATTACATCTGCGACGCGTCACCTTATGTTTCGTGGCGCCGTGTCGCCGCCATTAGGGTTTCGTCTTGGCCACGTAAACCTTTCGGCGTCACCTTATGATCGTGACGCCGTCCCTTCACTCGACGCCGTCTTGGCCGCATCTAGGCCGTCCCGAGTAACGACGGCCTATTCCTTTAGAACTCGACGTCGTCCTTGAAAACATGCAATTTTCCTCCGAGCCGTCATAAAATTCCTTACCGGACGGCGTCGCAGATATGCTTGATGGCGCCGTCGCCTTATGTTTCAAGAGACTTTGAGTGTCTCGATTCGACTTTGGCCATTTCTTCGATATATTCGCCTTTTCGTCCAAATAAGCATCATTCCAGCATTTTGCCTTCAAGAGACCTAAAAGTGAAAAGGAACGATATTAAGCAATAACGGATATAAAGTGATCGAATAAGGGCTTAAATGACCCTCAAAAAGGTACCTTTTAAAACCTTATCAAATATCCCTACACTTGGTATTTGCTTGTCCTCAAGCAAATGTGCTTTTAGCCAATTAATTTATAAGTTAGGGTCATGAAGCATCCATTCAAAACAGTCCACAACATATATAAGCCCATGAAAGTCATAACAAGCACGAATACATACTAGCACCTCACATGGGGTGTTTGGATACTCACATCTCTCGGTGTATATATGAAATATAACAAATCGGAAATGGAAGATAAACACTCATTAACCGGTCCTAGTACATAGATTACCATAGGCTTGAGAATAGATCAAACCTCCGTCGCTTTGGCGAAGCACCTAGGAAAGACTATCAAAGAGGTCTTTAAAGGGTTGTAACGTTAGGCTTACGGTAGGAAATAAGGGTTTGGTGGGATAGGCTATTTAGTGGTGGATAGTCAAAATCTCTATGTTGCAAGTATACGAAGAATGGCGTTGCTAAGCCAAGACTCGACACTCTAAAACTCTAGGCAACGAAAATAAACAAACATAATTTAAAAGATAGATGTAGGATGGTAGCCGTATGGTTTTTTTTTTTTTTTTTTTTTTTTTTTTTTAATATATTTTTTTCGGATTTTTTTTTTTTTTTTTTTTTTTTTTTTTTGCATACACTTTTACTCTACCATCCTCTATGGTATATCAAAATGATAGGGATTTATAGACACATCCCTACACTTGAGTTTTTATTACTCTAACACTAATTTGACCCGAATTGAAAAGATCAAAACACTTGGAGTACATTATTATGCAAACAAAGGAATTTGAGTTTAACGTTCTCTTTCCTATGTTTCATAAACTTTAACTTTTCCCATGAATCCCAATCATCCCAAAATCAGATACAAAGGATATGACTCGACTTAGCAACTCATGCAAGCAACGGATAATTGAACTAAGGGTTTTGGGTGATAACATAAATTTGCACTAAAGTGAGTGCAATAAAGGTAGGCTAAGGCGATTTGGGTGTATATTTGGGGTGGGGTGTAAATAATGCTCTTCATTGATATTCGGAAAACCGAAACATCACGAGAACCGCGAAAAGGATAGGCTCGAGGGTTAACTAGGGTATCGTGTACTAAAGATGAGTACAACGCAAAGGGTGTGGGGAATTACTCAACCGATATGGAAGAAGTAATTATATTACAGTGTATCAAACAAGGGTTTATCCTAATGCCTCTTATCATTTAGTTATTCCTAACTACACAAGTGTAGTCTCACTAGCGATCTCGGAATGCATCACAAAACAAGTTCTAGAATCTAATATACTACGGTTCACACTCTAAGCATTAAAGATGAATGCTTTAATTCCTACTAATCTAAGGGCGATCCTCACATTTTGGGTGGAATTTAGGTGGTAAAGGGTTTTGTGCTAGTCATGCAACTTCCTATCCATGAGACGCTTTTGTTAAGACTAATGGCCCACTCTTATACGTCATGAAAAATTTTAAATTTGGCTAAAATTACCCTAACCTACATTTTCTCATGGTTTATTACACAAATACACTTGGACAAAGCAGACAAGGATAAGCATAGTTTCAAAGTTCCGTTTATTTTCCCTCCACATTTAAACCGAACATTGTCCCCAATGTTCCCGAAAGTATCAAAGTTATGATAATAGAAGGTAATTAAAACGAAGAAACTAATACTCCCGATTAGCTCGGTAGGATCCGTAAAAGTGGTGGTTAAATCTTTTCCAAGAAGAGTTTTTTGCGTGAAAGGCTCCTTCCAAACTTGTGTAACTTCTTCTTGACAAACTAAACCGCACACTAGAAGAAAACAAACGAAACCTTCGCGTAAAATCGGCGGTAATAATATACATAAGACTCGATTTAAACTAGGATAAAATGCTTGTGGAATGGATGTTTACAATTTGTTCGAAAGTTAAGATCCGGAAAATTCCAAAATTTTACAAGTAGCTCGAAACGAGAAAAGTAAGGTGATGTTTTTATTCCTTCCTTACGCGTCGTCAGTTGCAATCTGACGTCAAAGTTATCGACAAAAAGCGGTGCGATTTTAAAGAAAAAATTCGGAAAATTTACATCTTTAGAATCGGAAAATTTCGCAAAAACATCCATTATGACTCGATACAAGCATTTGACTCGAACAAACACACATGTATATCTTTTAAATAATTGTAATTCTCATGTTCACGTTTCTTTTGAAAACGTGTAATCCTCCCTACACTTATCCCTTATGTAAAATACCTTTATATGTAATTAAGACGAGGTTAAAGACAAAATAAAGCATTTTACAAATTCAAACATGAGAATAAACAATCAATAAAAGATACACGACACACAAATAAGAATGAAAACAAATACACATGGGTTGCCTCCCAAGAAGCGCTTGTTTTGTTCGAGTCACGAGCCTGACTCTACCCTTATTTAATGATAAAGGGAAGTTTTCCCTACACTTAAGTTTAAGTGCGGGTGATAGTAGCAATACACACCCATAGGGTGGAAATTTGCTACGTGAGGAGAGGGTGATGGGTGATTTATATGCTCAAAGGAGTGTGCTCTATTCATTATAACCTTACCTAAGTCTATTGGTGTAGCGGTGAATCAAATCTCCTCCTAAAATGGATCATCTTCTATCAACTTCAAAAGATTCTTAGTTAAGGATCCATCTTGACCTAATAAACCGGTTTAAACCATAGTGTTTCTTGTTATCAACCATGAATGGGTGATATAAGTGTGTAAGGTCATGGGTTACTCCTATATTAGCTTCCACTCTACATGGCCTAGAATCTACCACCTTTATCAAGCAACTACCGGACTATCTATTTTGATGGGTGGATTGGGGCCTAATTCAATTCCAAGATTCACATCTAAAGGCGGAAAATTGGGTAAGGTTTTAAGTGAGGCTCCGGTTCATCAAAATATGGAACTTCCTAGGACTAAGAGAGGTCATGACAACAAGCATCTAAACCTACATTCTCTAATGGCGTTTGGTCCAAAGGTTCTCTAATTGGGGTTCCTATAGTCTCTTCTACCTCTTCCGGGTAAGTTATAGGTGATGTATGTTCCTCAGTGATGGTAGGGCTTGTGGGCTTGGAGTTTCCACCTTTTCTCCATTATATCTAGATCTCCTAAATGTTTGAAATCTATCCCACATGCAACTAGGTATTTTAGCTTCAACCATCTCACAATCTTGTTTGGGTTTAGGTTTCATGTTCTTAAAAACTAGGTCTTTTTGATCATGATGCCTAAGGTTAGATAAATCCTTCTTATCCATTTCCTCAAGTTGTAACAACTGAAGGTTTATGCATAGGAGGCTTTTACGAAAAATTCTAAAGATGGTGTCACTAAAAGGAGTTGATCTTGACAACGATCGTTGAATAGAAGCTACACAAACACAAAATATATCAAATCCATCCAATCTTACACCCTTGTTCTTTGGATATCTTTAAGATCACTCACAAATTTATCGAACAATAAAACTAAACCAATCAAGAAAATTCAATTGTTCCTCATTTGTTAATGATTCAAATGCAACTTCACATGCCATAGCGACAAATGAAAAGGGTTTCTGAACAAAACACAAAGAAGGGGATAGACTAAGAGAAATCTAAAAATGAGAAAAAGTTTACTTGATAGGAATCAAGCAAAGAAACCTAAGCGAGGTGGACTAGTAACTAGCTATTCTATTCCCCGCGGCGCCAAAACTTGATAACGCTACACGCGTCGTTCGGGGTCAAGGAAACTTCCTTTTCTTGAGCAAGTTTTATAACACCCTAGGCGATGAACCTAATCGTTGTAGTGTAGTAATTAGGGTAAGCCACGGTATTGATATCGTTCTCTGGGGAATAGGAATGCTAGTGAGAAGTTACTACGCTAAGGTTGAGGTTGAGGAAGATTATTTTTATCTTTTTATATTTTTAGAAATGGAAAAGGTACGAATCTCGGATATTGGATTTGGGGTTGGTATTGCTACCGATTACTCTACTATTATCTAATTATCTAAGCTAAGGTTGTGATAGTCTATGTCTAATTGATGTGTACTCGTATGATAGTTTAAAGATGTGTTTACTTAGGTTTTACTACTCCTTAATTATCTCCTATTGATGGTTGATTTGTCACGTCCTTATTCTAGTTGCGTTGTGATTCTAAGGCTATAGGGCGTGCTTATTTCCTAACTCTTTGAAACTACCAAAGGGTCTTGTTTACAAATCCTCTAGTGATTTATAGACGCCACTCTCACGGTCGTCCTTGAATACTTTATCCTACAATTACCTAGATAATTATATTCTAAAGTTCACAAAGAAATTTCAAGCATTAAGTACACAACGAATAATCTAGCGCACTCTAGATCATTAGTCAACTAAGATAAGTATCAACCAATCAATATTCAATAATTAAGTTTCATATTCCTAAGCAAACACACAAATAAATTAGCGGACATGGAGAACATGCAAGCATACACACAAGTAATCAAAGACATAATTGAATTAATGAAGTAAATACTTAGCTTGATGTATAATAGGGTTTAGAACCTAAAATACGCACAAGAAAGCCTTGGTTCGGTTTTAGGTTTTACTCCAAAGACTCTCTTAAAACCGAAAAATTCGGATTCTATATATAAGATTACATCTGCGACGGCGTCACCTTATGTTTAAACGGCCGTCGTGTCGCCGTCATTAGGGTTTCGTCTTGGCCACGTAAACCTTTCGACGGCGTCACCTTATGACCGTGACGCCGTCCCCTTCGCCTCGGCGCCGTCTTGGCGCATCTAGGCCGTCCCGAGTAACGACGGCCTATTCCTTTAGAACTGGCGTCGTCCTTGAAACATGCAATTTTTCCTCCGAGCCGTCATAAAATTCCTTACCGGCGGCGTCGCAGATATCTGATGGCGCCGTCGCCTTATGTTTCAATGACTTTGAGTGTCTCGATTCGACTTTGGCCATTTCTTCAGTATATTCGCGCCTTTTCGTCCAAATAAGCATCATTCCAGCATTTTGCCTTCAAGAGACCTAAAAGTGAAAAGGAACGATATTAAGCAATAACGGATATAAAAGTGATCGAATAAGGGCTTAAATGACCCCTCAAAAAGGTACCTTTTAAAACCTTATCAAGGGGTATGACCAAAAATCATACATTTGTCACAATGAGGTGGTTTCCACTCGTATTCAACCCGTATCTTCTCAATAGTCGAGCCCGACCCATCAAATAACGGTATCTCAACAGTAAGGATGTCCCTAAGCACCTCATCGGACTTCACATCAATCATGCATCTAGCAAAACTACTACGGCCCCATGATTCCTTGCACATTTGGCTAGTGAAAGCGTCTAACCTTTTGGGAGTGCTAATCACTGTGGCAAGGAGACTAAGACCATCGTCAGAAAACATAGCAAGAGGAACATCATGGAATTTAACCCACACCGGGATGTTGGTCAAATCCTCTTTAAGTATGTTGGTGTTTAATGTCCATGGTTTAAGAATAATAGGTACATTTCTAATCAACCAAGGACCATTCTCAAGAACATCATCAACACCTTTCTTCAAATTGAACTTCAAAAAGAAAAACCCCTTAGCATTCATCATGACCTTTTGAATACCAAACTTAGCCCACACATTGCGTACAATGTAACTATTTGTTCTAGCCCATTATATCATAAGGAGACATCTATTGTTTTTTTCAATATTACATATAACACTTTTATTTTTTTATCAAATGACACTTGTAATCTTGTATAAGAAGAATGCAAAGATGTTGTAATATATTATAAACACAAACCGTGAGGCAAACAATTTGTTATAGTGCATGTATATTGTATCAAATGTGCGATAATCATAGAGATCATAAGACAACAATACTAATACATGATCCAGTTTAACCCAACATTAAGCAAATCCGCTAAAAATAAATAAATAATAGACTTTATACTCAAAGAGCACCAATTATCTCACCCATACAAAACTAAAGTTTGTTATTAACTTGAACGGACTAAGTAAATAAATTTACACTAAGATATCAGGATTGCTATTACTCTAGTAATAAAACCTAAACAATGCCCACGACTACAAATTTGTTCATTCCATTTAGGAGCTAAGTCATGCCACCACTTAGAGCGTATCCAATGGTAAACCTTTTGATAAGGTTTATATAATTTCAATGTCATATACTCTTAAATTTCTCATTTTATAAACCTATTATCACTATGCTTAAACTTGTTAAACTTTATAAATTGATACGGTTTAAATTAGTTACATGTATTTTAGTTGCAATGAAAAGGTCTATAAACTTATACCTATTTAATTTCATGCCATCATAAACCACATCTCACTATAGTGACTTAATTTATAAACCTTTTTAAATTTTATAAACATTTTCATGAACCTCTTATATAGTGGATGCCCTTATTCCCAATATTTAGTAGTGGAGTAAGGAGTTGTTTATTAAATTAAGTGGTTTAGCCTTAAGTGTCTTAATTAGCCTCTTAATAGGAAGAGAGAGACATTTGTGAGTCTCTCAAGAAAAATATATATATATGTGTTTTAGGCTCACATTTATCTCAACAGAAATCCGACCCGCGAATTAAACCATCCAAACAGCTTGACCTTGGGACCCAAACCACTAGGAGAGGCCCGTGAAGGGAAACCCCTACAACTCACGGCTTCTTTTGAGTAACTATGTTCATTTTTGCAAAAAATTATTTAGGCCTAAAAGGCAATCCTAATTACATGCCTAATCCACTTAACATTTGACACATGTATTGTAAATCTTCTCACTTTAAATTTCCACCAATTGTTTTTTCAAATTCACCAATCTAATCATTAAGCACACTAGTAAGCTTACTACTTAGCCATAAGAATCGTTTTTCATAAGAAAAACATTGAACTTACAAAAAACTAATTGATTTATTTCCTTTTATATTTACCACGCCGACAATCACATCCAAACACACTTGACTCTGATTAATCTCAGCCATCCAATCTTCCCACTCTTTAAAAATCATTACTTTTGCACTTTCAATAAAAATTAGTTTTTACATTATATGTAGTTAAGATAAGAGATAAATAAACACCTCTTAAGTCTAGTTGATCAACTTTTTGAGCAGCTATGTACATTTTTACAACAAATTAATGTGTCAAAGATAAAAAAATAAGAATTAAAAATAAAAAATAAAATAATAAAAAAAAGAACTTTTACAAAAAAATTAAAGTAGTTTCCACGCTGGTAATCACATCCAAACACACTCAACTATCTCCACCATTCACAAACAAATAAAGTCTTTGGTTCTGTGAGCTGAAGTTGCTGATTTTGTGACACTCTCAGGTATACTTTTGAACAGAATTTGTTGATTTTTGTGTTTGCTTCAGTTATGGAGATTTGTGATGACATTGTGTTCTTCCCTGTGGAAGTTGGGCTCCATCAGGGATCCGCCATCAGCCCCTACCTCTTCGCCTTGATTCTAGATGAGTTAACTAGAGGGGTACAAGAGGGCATCCCGTGGAACATGATCTTTCTTGATGACATTGTGTTGGTGGCGAATCGGCGGAAGGTTAAACACCGGACTTGAGCCGGAGGAAGGCTCTTGAAGACAATGGCCTTGGTGGCGAGAGAAGATCGAATACCGAGATGTGATTTTGGGAGGATTGAGCCAGGTCACCACGAACAAATTGACATTCATATCGGTGATCAGATCCTGACACCCAAGGAGTCTTTTAGATACCTGGGATCGATAATCCATAAATCAGGGAGGATAGACGAGGATGTAACCCACCGGATTAGAGCGGGGTGGGCGAGATGGAGGGCGGCTTCAGGAGTACTATGCGACAGGAACATCCCTTTTAAGTTAAAGGGAAAATTCTATAAGGTGGCGATTAGACCGGCTATCTTGTACGGCTCTGAATGTTGGCCCATATTAAAGGCACATGCTAACAGGGTAGAGGTGGCAGAACTGAGGATGCTAAGATGGACTTGTGGTAAAACCTTGCTCGACATGATCCCGAACGGAGTTTTCAGAGCAAAACTGGAGGTCGGGAATATTGTTTCGAAAATGAGAGAAGGAAGGTTGAGATGGTTCGGACATGTCAGGAGGAGGTCACAGTCAGCGCCAGTTAGAAGGGTCGAAGCGCTAGATGTAGATGGCGTGAGAAGGAGAGGCAGACCCAATATCAGGTGGGAGGATAGACTTAAGCTTGACATGATGGAGCTTAGTTTGACCGAGGACATGATCTCAGATAGGAAGGGGTGGAGGGATAGAATTAGGATTTGCGGGTAGTGGTTCTAGGTGCTTGGCTTCTAGGAGCCCCTTTTTGCCTCCTTGCGTGTTTTGTTTTGTGGCCTCCTTTTTGCTTTTTGCTTGTCGTAGTCTTAGGCCCGTCGTGGTTTGCTTTGCTCGTTGTTGCTCCCCAGTTCTTGCACCGCTTTGTCTTGCCCCTGCGTTTTTTTTTTTTTTTTTTTTTTTTTTTTTTTTAGCTTTATGCCTCGTGTGTTACTTTGCTTTGCTGTGTTGCCCTCTTTGTTGGTCCGCTTACGGTGTGCACGGCTTTTGGTTTTATTTCGCCGCGCTTTGCTTTTGGCTTATTTTACGTGCTCTGCGTGGTCCTTTTTCTGTTTGCGTGCTTTCTTTACTTCGCTTGTGCCTTTTGTTTTGTAGTTTGCTACCTACATCTTATCGCACTAGCACACATGCACTTGCCGGAGGTCTCGTTGAAGCGCCTCTACACACGGGTTTACCTTGGTGTAGGGGTAGGATCTGTCTACATTTTACCTCCCCCATACCCTGCCTAGGCGGGATTGGGTTTGTTGTTGTTGTTGTTGTTGTATGGAGATTTGTGATATTATAGTGCAATAGAGGTGAATTAGGTGTGTTATGTACGTGTGGCTATGGTTTGAAGCTCGGGTTTAAGTTGTGCACGAAAGGTGTTTGATGAAATGCCCATTAGAGAATGATACTTGCGTAATATGTGTCGTTAGATTTTGACATGCAAATATTGTTTGGCGTGTCATTTAGAATGAAATAATGAGTTTTAGTCGTTAGTATGATAATCAACTCGAAAACATTTTTAGTCATTGGATAAAGCAGCTTTTAGGTTTAGTTTTACTGTCACATTGCGAAAATGGCTAGTTTTGTTTGTTAGGTTTTCACATCTACCGCTAGTTTATCACTTCTGTTTGAATCGATAGATATTGTTTTTTAAATTGCCCTTATGTATTCCAGAGCAAAAGCGCATTTTGTGTGTTGTTCTTCTAGTAACCGTTAACATGTCTATACATATCTACCATGGCAGTCACATAACACAATGTGGGCTAATAGATGTTTAAAGTTAGCAAAATGGTTGGGTTTTGCCAATTATATTAATTGGAGGTTACTCAGGTGAAACTTTGAACTTAGGGGTCGTTGTTTAATCTTATTTTTGGTTTATGATCTTATTTGGATCGGCTTATATCTCATAAGCTCATCTTTATCCGTCTTTTTTCTACCTTATATGAGCTTATCTTCCATCTTTAAGTCGTAATAAGCTCACAAGTCTGTAAATAAGCCGGAAAATATGGGCGTGCTCATAAGACAAAAAATAAGCTTAAACACACATCCCCTTATTTATTCCCAGTTTAGTTTCAATTTGTTTGAGCTCCAAAATACACCCAAAAGCTTTACGTTTTTTCTAAAGCCTTTAAATACTTGTGCATAAAATTTGTTCTCTTGTGAGTTTAGATAGGGACCCATAAATATATAATTTTTTATGAGATGGCACTTACTCCTTAGACGTATTTATTCTTGCATGTCACAACAAAGTATGGAATTGTATTATGTGGTATTAATTTGTGGTGATTATGATTTAGGTGGTCGTGGAGAAGACGACTAGACCTGTCCTAGCTGTGGGAATGTCAAATTTTCTTTTCTGAAAACTTGCAATATGCGCTACTGTACACAGCCAAGACCAGCTGATCATAACTCAGTAAGTTACACATATCGCAATAGCTATCGTTTTTTGGCTTTAAGAAATTAGGCGTTTATTAATTAGTCTTTTAACGACATGTTTGTTTTACAGAAATCTACTCCAAGGCAAATGGCGACCCCACAAGGCTACTCCTCGTCTTCTCTTACGCTGGTTCCGGTGCACCCTTTTCAATGTATATGGGTGTAACATCTTATGCTGCTTCTCCTTTCAATGGAACATCTATGCCTCCTTATGATGGTTTTGCTTATCATTACAACTACAACAGTCGTCTGCCTTGGAGGGAACCCTTATCGTCCCCTGCAACTCTCTGCTACACCCGCTTATTCAGGTGGGCCTATGATAGGAACTGGTATGCGTTTTTTCGGTTGATTTTGGCCTTTTTATTGTTTACCGTGTGTTGTTTAGAAGTTATGGTATTCTGATACTTATTTTGTTCAATAATCTTATTCGGGTTGTTTGGGTCAACCCGGATGCTAAATAGGGTTGGTTATCGGCTTAGATATTTTTGGTTAACTCTTTTTTTTTTTTTTTTTTTTATATACATGGCTTTTTTTTTTTTTTATAATTATCTATCTAAATTAGAACAAATAGGCAATTTTATGACCATTTTACTCACATTCGGGTTGGCTCAAACCCGAATAGCACCGACCAGTGGACCCGAACCCAACTAACCCGAGTTCAAATAGGGTCGGGTTCGAATGTTATTTTACCCTCGACCGGTTTGACCCGACCCAAACCCGACCAGTAACACCGCTACCTGCTACTATGTGACATCTTGCTGAAACTGGAATTACATCTTTTTTGCAGGTGCGTTGTATGGTTTACCTCAGCTGATGGAACAATTCGGTTTGCGGTTGCCTATTGCTCAGGCTGCCGGCTTATGACTTATTTGGTTTTAGGGTTATGTTTCATAAGGTCACTTATATAAGCCAAAAAGTTTCAAAATAATCCACAAAAAGTGAGCTTATATGAAATATAAGCCTAAAACCAAATAAGCTGGAATCCGGCAATATAAGCCGCAACAAACACCCCCTAATTGCAACGAGTAAATTTGATTATTCGTTCACCTACTCCCTATGTTAACAACATGTATATAATATAAACATGTGATGCTATATTGATCGATCATTTGGTTTTTGAATTTTTATAGGGACCTCGGCCTGGATTTTTTCCCAGAAGAGCCATCTCAAAAGAAAGGTATGTTATATCCAACTTATTCATATACTGCTACACAGACTAGCAGATGATTGTAATTTACGATCTGTTTTTCATTGTTTCACTTGCTTCTTACAAATGGAACACGAGAAAATGAGTGGGAATGCCCAAAATGTGGAAATGTCAAGTTCTCCTTCAGAATAGTCTGTAACATGAAATGCAACTCACCTAAACCAGGTTCCAGTAAGTACTTATATATGTATCGTATTTTGTTTGCGACATTTGAGTCTGAATCTTATATATGTATCGTATTTTGTTTCGGAATCGGATATGCCAGAAGGGAGCTGGAAGTGTGACAAATGTAACAACATAAATTATCCTTTTTGGGCCAAATGTAACCGACAGAACTGTGGTGCATCTAAATGATTAAAAATAGTATTTGATACCTTTTTATGTGGGTCACATCATTCCTTACATGTATCCACGATTTTTGTTGAATACTCTAATTTTTTGTCATTTTCGATTGAATACTTGACTTTTTTGTCATTTTCTTTTTGCTTTTGTCATTTTTTCTATTTTTGAATATTTGAGTGGGTTCATTCATATTTTAATATTCAAATAAACTTTTGTTATAAGTAAAATTATATAAATTATATATTTTCTCTTTCACATCAAATCTAAATTCAAATATAAACCAAATTTAAATCCAAATTCGAATCCAAATCTTAGACCCGTCAACAAACCAAACAGACCCTTAGAGACAACAATTAATGTGACCCACATATTTATCTCATCCCACCCAATATGATATCTTTTCTAATAATGCTATTTTTAGGATTAATCTCCAACTTCCAAAGCTAAAGCTACAAACAAACATTTTTTCTACTTTGGTTTTCTAAATCCAATCCTAACCCCAAATACCAAACTGCACCTAAACATAATCCAAAAATAAAGACAAATAGTTAGAACATATTTACACAAAGTATAACTTATACTTAAATTTAATCATCATATCATTTACCAAGTATTTTACCAAACAAATACAATCATGTTC
This sequence comes from Chrysanthemum lavandulifolium, assembly GCA_022545495.1. Lineage (NCBI taxonomy): Eukaryota > Viridiplantae > Streptophyta > Magnoliopsida > Asterales > Asteraceae > Chrysanthemum > Chrysanthemum lavandulifolium. The sequence goes on from CM040241.1 coordinate 855,471, forward strand.
ACTTTTGAACTTGAACAAATTTTTTGTTTGGAGTGATGATGGATTGGGGTAACTATTTTTTCTAGCCCCTTATATCATAAGAGACATCTATTGTTTTTTCAATATTACATATAACGCTTTTAGTTTTTGATTAAATGACACTTGTGATCTTATAAATGCAAAGATGTAGCACTATACTATAAACACCAGCTGTGAGGCAAACAGTTTGTTGTACTACATATATATTGTATCAAATGTGCGATAATCATATAGATCATAAGACAACAATACTAATACATGATCCGGTTTAACCCAACATTAAGCAAATCCGCTAAAAATAAATAACTAAATAAACAAATAATAGACTTTATACTCAAAGAGCACCAATTATTGTACCCATACAAAACTAAAGTTTGTTATTAACTTGAACGGACTAAGTAAATAAATTTACACCAATATGTCAGGATTGCTATTACTCTAGTAATAAAACCTAAAAAGTGCCCATGACTACAAATTTGTTCATTCCAGTTAGGAGCTAAGTCATGCCACCAATTAGAGCATCTCCAATGGTAAAACTTTTGATAAGGTTTATATAATTTCAATGTCATATACTCTTAAATTTCTCAGTTTATAAACCTATTATCACTATGCTTAAACTTGTTAAACTTTATAAATTGATACGGTTTAAATTAGTTACATGTATTTTAGTTGCAATGAAAAGGTCTATAAATTATACTTATTTTATTTCATGTCATCATAAACCTCATCTCACTACAAGGACTTAATTTATAAACCTCTTTAAATTTTATAAATCTTTTCATGAACCTCTTATAGTGGATGCCCTTATTCCCAATATTTAGTAGTGGAATAAAGAGTTTTTTATTAAATTAAGTGGTTTAGCCTTAAGTGTCTTAATTAGCCTCTTAATTGGAAGAGAGACATTTGTGTGTCTCTTAATTAAGAAAAATATATATGTGTTTTGGGCTCACATTTACCTCGCTTAAGAGAGAATAAGAGAAAAGTAAAACCCTTCTAAATGTAGTTGATCAAATTTTTTCCTTTTTTAATTTTATTTATTTATTTATTTATTTTCTATTTATCTTTTAGAATGACACCACACTTGAAATCCGACCCCGAGTTAAACCATCCAAACGGGCGGGCCTCGGGACCGAACCACTAGGAGAAGCCCGTGAAGGAGACCTCACAACTCACGGCTTTTTTTGAGCAATAATGTTCATTTTGCAACAAATTATTTAGGCCTAAAATGCAATCCTAATTACATGCCTAATCCACTTAACATTAGACACATGTATTGTGAATCTTCTCTCTTTAAATTTCCACCAATTATTTTTCAAATTCACAAATCATATCATTAAGAATATTAGTAAGCTTATTACTTAGCCATAAGAATCATTTATCATAAGAAAAACATTGAACTTACAAACAACTAACTGATTTATTTCCTTTTATATTTGCTACTGTTGGCAATCCCATCTAAACACACTTAAAATGATTAATCTTAGCCATCCGGTCCTCCCACCTTGAGAATCATTACTTTTCACTTTCAATAAAAGTTAGTTTTACATTATATTTAGTTAAGCTAAGAGAAAAATAAACACTTCTTAAGTCTAGTTGATCAACTTTTTGAGCAGCTATGTAGATTTATACAAAAAATTAATGTGTCAAAGATAGAAAAAAAGAAAAACAATGGACTTTTAAAAAAAAATAGAGTAGTTGCCACGCTGACAATCCCATCCAAACACACTTTACTCTAATCTCCACCATTCACCAAAAGTCCAAAACCATCACTCTATTTTTCGTTTGTTTCACTCTCATTTCACAGCAACTATCCTTTATTAATATGTATTAATCTTTATACATATTAGTGTTACATACATCGGGATCGTAATTAGAACTATGGACTAATTGGGGTTTGCCAATTATATTAATTAGAGATTACTCAGGTGATACTTTGAATTTAGGGGTCGCTGTTTAAGCTTATGATTTTATTTGGTCCGGCTTATTGTTTGGCAACTAGACGCGTTCAATTTTAGATTTTGTTTAAACGCTTTTAGTTAAAATGCTAATCAAAGACACATTGAGGTTTTATTACGTTGTTTTACACTTTTATAAAACAAACAATTACTTCTTGCTAATGTCAAGGTTTTTCTTTGTTGTTAGGTGTTAACGTGTTTGATTGATGTATAACTTTGGTGTTGGTGGATTGTCATTGCTTGGGAAAGATCGAGTCATCTTCGGAGGTCCGTCGAGAGAGGATATATGTGTGTGTGTGTGTGTTTTGGGCTCACATTTATCTCAATTAAGAGAGAATAAGAGAAAAGTAAACACCTTCTAAATGTAGTTGATCAATTTTTTTTTTTTTAATTTTTGTTTATTTATTTATTTATTATTTTTTTTAGAACAACACCACACTTGAAATTCAATTCCCGAGTTAAACCATCCAAACGGACAGGCCCCGGGACCCGAACAATAGGAGAGACCCGCACAGGAAAACCCTACAACTCATGGCTTCGTTTTGAGCAACTATGTTCATTTTTGCAGCAAATTATTTAGGCCTAAAATGCAACCCTAATTACGTGCCTAATCCACTTAACATGTATTGTAAATCTTCTCTTTAAATTTTCACCGATTATTTTTTCAAATTCACCAATCAAATCATTAAGCATACTAGGCAGTACCGTGCCTAGCGGCATCGGTTTCGAGGCGCACAATTAACGATATGCGATATTGTGGTAAGTGTTTCAGAACCTCGAGATCATCGAAAAAAATCGATTATTAACCTCGAGATGATCATCAATATTCTTTTGATTTTGCATATCCATTATTTATGTTTCCTTCCTGTTGTGAAATACAAACTTGTTTTGGGTTGTTTATATAGGCGAAATCGAAATGTTGAAAAACAATTTTCCGCCTATGAAACAATGAAATGGTCAAGCCTTGATGTGGAAAATGGAAATACATTGAAGTCAAAATTGAATAGTTACCATGCAAAGATACCATGCAACAAATACATTGAAATCAAAATAAATACTTCCATACAAAATTAAGATGCAAGAATAGTTGCCAAAGAAACATGAATTTCACTTTCCACTATTTCACTTTTCACTTTTCCAATATTCACTTGTTGACCATTTTCTTATTTTATGTAGTAAAGATTAGTAAGCTTACTACTTAGCCATAAGAATCATTTTTCATAAGAAAACATTGAACTTACAAACAAATAATTGATGTATTTCTTTTATATTTGCCACCGAAAATCCCATCCAAATACACTTGACTCGATTAATCTCGCCATCTAATCCTCCCACCCTTGAGAATCATTACTTTTCACTTTCAATAAAAGTTAGTTTTAAATTATACGTAGTTAAGATAAGAGAAAATAAACACTTCTTAAGTCTAGTTGATCAACTTTTGAGCATCTATGTACATTTTGCAACAAATTAAGACCGGATGGAGTGGTCGTGACTTCCCTTTTTGGTGGCCAACTCACATGAACACATCCAAAATTGCAAAGTATGGTGAGTTGCTCACTATTGTTTTTGGTGACAAACTGGGCCTAATTTTTATTTTATTTTGTGAGTGTGTGTGTGGGATATTGGGTGGGGTATATTTTTGTACATAGATAAGTGAAAAGTGAGCGAAAAATGACCAAAACAGATGTATGATGAAAAGGAGTGAGGAAAATGAGAGGAGAGAAACGTGAGACATCGCTCTCTTTAGCCTAATGTGTCAAAGATAGAAAAAAGAAAAGCAATGAACCTTTAGAGCGGAGAGTGTGGGATTTCGTGGCTCGCCGTGGGCTTACGTGGCGGTTCGCGTGCCCCGCCGCCACACCGGGTGGTTCGCATCCTCACCAGAGTCGCCGCCTCGGTGACGACGAAGCATTATTCGACAAAATGGAAATGGTTTTCCTAAGACTATGTTTATCAACAACATATCACAACCCAATCTTTTATTAAAATATTATTTTCTTTTCATCCATCTACACAATTAATACATACCAACAAATCTATATTTTTTTACCATTTATCAACAACCCAACCTAACCAATACATACAACCAATCTATTCTATTATAAAATAATAAGTATTAAAAAAAAATTGCCATTAACACCTTGACAAGTGGCAGATTGTAAGTTGGGTTCTTAGGTTGTCATACGACCTAGATTTGTAGGAAAGATTAGATGGAATGATTAAAAAAATATTATTTCGTATATATATTGTTTGAGTTGGGTTGCCACCCATCTAATACACATAGCCTAAAATTACCCAATCTTCAACTAACAACATAGCAACCAAAATCTCTTCCAAGAACACCCTTGCAAAAACCTTCCACGCTGGCAATCCCATCCAAACACACTCGATCAACTCTAATCTCCCCCATTCACCAAAACCATCGCTCTCTAATTTTTGTTTATTTCACTCTCATTTCACAGCAACTATCATTTATCAACTTTGAACTTAGGCGTACTTGTTTAAGCTTATTTTGGGCTGATGATTTTATCTGGTTTTGACCAAACAATAATCCTTTAAGAAATTCCCCCAATTTAAACAAAATCCCAAATTTTATAAAAGCCCCAAATTTTATCTGGTTTTTACCAAATTGAATCTTTTGGCCGATTCCGCTCAACTCGCCCTGGTCTGATTACTTTGTAGCCCGAGATTTACAACATTGGTAGGCTTATTTTAAGAGGTTGATAAGCTATTGGGCATAAAAAAGAAAGGTACTTTATAAATTGGGATGTATTTGTATTTTTCCTAATTATCGTGTGTAAAGCAGTGTGTGTTTGTGAGAGAGATAACTGTCTTGGGAATATGGGATTTAGGGTGTGTTTGGGTAAGCTTAAAGTTTCAACCTTTTCAAGTTTAGTCCATGATTATTTAAATATGCGTGTTCTTGACAGATGTACATACTTGAAAACCCATATATTAACTCATTTTGGTGTAGATGATGTTTAGAGAATGGTGATATTTGTTGATGTTCTGGCGAGCTTAGATTTTGAAGCTTTTATTGTTAACTTATTGATTTTTCGGGTTTGGTTTTCGAGATTTTGCTAAGCCTATGAATGTTTTCTATGATTTGAATTATTTTTATATGGATTTAAGATTGATTTTGATGCTTACTGCTTGTTAGTATTTGACGATAAGTGATGATGATGTAACTACCCTCGTTGGATTTGTATGTTTTGAGAAAATGTGGTATGAATTTAGGATATGAATTGGCTTTAGCTTTTATTTTTATTTTTCCTAATTATCATGTGTAAAGCAGCGTGAGTTTGTGAGAGAGATAACTGTCATGGGAATATGGGATTTAGGGGGTGTTTGGGTAAGCTTAAAGTTTCAACCTTTTCAAGTTTAGTCCAAGATTATTTAAATATGCGTGTTCTTGACAGATGTATATACTTGAAAACCCATAGATTAACTCATTTTGGTGTAGATAATGTTTAGAGAATGGTGAGATTTGTTAATGTTGTTGGAAGCTTAGATTTTGAAGCTTTTATTTTTAACTGATTGATTTTTTGGGTTTTAGTTTTCGAGATTTTGCTAACCCTATGAATGTTTTTTAAGATTTGAATTGTTTTTATATGGATTTAAGATTGATTTTGATGCTTACTGCTTGTTAGTATTTGACGATAAGTGATGATGATGTAACTACCCTCGTTGGATTTTTATGCTGTGTGTGTAAATGGGGTGAAACTTTGTGTTTTGAGAAAATGTGGTATGAATTTAGGATATGGACCAGGTTTAGCTTTTATTGTTGAGTTATGATGTTTAGCCTTTCGGTTTTGAGATTTTGAGTTTGGATGCTTTTTCTATATAGGAGCAGTTGTTAGGATATTGAATTGAGATTGCTTTTGATGTTTGTGGCTAGTTTGTATTCGACAATAAATACCCTGGTTTAATACCCGTTTTGTGTGTTCAAATGAGGTGTATTTCGGTTTTTTAAATTAACATGACGTAATTATGAATTTAGATGTTACAGCTAAAAATTTAAGATCTCTACTTGCGGTGTGTTTGTATAAGGATGCATGTTTGTACGCGTTAAATTGTTAACATCTCTCAATACTTTTAATTTAAATAAATTACTCAGCATTTTTAAAATTATGGCTTACTGTTTCAAATTAGCTACATGTTTACAGTTGATGCTAGTGTTGTGATACTTGCAAATTCTTGATCAGGGATACAAGAGGCTAATCTTAGTCTTTTATAGCAGATATATGGTCTGAAACTAGGCTTATAAATACTAGAAAAATAAAAGGATTTTAGATCCATTAGTATATTGCTGTACAAAATACGAACATGCAAATAGAAAAATATTGATATGAATATATTGATATTAGTGTTACATACATCGGTCCATAAAGACAAACCCTAACGATTCAAATAGATTCAGTTCTGTAAATAGAAAAATATTGATATGAATATATTGATATTAAGTAGTAACTTTGGCAACACTCTCAAATCTCAAGTTTCAAGTTTCTAATGTGAATGTACGTGTGTTGTACCAACTGTATATCAAAATATTCGAGCTGATTTATGTATCAGAAATCCACTTTGGTAATTATTGACACATTTTTAATACAATATACTTGCAGTAATAATACAGTATACCAAACATGAGGTTAACTTTCTATAAAATTGAACCATACATTGCTCGAAACCAGAAGAGGGGGAAGCCTTGAGCTTTCTCATTTAGATATTTAAGAAAAAGTCAAAGAACACGAACAACATTAGGCTGTTCATTAAGGAATCAAACACCAAGTAGCACTTAAGTAGAATTCAGTACCACAAATTGGATTCATGTAAATGAAACCACACTTACAAACATGCTTGATACATATGATACGTCACCAGGAAAGAAACGTAATGTTACGTAACGTTTATTAAGTTATGTCTTGTACACTTATGCAACAAGAAAATTAAACCACAATTACAAACAACTTAAACATTTATTTAACTACGACATGCACTCTCCTTGTTGCAGTTACTCTCAACTTCACCATACCTGAAAGAGTTCAAAAGACAAGAAAACAAATACCATTTTAGTGATGATTTATTGACCAACTCATGTAAAATCACACTCTCCAAAAAGAGAGAACGGAGTACCTTATATATTTTCAAGCACATCGAGAATATGCTGCAACTCATTGACAACAATTTCAATTTTTAGTCGTTGGGGTGGGGAATCCACAGAGCATGATACTCCAATATTGATAGTTGCAGCCAAACATTCTTCCACTTTCTTTGCATTCGCTTCGGTACTTTGCAACACAATTGCATCATTATCAATAACATCGATTATTTGATCTGGTAATGCCATGCAAGCAAATTTATGAAGGCTGAGACCTTCCATAAACATGTCGTCTATCGGCTTTTTTCCAGTCATCACCTCTAGTAATAATATTCCAAAACTGTAGACGTCCCCACAACTTGACATCTCGCTCCCGATACCATACTCTACAAATGAATAACAATTAATTAATTTACAAACTTTTAACCTCTAAAAAAATATAAGCATCATGGAATAAAAGTGGAATTACCTGAGGTGCATAACCAATTGTTCCTTTAACCCCGGTTGAGCTGTTTTGGTTTAAGTCTATACCAAGTAGTCGAGCTAAACCAAAGTCTCCAACATGAGCCACCATATCATCATCAAGTAGAATGTTACTTGGCTTCAAGTCACCATGAACAATCGTTGTTTGGCAGCGATTGTGAAGATAATCAAGTGCAGTGGCAACATCTCTAAGAATATTTATTCTTTGAAGAAGGTTCAGTTTCGATGTATTTTCAATTGAATGAAGCCAATCGTGTACACTTCCATTCGGCATAAACTCATAAACCAGAGCTTTAAAATCATTTCCTTGGAAGTCAGCACTTGAACAAGAAGTTATTATCTTCAACAGATTACGGTGTCGAATATTCTGCCATGCTTCACATTCTGCTAGAAAACTTCTGTGGGCTCCTTTATTTTGAAGATGCAAAACTTTGACTGCAACAGGTTTATTATGGTTAGAATCGAGGATTCCTTTGTAAACCGAGCTAAACCCACCCTCCCCAATCAAATTTGCTGCAGAGAAGCCATCAGTAGCCTTGAGAAGTTGATGGTATGAAACTTTCATGAACCGTTCACTCCTGATGATTGAGATGGTTGATCGTGCGTTTCTTCTTACACAAAAGATACACACAACATAATATGACGAGCAACGTGACTGCAATCACGATGACTAATATGAAGAAAGGAAACCTTTTTTTCTTAGTACCCGTCTCCTTGCATTTGGGTAACTTAAGTGTAACCAAACCACCACAAATCCTATCGTTTCCCAAAACCGAAAATGCACTTGCATTTGCAAACACTCCTACAGTCGGTACTTCACCCTCAAAATCATTAAAGGATAGGTTCAAATTTCCTAAGGATTTCAATTTTTCTAAAAATTGTGGAATTCTACCTGATAAATTATTTTCAGAAATGTCGAATACCTCCAATCCTCCCAAGGAACTTAATGAAGATGGTATTATGCCTTGAAATTGGTTGCCACTAAGGTATAACTTTGTAAGGCTAATACACTCACCTAGGCTACTAGTAATGGGGCCTGATAAATTATTATAAGATAAAGCAAGACCGCTCAACATCTTTTTTGAACTATGGCATAGTTCCGAGGCATCCCATCACGATCATCATAAGCAGCCCAGAGTTGACCTTCTTTGAAACACTTTTCGCTTCTTTCTATACCGAAATCATGAAAATCTGGATCTGGGACGTCAGCCTCGTTACTCTTTGAGAAGCCGTTTGCCATGTCAGCAACTTTTACGGCCTCTGAACTCCATTCGTCCAGTTTCTTCTTTATTTCCGTAGTCGCCTTCTTTATAAGGTGATTCTTGATAGGCCCTGTTTCCTTAATTGCATCAAACCCCTTAATGTCTTGCTTTGTTTTAACAGATTTGACTTTCTTAGATGCGGATTTAGCTTCTTTTTTAGCGATCTTATTTCTCAAAGCTTCCTCTATATTAGTGTCTAGTCCAGCTTCTTCTCGATCACTTTTTAGTGGACCCTGCTTGGAGCTTGTAACATTGCCAGCCTCAATACCCGTTATCTTACACGTTTCTGGGGCTGAAATGTTATTCCCCGTTCCTTGTGAAATTCCCGCAATTTCTGAAGAAGCATTGATATTTGGTGGTGGAATCTCAGTCGCGTGAAACGGTCCATAACAAGTGGGGCATAACATATTTTGGTTTAAATACTTTCTCAAGAATTCATACTGCAATTTGCATCTCATGCATACGGTCCAAAACGTCTTAGGCTTCATCTGTTTAGTAACCGGTAAAGGAATAGAAGTGGGACCTGTCTTGGTTGTCCCATTAACTTTATCCTTTTCTTGAGAAGTTTTAACCTCTGTTACACAAGGCCCCAGCGTCGTCTCAGGTGCTATCTGTTCATTAAACGAAGTTGATAGATTAAGCATAACTAACATGTATAAAGTATTCATAGAATGATTTCTCGCAGATGTAAAACCATAGTAAACAATACCAGAATCCAAACACCTATTTTCCTCATTGTCACTAAACTAAAAGTTTTACTGTATCCAAATACCCTGTTCACCAGTCACAAACCTATTATATATAAAAACTAACCAAAAGTGACCCGTTTCATGTAAATTGTCCCAAAAATAATAAATTTTCTTAGAGCAAGTTTAGAAGATCTGGTTAGTTACTTTCAGTCAGCAAATGGCACACGTCTTATGAGTGTCATCTTACTCTTTTCAAACTCGGGCACATCACAAAGAGGACTATCTATTAAGACGGACAACAGAACTGTTAGTACCAATGCAATATTGTCTAAATACATTCAAATTTTATGAAATTCAGAATAACTTGCCTTTATTACTTGTATTTATTGTAGATTTTCGAGATGTTACTCTTGAAAGAGTGTATGTCGTTTCGTTACAACCAACTTACTCAAATCTTGTTTCATTAAACCTTTCCGTGGCATTTTCACACTTTTGAAGTATTTAAAACTTGAGTGAATTCTTTATTGTACCTCAAAAACTCTATCTCAAGTGACATTAAACCTGCATCAAGTGAAAATTTGAAAAGTGAAAACGGATAATAACTGAAAAACCAAAATGCGAATCTGACTGTACAACAAACAAATACTTTAAAGCAACACAAATACTTACAACATAAAATCATCACGCTTAGCTTTTCCTTCCACATAAACATGGAAAGTAGTATATACTAAAGTTATGCCATCAATAAAGTTGTTCAATTCAGGTTTTTTTTTTTTTTAACCTTTAACCTTTAGCCAGTAAAATGGGTAAACATTTAACATTCATTCGAAACTGGAACAGTTCGGATGATTAGAATAGGTATAAAATTACATGCAGTATAAAAATCAAGGAAAAATGACAAAAAGATGTTCACAATTTTGATGTTAAACCAATTACTCGTTTGATAGTCAATAAGATACTATTGATTCGTTGGAAATAACATTAGTGCTGGATGTTAAATCCACGTTTAGAGGTTGACTGTTAAATTGCATTACCTGTCATTCAAAGGTCATTCATTCAACCTAAAAAGTCCAAACCGAACTAACCCTTTCCAAAACCACAAATAATTAACCAAGCCAAGAAACCATACGTGTCAAATTAAGCCCACACATAAGTGAAGCCACTAAAGTTCACTAAAATGTGGTTTTCATTAGGTTCTGAGAAGTAACTTGCCAACATATCACCGCAAAATCCCCTCGAAATTTTTGGGTGAAATTCTACCCCAATCTTTACTGCCATTAGAATCCTAACTAAAATTGGTGAATAACTAAAAAAGATAAAGACAAAAGCCATACCTTGAACATATTTCAAGGCAAACCTTTGTTGCTTGGAGTATAGTGTGAGATAAGCTGCATTCTTAAGGCGCAGATCTTGAGGTTCGTTGGTCGCTTCATACTTCCTACTCCAATAAGTCCTTGAGACAACAAATTATCATTCATTCTTTGCAGCATACAAAGAAAGTATCCTCATGTATATGGGGTGCACTCAATATTTCAATTCCCATAACCATCTTCAGAAACATTCTCGGGACGAATTTCAAACAAATGATTTTACTTCAGAATACCTACATAAGAATGATTCTTATATGATTTAAGTGCTTTAAATAACACATCAGTTATATACATAATTAATGTAGCAACTTTGACCCATTTAGTTAGGAATGGGTTAATTTGGGGTTATGTATATATATTACTCGAGATATACTTTTTCTTTGTGTAAAGTAAAACAAATGTTTACGTATTAATAGATATAGACTTTTGAGCCAATTTTGTAAGCTTCTAACTTTTTTCGAATTTTGATACATTTGACCCCAAGAGAAGATAAGGTAAGCAGATCAGGTTAACAATACATACCTACAAAAGTGCTAAAATGTATCACTCAAAATTTATAGTAGGTTTAATAAATATGAAGAAATAGTGGCCAATAATGCACATTCTAAAGTATATCATATTATATGTCTAAAACGCACCTTGCTATTGAAATACATAAATAAATATATGCAATATTACAGACACCGGATGATTTCATAACTACGGATATCATTCGAAATAAGGACTCGTCTTAACATGCTTACATACATTCAAAAAGTAATTAGGAACCTCAAAGCTTAAGCTTGTAACGTAAACTAATGATAAGTGGCAAACATAAAACATAAAATAGACTGTGTTGCATAACGATTTTAAATATTCAATGGTGATTTATATAATGAAAGGGATTCTTACAGGTCCATAGGGCCAGCGGAAACCAATGAAGGCAATTGCAGTCAGCTTACCGACTATCCTTATAGCCTATTTAATCTATAAAATCAAATACAATACCTAACACGCGCGTAACAGAATTGCGGACAAAAAAAAGGTTTGGCCACTAAACCCAAACAATCTATTTCATTGAGGCATAAAAACAAACAGTTGATGTGTATACATATATAAACCACTAATGAACACCTTAATTCATCAACTAAACTAACAAAAATAAAAAAACCCTTATGAACAATCGCAATTTTAAAACAAACCCAAATCGATTATATAAATTGTAAAACACGAATTATTTATAAAATTTTGTTTATTTACCTTAATAGAATGAAGGGAATTTGATTCTACTGAAATGTAAAACAACAGCCAACTACTTCATCTTTGATAAAAAAGGGACCTCTGAAGTTTGCTTTTTCACTTCTCAAAGACGGCTATAAAAAAATCAAATAAAATTAATTATAAATTAAATTAAATAAAACTAATAATCAGTTAAATAGTCAAATTCAGTTACACAACCTGCATATCCAGCTGATTATTCCGATTAGGAGACGAACTCGAGCTCTCAACCGGATCTAAACTTCCGGCCAACGGAGGGGAACCGGTGACTGGCGCCGGTGACGGAGGTGCGGTGCTGTCGCTGGTGGTTAGCGATCCCTTTTTAGTGGACCCTGCTCGGAGCTTGTACCATTACCAGCCTCAATACCCGTTATCTTACACGTTTCTGGGGCTGAAATGTTATTTCCCGTTCCTTGTGAAATTCCCGCAACTTCTGATGAAGCATTGATATTTGGTGGTGGAATCTCAGTCGCGTGAAACGGTCTATAACAAGTGGGGCATAACATGTTTCGGTTTAAATACTTTCTCAAGAATTCATACTGCAATTTGCATCTCATGCATACGGTCCAAAACGTCTTAATCTTCATCTGTAGTAACCGGTAAAGGAATAGAAGTGGGACCTGTCTTGGTCGTCCCATTAACTTTATCCTTTTCTTGAGAAGTTTTAACCTCTGTTAAACAAGGCGCAGGCGTCGTCTCAGGCGCTATCTGTTCATTTGACGATGCAGGAGCAGAAGTGGGACCCGTCTTGGTAGTCCCGTTAACTTTAATCTTTTTTCGAGAACCTTTGACCTTTGACGTCTCAGGAGCTATCTGCTCATTGGAGGATGAAGGAACAGAAGTGGGAACCGTCTTGGTAGACCCAGTAGTCTCGTCCTTTTGACTCTTGGTTTTTTTCTTCGTCTGAGTAGTAGTTTTATCCTTCTTTTGAGAAGTTGTAACCTTTGTCTGCGCATCTGCACCAGCTGCACTCTTCATGACATTGTGAAAACCGTTCTGAGTTGGAGGTATATGCACTCGTGAAAACACGTTCTGAGCATATGCCGATCTTTTATCTTTATCGGATAACAGATTCCATGCTTGAAGTGATAAAGTGATAAAGCTACGGACTTGTTCTTATCGGGATGAAGTGATAAAGCTAGTTTCCTATAATGTTTCTTCATAGTATCATCATCTGCTAATGGGTTCACACCAAGCATCCCATAATAGTCCGATTCACCAATTATTTTTTTTTTTAGCAGCAACATGCACATCCAGAATTGCTAATAGTTGGGAAATACCCTCCAGACCAGGAAACAAAATTTGCGCCTTTAAAGCAAATTTCTTTGCGCCCTTTACATCCTTTGAAGAGAACTTACTTTCAGCTATTTCTTTAGCCCTTGTGGCTTCATCTTTATAGCATTCCATCCTTCCTTAACATACTTCACCACTTCCTTAATAATGCTAATACATTAATAGTTTCAATTAAACGTGAAGATTAGGAAATATTCTGGCCCGAGCTAAGGCTTAACCAAGCTACTACTTTTGATCGCGATTCTCAAACCTGATACAGATATACGAAGTGGATAAATTAAGCTTAATGCACATGTATCCACAGAATTATTTCTCACGGAATTATTTCTCACAGAAGTAAAAGCTAATATCTATATCCGTTTACTGTAATCTATATCAGCTAAAGAAGAGTGACACTTGCGAAAAGAAAAGGAAGGTTCGATACTGTTAACATAGCCTAATTATCCTCAAGATATTCAGAACAATGATGACGATTATTAGTAACAGCTATCCAAATAACTATATATGTTTGATGTAAATTAACATTGGTGAATTTCCCTCATTTTACTATCTGTGTCAGGTTGCGTCCATTAATGTACAATTTATACAAAATCTGTCCATTAAAGTAAAAGATGTTATAAGAGAATCAATCAAATATCTCGCATTGAATTTGGTAAATGTTAAAGAGTTATGCACTTTTGAAGAACTGAAGTAACAAACTTTGTTGCTGAAAATAATTGTGGTAGAAAACCCAAATGTAAAGTGAAAAGGCGGGATTGTTCTAATTCGAGCTCAAACGCATGTAAAATGACTAATATACCCTCATATTCTTCCTCACTCTCACACCACATCCCAAACCCACCCACCACCACCACCCTCTAAAACCACACAACCACCACCATCAAATCCCCTCAATACTACTGTGGTCATACTATTGTTTTTCTATAAGATATATCCTGTCCATCATACATTGAAACATTCACAAGCATTCCTTAAACGGACGAACGCATAAAAATTCATCTACATTATGTAACTTTTCACATAGCACCTAACGAAACATATAGCTAGCACTCATCTCGAAACCAAATTCCATAATAACAGACTAGTATCCACCTCTAAGTAAAACTCTTAATAATATTATAGATCAATAACCGCGCCACACCGCATCTCAGCGTTTATGAAATTTAAGCCATAACTAGTACTTATAACAGAACGTCCATCCTATACCTAACCATTTAATTTCACGTTTTCTCAAAGACGGGGCTATAAAAAAATCAAATAAAATTAAATTATAAATAATAATCAGTTAAATAGTCAAATTCAGTTACAGAACCTGTATATCCAGCTGATTATGCAGGAGACGAACTGGAGCTCTCAAACGGATCTAAACTTCCGGCCAACGGAGGGGAACCGGTGACCGGCGCCGGTGACGGAAGTGATGTGCTGTGGCTGGTGGTTGCGATTGCCATTGGTGATGGTGACGTGGCGTTATTGGTGAGTTGACTTTAAAGATGGGAAAGTGGAGAGTACGTATAATAGTGTTTCTCAATATACGGGATGATTTGCACTTTTCTTTTTCTTTTCTTTTCTTTTTTTTAATAAAGTCATTTTATACAAGTTGTATACCATACCGTTCAACATTATAAGTGGTGGAAGAACAAAAAAATTTAGTGTGCAAATCAACCCCTTGTTATATACGGTGTATAAAGAGATAGATATAAAAAGAGTAAATTGCATAAATCATCCCTGAACTTTGGTCAAATTGCATGTTTCGTCTCAACTATTTCGAAAGTGCAGATATTCCGTCCTTTTTCAATAAGAACATCCATTGGTATCGTTACCCATTATTACTATTGATTTTCGTTCTGTTATCTGATTGATATCCGTTTTGATGTTCATCGTGATAATTGATTTGCTATCTCATTTCATTGGTTATCCGTTTGATATGATTCACTTCAGTATTTGATATCATATGCTTCAGTTCAGTATTTGATATGATTATGATTGCTCTTGCATTGCCCAGCTTTTGTATATGTAACCTTAGCCATGAAGGTATCATGGCCATGTCATTGAGGCACCGGTGGCATGACACTATCTAGGGCGGTATGATTAGTCCCTCGCGTTCCCATTTTGTATATGCTTTGGCCATTATGATTATCTGAGTATGTATGTTAGCCTTTAGCTAGCGTATGTACTACATTGTTTTGCAGGGAGCGTATAGATGCATCTTATGAAATCTGTATTTGTATCTGGTGATTGGTCGGTGTATGTTCCTACACCCATCATACTCTGGTACATTGTGAGCTAGCTACTCCATTTACAATTTATGAATTGACGGTATATGATTTGTGATATGATTATTTTGGCCTACTCATGTGTCATGCTTAGACAATTGGGCAATGCACTCTGATCCTAGGTTGATTGATATTTTTTATGCACTCTAATTCGGTATTTGATTCATATGTGTTTTGTATTCTGTTCATTTGACATTCTCTCTACAAACTCTTTTCCATTTCTCTAATTCGACATATTTGATTCGTATTTAATTTGATGGTCTTATTGACCGTTATTGTTTAGATCTGTTCACTGAGCGTTAGCTTAGCCGCGTTTTCTTTTCCATGCGGCAGGTATTTAGCTGGAAGCAGGGATTCAGTGGAAAGAGTGTAAGAATAGGAGCTTAGAAGACCTACCTTAGTGAACCCTCATTATTTGGACTTATGCATTTTATACTATCTTTTGATTTAGTATTTTGGGCTTTTAATTGGTTGTTATATTTTGGACCTTTTGGGAGTCATATGTTTTGTGACTTTTTATGATTTTAATACAAGACTTCCGCTGTATTTTTATTATTATATTCTGATATGACTCCATACTGTGACATTTGGACCCTTGTAGGGTTGGGGTGTTACACCCATACTCATCAATCCAAGGCTATCAACTATAACATACATTTTTCATATCACGTGATGTGAAAACAACCATCTTAAACACACATTAATCGAGTTACTTATATTAGCTTCCCAAGATAAGCTACAAACAAATACCATCATCTTCATCATCTCCACCATCACATCATCTTTCATACAAGACATCTTGATTAAGGATGAACACTAGGGCTCATTGCTAATATTAGACCAAGAATCCTTTTTCCATTTGACCATCAAGACATGATGGTCTTCTTCTTTTTCTTCTATGTTCGACACACACAAACACCAACATGTTTTTGGAAATCTTTTGATACTAGTGGAAGTACCTAGTAATAAGTAGGTGGTAACTTTGGCCATTTGACACAAATGGTTCCTCAAGCCCTATTCTTTCTAATTTGGCCACTAATGCATTATAACAAGTTTATCACTTGGCAACATAGGTCCCCTTCTTTCTATGACAAAACACATAAAATTCGTTAACTATTAGTTTGACTATCGGGTTGACTAGTCAACAACACTAGGTCCTTAGACCAAATTCAACCATGGTGGGGCCTATTGGTATTCCGGGATAGGGTGTAACATTTCAAAACATTGCTTTTATCACAAAGTTGTAAGAAAGTTCATATTTTCTTCTACAAAAACCCAATTCTAAAACAATTTGAATCTTCCATTTGTTGTCAAATGTTTTCTAAAACCATTTCACAAGCATTGGCCCCATTTTTACGCATCATCTATAACTCAATTTTCAAGGAAAGAAAACCAATTTGAAAAACATAGACCTCGGTAACATCCTTTAAAAGTAAACAAAGATTCAACAAAAGTGAAATCAAAAAAGGTATATCATCATTGACCTTAAATTTTTTATTAGTCAAACCATGAGTGAAAAAAATATGTTGCAATATATAGAAGACCTCATACACTACCTAACAAAAAAAAAATTTTTTTGCCAAGCCAATCATAACTACAAATCACCAACACAACAAATCTCATATCTAAACACAACCTTAAAAAAGCTATAGCATTTAAATGTATCATAAACTACAAGATCAAATGTACTCGGTTCTTGATATGTAAGCTTTAGTTTTCATCATTTGCCTCAAAAGGTCATCATCATCCTTGGAAAAAATATCAAAAATTAAAAAGAACCAAAGGCTAATAGATTTTGACTTTAATCATATGTCAAAGATATTGTAACTACCAAGAAGAAACACAAATAAAAAACCAATTTGGCGAGATCCGGTTTTTAGCAACCAACAAAAAGATCAAAACCAACACTTATCTTGGTCTTAAAACCAACAAAACTTTGTCTCTGATCTATGTTCAAAAGAAAACAATAGAGACCTTTTTACATTTACCAAAATACAAATTAGACAACCATGATTTTTTAGATCTAACAAAAGGACAATTTATAAAAAACATAAAACTTTAGATATACTACCTACATCTAATCATATTCGCAACCATTAGCCCGAACAACATGAATGGCCAAAAAATACTCCAAAAACCTTTAAATATACAGTGAATCAAAAGATCATCATCAATCAAACAGACCATAGCTAAGAAACTCTAGAATATTGAACACATAAAAGGCTTCGAGCAATAAACCTTTAGATCGAACCAAATTGAGTTACTGAGCCACAAACATGTATATTTTACATAAAAGTAAAATGATGGGGTCGTATGGCAAAACCAAACATATAAAACAGATTCAAACATCGTTAGCCTTCAATACCCAAAACAAATTCAAAGTCGCACACAAAAAAAAACATCAGCCACACCAAAAATAGCCAGCACCACCCACCTTAGCTCACAATCGTCACACACCCATCACCATCGTTACATAAACAAAGGGATCGGCGGCATCAAAGAGGCTGGCGGCGCGCGTGTTTATTTGTTGGCCTGCAAAGAGGTGGAGAGAGAGTTGAGATGTGTTACTTGTGTGTGAATTTTGTTTTTGTAAAAATTAATGAGTGTGTATGTAATATATAAAGGGGTTTGGTTCTTTCATAAGTTTCAACTTGATTTTTCATAACTTTCCTGCATTGTACAAATTAAATTTTCATAATTCCAGCCGTGTACAAAGAAGGTAGCTATTGCAATTAAATGATTCAATACTTTTCAAATACACATTAAATCCAGCCGTGTACAAAGAAGGTAGCTGAATTTGATATGATGATTCAATACTTTCCAAATACACATTAAATCCAGCCGTGTACAAAGAAGGTAGGTGCATTTGAATGATGCAATACTTTCCGATTAAACAATAATTCCAACCGTTAATAGAGTATCAAGGTTTATGAGAATTAAAGACCTTCCTAATATAGATTAATTTTAAACATTTGCATTGCTTGACTTTTCAACATTCAACATTTCAACTTTGACCATTTTCTCTTTATATGTAGTTAAGATAGGATTTGGATTGGATTTAAATTTCTGAGATTTTATTGTCAGTTGTTAGGATATTGATTTGAGATTGCTTTGGATGTTTGTAGCTTGCCAATATTTGAAAATAAGTGACGGTGCAACTATCCTAGTTTAATACCCGTTTTGTGTGCTCGGATGATGCTAATTCGGTTTTAAAATAACATGAATTAATTTTGGATTTAGATGTTCTGCTACAACTTTAAGCATTAATTATGTCTCTAGACTAGAATGATATCTACAACTCAAATGATGTGAATTTTGCCCTAATTAACGATCCGGTTAACCATACCTCCCTTGTTGATCGAAAAGTTGTTATATGTCTAATTAGTGTTTGAAATAAAGGTTTAAACAGATGCATGGCAATGTATCATGGTTTTGAAAACCTTTGCTTCACAAGCTTTTCTATCTTCTGATACAGTGTGTTTGGATAGGCAACTATATTGTCTTCTGATGTATTTGGCTAGTAGAAATCATAAGGATAGTTTCTTGTTTGGTAGTCAATGAAATGATCATTAATTTGGATGTTTATGGATAAAAAGCTTGCAGACTGGAAAACATCATGAAATTGTCTGCTAGAATAATCGCCTTGAGTGATTCACTAGTTAGATTTGGAAATATCTTTTCTTGAATAGTTGTTATCTTTAAAGGAGTGTTTGGGTTTGAAGATTGGTCGATGGCTATGTACCTTGGTATCGAAATTCTTTGACTCACAAACTCTCTTTCTCGTGAATAATGTGGCGCACATGTGTATCTCGAGTCTAGTTACGTTTATGTAGTCATTGGATAGTAGATACCATATTGGAAGCACATAGAAAAGGAACACCGAGTGGGATGAAAGAAACTAGCATCCTAAATCATGAAGTGTAAAGGGCATGTGGAATCGAGGTCTACAATCGGCCATGGGGATACAGGACATGAGTTGTATCTTCAAGTTTGGAATGATGAACATAGTCTCCGCACGATATATGACATCCTAGAAAACGCATTAAGATGTGGTCCGCACCACCAAGTAGAAAACTTGGAATATTGATATATGTATTTTATAGGGTGGCAATGTTACTCAAGTTATTACGCCTGAGATTGTAAATTATGTGAATTGTTCAATTATGTAACATTTGGATAACAAGTACCAAACCTTACTTTATCTAAATGTATAAATAAATTTAAGCGTATATAACTGAAATTTCATAAGAAAGCGGATTTGTGTCGGATTAAGGTGTCCAAGAAAACTATAAAATTACGCAACTCCAAATGCTCCGCCACGATGTGTGAAAGTCTAATCCCTAGTTATAAAAATGGAGGTGATTTGTACATCACTTTTTTTCCATCCACCACTAAATCATGCATAGTAGTGTTGTGCTATGTGCATCACTAGTGTAATTTAGTGGTGGACGACAAAATTTTTTTTATGTACAAATCACCTCCCAAGAAATACATTTAAATCCAAATTTCACATAAAAACCAAGTTATGTATTTTTTTTTATGGCTTACATACTTAAACGGGTTCACGGGATGTTAGTTTAATCTTTGATCAACCCAAATACGACTCGTTTATAAAATGGGTTTGATGGGTTGACCTGGTTTTGACTCAAACTTATTTATCCTCAACCCAAAACATTTTTAACTTCGTGTCGGCAGAGGCGGACATATGCCTGAAAAAGGTGGTTCCCGGGAACCATCTTTGGAAGGGAAATCGTTATGAAGCGATGTAGGAAGAAAAATCGGGACCTACCTTGAAAATTTTGTAGGAACCACCTTGGAGATCAAAAAGATAAAAAATCTCAATAAAAATTGTACTTAGATATAAATAAGAAAGAAAAGTGGAAGAAATAAAGAGAACCAGTCGAAATTTTATCGGCCGTTATTGCCAGAATTAACAGAGAAGATGAAGAAGAAAAGTTATTGGGACATTGGGAGTATGTCTGTGTCACTGTATGTGTTAGAAAAAGTAAATAATTTAATATAATATATTGGTTCTTTTGTGTTGTTAAGTATAAGGCTTTTCACTTTTTACTGTACCAAGTATCTTTTATATATTTTAAACATCAAAAAAGAAACAAGAGTGTATTGTTTTGCAAGTGTTACAAAAATCATTTGCTTTTTACATAAAAATGTCTCTAGCAATTGAAAATTATATGTAGTCAAACTATTTTTATAGTTTGTACATCATAATGTACTTATATCTCCAAGATCAGTAGTTTTTATATAGTGTAATTGATTTCTATAATTTACATCGTGATATAAGTGTATCAAATTAAGTTTTCATGATCTTTTAGACTAGAACTCTTTTTGACCCGTTATTCAAATCATTGATGTTGTGGCGTTGAGAAAGAAATTTGGATTATATATTTGTTTTGTGCTAGGCGTGGAAATATTTCTTGGCCCATATTTATTGTAGCTTTTAGCTTCAGTACTGTAGTTGTGATAAATGTGAGTATTTGACCCGACCCGACTCGCATATAGACAAGTTGATAGGTTGACCGGTTAAATTCTTTTTACCTTGAGCAATCAAGGAACCACCTTGGTTTTTGATCTAGGTCCGCCACTGCGTGTCAGATTCGTATCATTTATCGTTTCAAGATATCTGGTGAACACATTCGTAATGAGTATGGGTCTAGTAGGTGTCGAGAATTACCACCTCTTCAAATCACATAAAAAACACACTTTAAATAGCATAAGAAAACAACGTTACTTTTTTGATCCTTCATCTTATTTAAATTTACACTCTTACCCCTTCAACTTTCAATTTAAAATAAAAATCATCCCTTCATAAATCACATAAAAAACATTTTCACGATATTTAGAGGGGTACTTGTTTACATCTCACATCCCCATAACTCGCTTTGACGTGATTAAGTATTGTTGTTATATGTTGTAATGTTCATTATCCTTTATCTTATCATAATTTTCCACTTTTAACCCTTCAACTTATATAAAATTAATAAAAGCATCCTAAATTAAATACTATCTATAATTAAAAACATCACAATGTTGACCGTTATTTAATTAAGAGGGTATTTTTCGTCTATTATACTAACAAAATAAAAAACAAAGACAGTAACTAACACACCCGACCCTTCAACCTCTTTCCTCATTATCACTTTCTGAAACACTTTCTAACAACCACCACCATCTCCGGCAGCCACCACCAATAAAAACTAACCCTTCAATAAATTCCCTCAAGTTAAAAAAAAATACCCAAATTTTATAAAAACTAAAAACCCAAATAAATTCCCTCTAATTTGAAGATGATTATTACATTGGGATGATATATTTGCCTTTTTTTGGACTATTATCTTTTATAGTAGTATGATATAATTATAGGAACAAACCCTAACCATTAAATTCAAATAGATTCGGTTCTGTGAGCTGAAGTTGCTGTTGTGATGCTCTCAGGTATGATTATTACATTGTGCTTGTTTCAATTAGGTGTTAGTTATGGGGATTTGTGATATTATTATAGTGCGATAGAGGTGAATTAGGCGTGTTACGTGCGCCTATGGTTTGAAGCTCGGGTTTAGGTTGTGCACGAAAGGTGTTTGATGAAATGCCCATTAGAGAATGATACTTGCGTAGTATTTATCGGTAGATTTTGACATTCAAAAATTGTTTGGCGTGTCATTTAGAATGAAATAATAAGTGTTACATACATCGAGATGCTGATTAGAACTATGGGCTAATTGGGTTTTGCCAATTATATTAATTGGAGGTTGTTACACTTTGAGGGGTGTTTCGGTAAGCTTATTTATAGAGCTTAATAGTTTATTGTGTTTTAATAAAGCTAAAAAGCTTATTGAATTTTTTCTTATTTTAAAGGGCTTATGTGTTTTTGAGGGGATAATTAAGCTAATAAGCTTATTGAATTTGGGATAAACGTCCCAGAGTATGTTGTTTTGCTTGTAGTGAGTTATCGGCCTAGGCAGGGAGTACTCATAGTCTTAGATAGGAATTTTTATATATAAGTTTCAAAGCTATGTGTAAGAGTATGACATGTTTAAAGGCCTATATAAATGTTCATGGACCCTAGAAGTATATGTTTAGAAACTTTAACACACTTGTTAAAATACATCAAGCCGAGTTTTTTTACGAGTTGGCACCGAGCTGACCAACTTGTGACCAAATTGAATCTTTTGGCCGATTATGCTCAACTCGCCCTGGTCACTGGCCTTGTAGCTAGTAATGGTTGATCACTTTGTGATCCGAGTTTTACACTCTGTGTAGGCTTATTTTAAGAGGTTAATAAGTTATTGGGTATAAAAAAAGTTAAAAAGCTTATTGAAGGTGTTTGGGTAAAGCTTATGTCAAAGTGCGTTATACATTGAAATGTATTTCTTTTTCCCTAATTATCATGTGTAAAGCGAGCGCGTTTGTGCGAGGATACATCATGAGAATATGGGATTTAGGGGTGTTTGGGTAGCTTGTATAAAGAACTTACAAGCTTATGCCAAAGTGCTTATTAGTTATTTGGGGGAATAAGGGTTTTCGATAATGAATAACTAGATAAGTTAAGCATATGGTTATCCATATACATGACGTCTTAGTATCTTTAGGCATGATTGAAGCTAATATAATGTACGTTGCCTTGTTACGCATCAAGATAAGAACCATTTCTAAAGACTTTATCTTCTCAAGTTTGGTTATAAAAATTGCAAGGTTCATTAGTTATTCGGTGTACACTCTACTTATATCCTATCTTAAGTTTGAGCTA